>OY720444.1:65897212-66230604 GCA_963082915.1 Dolichopus griseipennis | reverse complement strand
TGGCCTTTAAAATCAATTTCAAAATCGTGTCACTACGCTAATAAATACTTAAAACAGTTAAAAGCAAATTAAGTACTTCGGAATAGTAAGCTGCACATACATTTTAATATATAACCCGAAGTATTTAATTGAAGATCTAAATAACATTATTTTCTGTGGCGTCCACTGTAATTTTTCACTGGTTAGGTACGTAGTCCCAATCACAAAATCCCAAATTGCTAAATTTTATAAGGTTTGCATAGCAAAATAGCAATTTCTTTTCCAAAATACGATTTACATACTTCCATAATTCCAACAAAAATAATTCCACAAAAAAAAATAATTTTCTGTTTATACTCAAACAATCCATCCAAACTCATGGGCATTTATTCTGGAAAAAGCGTCTAATCCTCATTTTGGAACCAACTATAAAATCCCTCCTAATAATTTTTTACATGCATATTTCAACAAATAAAATTTTAAAGATAGTGGGACTCCTGTTAAACAAATTATTGAAACCCTGATTTTGAATCCAACTCTAAAATCCCTAATGTTTATTTTTAATTTTTTAATTTTGGAATTTTGTAATTGGGATATTTTGTGATTTTGTAATTGGGATATTTTGTGATTTTGTAATTTTGAAATTTTGGGATTTTGTTACTTTATGATTGTGTGATTTGGGATTTTGAGACGTTCCATTTTTCGTACAGTCTTTTACCTCAAAATTTAAATTGTGGTAAACATCCAAATGAAAATTTTATCAAAGAATTCCGTTGAATGGCATTCTGGGTCTAAACTTCAAATATTAGAACTAGAAATAAAGTTAATTTAATAATAGTAAGTTCATAATAATTTTTTTAAAACAACAGAAACAATTTCTACAATTTTGTAAGTTTTGTAATCCCTTTAAAATTAATAAACAATGCACATAATTTTAATTTTAAATATTTCTCCCCAAAAAACAATTGGACAGCTTTTGAGTTACGTCATGTGTTTAAAAATTGCAAATATCCAATCGTTGCCGCCTTCCTAAACAGACGGCTACATTTAAAAGCCTAGTACTTATATTCCAAGATTTAATTGCTCTCAAAATTTCTAAACTGCTCCCAAAATTTTTGCATCTAAATAAAAGGATTGAAAGATATTATGAGGTCAAGAATTTTGCAATAATTATAACAATTATTTTAAATACCATGTAGCAACCCACCCTTAACTAAAGATTTATTCACGAATTCGATACTTTTTGGTTTTTTCCCCTTTTGTTTTTGTCATAAAATGTTTCATTTTTTTATTATTAATTTTTGACGTGTGTTTTAGCATAATTAAGTCAAACCTCTCAATTTTTTTTTTGTAACCTCTTATATTATATATTGCTAAGCAAAAAATTTTAAACTCTAGATTTAAAACTCTTATTCATTGATTATAAAATAAGGGATTTCCCAACTATATTTATATTGTATAAGGTCGCAACTCTTATAACTTATATAGTAATTCAATTGACAACTTCTGATGTGGTTTTCAGTAAAAATTTCCGGAGTCCCTAACCAACCGCCTATACACTTCATATAAATTAACTTTTGATTTCATATTAAAAACCACAAATATTAAAAATTAATATATTAGAATAAATTGTAAAAAAAATAGTAATTACTAATGTATTTATAAATATATTTATTCCAACATAAATATATGGGAAGAAAGGGTTTTTGTTTTTTTTTTTTGATTTATATTCAACAAGTATCCATATAAGGTTCATATAATAAGTATATAATTATATTGTAAATGTTGAAAAATTTTATTTATAGTTATAGTTTTAAGTATAGTTTAAAGTATATAAAACGGTGTTTATAGAGAAGGTGGTTTATTTCTTATTCAAAAGTTTTACAAGCCTAAGAAAAATTAGTTAAAAATTAAAATTTAAATTACATAAGTGCATATGATTAATTAATCAAATATTCTTTTGAAATAAGTTTTCAAAAATAATTAACGCATAATTAAAGTAATAATTTAAGTATAGAAGGACATAAGTAGTGACTCTTATTATCAGGTATGAACAATTACGTATTATATTAAGAAATAGCATGGAGAAATTTACTGGTTAGTTCAAGAAATTAGCTTATCGACAAGTTAATAATTTTACTTGGATTCAATAAGCACTTACATATATCAATATACCTAGTTGTATATAAAATATGATTATAAATATAATTAATAAAATCTTAATTTGTGTCTTTGGTTAATTCAGTGTTTTTGAATAAATAAACGGACACTTATATGGTTAAAGTTTATTCCCAAGGACTTGTATTGTAATTATAAAAATATTAAGTACTTAGTTATTGCAATATGTTAAGTATCATTTCAATTAAACTTTTTGTGAAAATTTAAAAAAATTTGAAAGGTTCTAGATCTTATTTTAATTCAGATATATTTTCAATTTAGAGAAAGTTCTACTAGTCTTCATAGTGCGTAGTGCTAACTTGCATTCTCCAAACATATTAAATGATTAATACCATTATTTAAAAAGGTATTCTTCGATTTTGTAAAAAGGTATTCTTCGAAGCTAGAAAAATATAAAAGGATAAATTTTACTGAACCCTCCAAAACAAGTCCTCAAAAAAATTTTATTTTTCCAATTTTTGGCACTCTTCACTTTCTACTACAATATTCTATACGTCGGCCCAAATTCTGATTCACGAAATACCTCCTTTTAGTTACTAGTTTATTTTTATTTTTGTGTACCTTCTTTGTAATAAAATAAACATGTAAGTGCTACATCTAAAGTATACTATATATCTAGAGAGATTTGACAGCCTAGGCAGAGATAGACTAAAATATTACAGATAATTAAGAACAAAGTACGATGTCCTTCGGAAAAATAGAACATAGATTCTAAATAGAATAGAAAAATAGATTATGGAATCACATTCCGTCCAATGTGTTTCCCAAAGTTGGTAATTCGCATGTGTATGACTTAACTAAGTTTAAGAAATATATTAACATCTTCCTTCTCAATATTCCTTCCAAATTTTTTCCATCCCCCATAATCCTAAATTCCCAAATAACCTCTCCAGAATCCTAAAATTCCTGCAACCAAACTGTACATTTGTATCACAGGTTCCTTTCTAAAATTTGGTTCGAAAAGGGTATGGTTTTGGTGCGTTAAAGTCGCACTCCTTAGCCTAGGTGGTTAGAGCGCAACCTTGCAATCTAAACACGGTGGCAGTCCCGGGTTCGAATCCTGGTGGGAGATACCATATCCAGTAAAATTAATAATTATAATAAATTAATATATAATAAATTATAATATAATAATTCTATACCTAAAAATATAATAAATAATTAGTAACAAATAATATAAAAATATACCTATAATCGTGTTTCCAGCTATACTCTATAATCTAATAATTAATACTGAATAAACAATAACCTATATGAAATTGAACGACAATGTAATTGCAACTGTCATATGCAATTACAATGGCAGTGCGCACCTAAAACATGACACGGTTTCTCTACTTGACCGATAGATGACACTAGGGAAAAAATTAAGAAGCGACATCTTGTAGATAGATTACAGTAGACCAATCATTTACTTAATTGAAAAAGGAAAAAAAAAAAAAAAAACGATTCGAAACACAAGGCAGAGCCTCGAATAAAGAAAAAGCAGATGGAGATGCCTATAGTATATATCCTATGCTCCCAAGAGGATTTTGCCAAAAATAATTAACCGGATGATATAATGTATATGTTACGGTCATACGGGTATCCCATAGTTGACACAGTCTACTCTACTACACTCTTCCTCGTTTTTAATAAGAATAATTTAAACAAAATTAAAGAAAGGAACAAATTATAAAATTGAGAATACTTTGAAAAGTAAATATTATTATCAAAATATCAATTAATATTTTTTATATAAAAATTTTTTAATTAAAATTATTATTAAAAAATAAAAAGCTTTAATTTATTCTACTTTGACACCTACATGACCTTTTCCATAATATATATATGTATATATATATACTTATATGTATATATATACTATAAATAATCAAAGGTTACATTGTAAAACTACTTATATACTCATATATATATACAAAATTATTTCATTTTAAAAATGATTTATATTCCCATAGTACTTAAATTTTTATTTTATCTTAAACTTACTTAGTTAAGTTTTATTTTTTTTTTTTTTATAAATTTTATTTTAAATATATTTAAAAATCAATTTAGAATAATAGTTACTTATTCTTTTATATTTTTCAATTACTTATTTCAAAAAAAATATATATATAATATAGTTATATATATAAATGAAAAAGGTTAATTGTTACAATATTATTCATGGAATAATTTATACTACAATATTATTATATAATTTTTTGTTTAACTTATTCAAGGACGTAACGTATATATAAAAATTTTTTTTCAAATATTTCCAGTAAATATATTTTCTGTATGGATGAATATATATATTTATTAATACTTATACCTATATATAAAATATAAAAATCTATATCAAAAAAAAAATATATACCTATATAATTTTAACAAACTAGGCGTGGTATGATAGATACAACGTTTCGAGAAAAAGTATATATATACATATATATATTTATATTTTACCTATATAAATAATATTAAATATATATAGGTATATATAAATTGAATAACGCATAATAATCAAAAAAAAAAAATATATATATATACATATATATATATATTAATAACGTGACAATTATAAAATATTGATCGTCAAAAAATGTTTTATTTTATTTGAAATTTCCATTTTTTTGAAAATTATATTTTTAAATATGATTATAATATGTGATAACTGATAAGTGATAACTGTAATAAGTAATAAGTTTCTAGTCTTTTTTTTTTAAATTGCATATAAAATCAGATAAATTATGACAAATAATTTTATAGGAGTTCTATATAAGTCTATCTCTTTTTAGCTTTTCTTCAGTATATATATATATATATATATTTTAGAAGAAAATGTTATAAGTTCGTCAGTAAAAAAAAAATTGAATTTGTTCCGTCCTAACGGAAGTTGTTCCATTTTGTCGGAATCGCATAAATACGGAAGTTTTTTTGTGTGTTCATGTGAGTGTAATGTATGTATGTTTGTGAACACAGTAACTCGCGTAAATTTCAACCGATTTTCGTAGATGGGTTAAATCGGACCACGTGATCGGGAAGTTCCCATACAAATACACCAGAATTTTCGAAAAATTTTTTTTCTAACCGTAGGAATGAGGTCAAAACCATTGGTGGGAATCTATAAAGAGTAGCTTCAATAAATTCAATCTAGTATCTAAAGCTTGCGGGTTTAGGGAATGTCAAGTTCCAATAATTCATCAAAATCTCCAGCGATTTTAGGGAAATTTGGTGTAAATATTTGTTTTTGCCAAAATAAAAAACTGTTTCGCAAATGGGCCAATTTGGACCAGGGGTAGGAGGCTCTCATATAAAATAATTAGACTTTACACAAATCCAAACCACATTTAGCAACAAGAAAAGCTGTATTGTATATCTTGGATTTATTTCTACGTTTTTTCTTTAAATCTTAAAAATAATTTCTTATTTAAAATAAATATCTTTGGAAATCACATATATTGGTTGGCTGACGGCCATAACTCCGCAAACAATAATTGCCCAAAAAAAAAAGGAAATAGTGTTCCAAAAATTGGGTATTATGGTAATCTTTAATTATGAAATAACACACCAAATTCAAAATGAAATAATCCCTACTAAGAAAGCAAAAAAACCTAATACTACTTAAGGCCAAATCCATATACTATTCTTTTGATTTTTGTGTTGGATGCAAAATCTAGCTTCAATAATTTAATTATCAAGGATTTTATTGGAAAATCTACGTAGTATCAAAATAAATTTTAAACCAATTTTGTTTTGGGGAAATTGTTTCATATGAAGTAAGGCCCCAAATAAAAAGGTAAATAAAACCCCAAAATAATGATATAATCCCCAAATGTTTGCAGTAGTACATATTATTTTATTTTTTTTTTTTTAGAAATGGAGGATTAAAGCTATTTTAGAGGTCCTTATTGTTCTAATGCATATAAGTACTCTACTTATAATTTAAATTAATTAAATACTTAACTTTTTAATTAAATACTTAACTAATTGATTAAATATTTAATTATTTTTCAAATATTTTCTTTTTACGTTTCATTTTTTTTACGTTTTTAAAAATGAATCACTAACGTTTAATATATATACTAATTATATCATAAATATATATATAAATTTTTTTGTTTTTACATCATAAATTAATAATATTCATTTAATTGCTATTTAAATTAGTTTTAGCACTTCGATTTTTGGCATACTTTTTTGCATAAAGAAAAAAATAAAAAAAATTTAAAGTGTACTCAGTACCTAATTGTAATTGATTAGCGTCAAGTAATGCTAGAGTTATTTGAACGCATTATTTTTAAATAAGTATATATATATATATTTTTATTATTTTTGGTTGTAAGATTTACTAACATGACCCAAATTTATAATTTTGTTTTTTTTTGCATTGTTTGCAGAAATATATATATATATATATATTTTTTTTTTTTTTCTAATGTATATAATAATAAATTGCAATCGTAATATAATTTTTCTTGAGAGGGTCATTAATGTTCATAAAATGAATATTTTGATTATATTTATTTATAAATCTTTAAATAATTAAATGCATTTAATTTCAGGAAGTTTAATATTATTTTAAAATTTTTATTTTGATAAAACAAAAACTAGAATTATTTTTCAAAAATAGTTCATATTTATTATTAATACCATAATATATATTTTTTTAAATTCAATGGAAAGGAATTTCAAAGCTCATTTATATGTACTTATATACTTATATATTAATGTGTATTTAATAATCATTCTTAGTCAATCTAAAAGTATGTATTATTCCTTGGCCACAATGATCGCAGCCATGATCGCAGCGATACTGTGAAGTTGCAAAATGTCAAAAACCGTTATAAATTATAAATTTTTCAAACACAATGCAAAATATTGAAAGTGTTAAAGTGACATTTATATTATATAAGTTTCTTTCAAGGCTACGTTGAAACTCTCTATTGTTTTACATATGTTTAACTTTTGAAGTAGAATTTCAACGTTGTTGCTTGCGCTCATTGTGCTCAGGAGGTTAAGATCTGAAATGCAATGCAAACTTAATTCAGCAATAATTATTCAAAGAAATATCATTAATCCGTAGAGTATATTTTTTTGTCTGGAGTTTGTTGTTACGAAATTTTATTATTTTTAGAACCTAAATATCAACTATTTTCCAAAAAAAGTTTTTAAAACTTAAATAAAATACTAGCAAAACATCTTAGTACTGTTCGGGGATTTAAGTTTAAAGATTTAAAATGTCAAGATTTTCATAAATGGATTTTAACATCAGTTGGGATTTTGAAAGTTGAAAAATTTATAATATACTTAGTTTGGATTTTGAAATAAGAAATCGATTAAAAAAATCAATAAAAAAAAATAAATTGGAATAAAACTAATCAACTTAAATGGGATGTTCCTAAACTTTGTCCTTAACATTCGATTTAATATATATAAAACTAAAAAATATAATAACTAGCAATAGTTTAACAAACTGAACAGTTGAATGACACAGTTTTTACATTGCCGCCGTTTAACTTTAGGTTAACCGGTTTCAAATCACAGTAAAAAAAGAAATAACTTTTATAAGGTTTTGGACCTCGAATCAGTTACCATTCGCTATTAGGCTTCCAATCCAATATCAATTAATTGTATGTGTGATTTATTAAGGGAACTTTATTTAGAAGCATGTACATATTTACTATATATATACAGCATATTATTATGTCTTCTCGGTTTTTATTTGTACCTATGTTATAGAAAGGAACAGACGCTTAACAGTTACACAGTTACACTTTAAATAAAATAGTTTAATTCAATAATTTAACACAATTTCGCACAATCCCAAAGAAACATCGCTCAAGTTTCAATGGGTGGCTTTCGAGCTTTCCATTCCTTCGTAAAACCCCAAAATCTATTGAAATATTGCAATTAATTAAAATCCACCCTAATTATAAGAATATATGTCCAGTGATTAACTGTTCTCCTGTTTGAATTTGTACCTGTCTTATAAACAGTATTTTTAGCTAATAACAAAACCGTTACGACGTAAAAAAATAACATTATCTTATATAGTTATAACAAAAAAATATACTGCAATATATATTTTAATATACTTATCATATATATACTTATAATATAATATATTCTCAGCAATTTTTAATATGGCATTATTCCAAAACGCCATAAATTTTAACGATTATACTTAATAATTACTTTAAATGTTAAAAATATTTTAAAGATAATTTTAGAATTGCAACTTTTTAAATATATTTATATGTCTATATATATATAATAAATTAAAAAATTTGTTAGATCATTTTAACAAATTTACTTAATATATTATTTTAATTTATATGACAATTTACAAATCTTATATATTTAATAAAATTTGTTTTAGTCAGTAAATTAAACAATTTGCGCGTCTAAATAATTAATTATTGTATTATATACTATATAGTAACTGTTCTTTTATAGCCAAACATGTTTTGTATATAATTTGAAATCAAACATTGGTACCTACTAACACAGAATCTGCAGAATGCCACAGATTCATCTAAAGTACAATAATCAAATGAAGTACAATATCAAATGTAAGTTAAGACACTTTGGCCCTTACCAATGACTATTCAACTGCCGTTATTAATTTGGCAGGATATTAATTGACAATTCTCTAAAATTTTGATTTTTTAAATTCATTGTATAAATTCTCCCTAACTTAATTTCTAAACAAATCTCAATAAATTAAAACTCAATTCATTTAAAAACAATGAAATAAAAATCAGACAGTAACAGGTATCAGACACTTGTTTAGTTTTTAATGACGCATTATCTCATTTCGAATGTCATAATTGCGTCATAATTAAAAGTGAATTACATAAAAAAAAAAAAATTTCAATTGCTGATATTTGTCACGTTTGTAAATAGGAATAAGTAGTTATATACTTACTATACAATTTTTGAATTACATGAATTGTGGTTAACAGTTATATATTTAACCTATATTGTTCTATTTCTTTCTTATCCCGTTTTTTGTTAATTTTAGAAAGGGGGGATTTTTTTTGACTGGAGTTGTCATCTAATTATGCAAAAATTTGACTAATTTATTAAATATAAGGTGGTCCGCAAATCTAAAACTAGTTTAAACAAAAAATTGACTAATTAGTCTCTTATTAATTCCTTTAAACTAAATAAACTATCAATAACATGAAACAATAAATTTTATTGCAAATTGTAAACAATATAGTCACTAGTCCTCCACAGTCTACTATTTATTAAGGCAATTACATACATACATGTCAAATAAAAATTAATCTTCTAATCGCCTAATGCCTCCGGCACAAGGAGCGTAACCATGGACGCAGGCATCGAAGTTGCAAAATGTCAAAAAACGTAGCTGTCAAATTTTTCAAACACCATGCCCAAAGCGTTAAAAGTACATAAAACATAATTAATTTTTCAATCATTGAAACTGAAAATATGTAAAGTAAAAATTTTATTTTATTTCAGGTTTTTTAATTTTTATAATTCTATATTGTCCAATTTCAAGCTAAAAAGTAAACAATAAATATAAATGACTGACAAACCATAGCTGCCAAAGTAGCGTAGATATTAAAAGTTAAGCTACTTTTACTTCAAGCTTGTTTTGAAACTTTGTTGTTACTTTCATTATGTGCATTTTGTATTGTTATCCATATGTTTAAATATTGAAATAAAATTTCAGCTTGTTGGCTAATGCCTATGTGCTCATTGTGCTCAGGATGTCTAATTTTGTTAATACATAAATACTGTCATTTGTGTATGTTAAAAGAAAGCTTAAATATCATTAATGCTTAAGGCAAGCTCGACTTAGAAAATTGTATGGCGTTGAAACGGACAATGAAGAACTTGTATTGGTAGAAGATAAACTAGACGCAATAAAATAAAATTTATGAACATCAAAATCATAGTTTTTATTGTAAATCAAAGTTTTTTAAAAATTAAAAACAAAAACAAGCAAATGTCATTTAAAACCTTGAAAATTAAACGCCTTAAATAATTTGCCTATAACTACTTATATTATTTTAATATTAACTTGTATTTTGACAAATGCATAAAACAAACGCCTTCTAGCTTGCCCGAAGCATAATATTTCAGTTTTTAATTTCAGTTTTAACTGTTATCATCGAATTTTTAATTTTTTTGACATTTAGGAATTGCGATAACTGTTTTTTTTTTCTTTTTTTTTTTTTTTGTAATTTAAGAATTTTCCTAATTATATTTTCTACCACTATTATTATTTTATGAATTAAAAGTTGTGTAATAGAACACAGCAAATTAAAAAAAAAAACATTAAATTTAAAAAGAAATAAAAAAAAAAAAAAAACCAAAAAAATTCTAAAAACTTAAATTTTTAACCTGCCTCAATAATGTTGTGAACAGAATTTAATTATAACACACAAAAAAAAAAAAAAAAAAAAAAACAAAAAAAAAAAGCTTATGCCGATAAAGCAAAAAAGAGAATCAAAAAAAAATATTTTATAAAAAAAAAAAACAAAAAAAAAGAATTAGTCAGTAAAAAAAAAAAAGAGAAAGTACTACACAACATAATGAAAAGGAAAAGTGTAACAGAACAGAACACACAAAACTTTAAAATGTAGTTGAAAAACTCATTTGATTCTCCGATTATTATCGAAGAAAAAAAGGTAAAAATTAAATGACGGTTTGGCGGCGGTAGTGTCGGCGGCGGCTGCGAGAATTATATTGAGTGTCAGAATTTTTTTTTTTTTTGTTTTTTTCATTTTGTCGTCATTTTGATAAATAAAAAAAAACATTGAAATTTACCGGGTGATAATAAATCAATAAAATTTATATGTATGTATATGTATATATATGTGTTGGTATTTTATTATTAATAAAACAATAAAAAAAAATGTTTAATAATGAAAAGAAAGGGTAAATGAGTTATTCAAGTGTATATAAATAAAATAAAATAAAAAATTTTAATAATTACTTAAATAAGATAAAAAATAAAAAAAGAATTATTAAAATAATGATAAGATATATATAAAAATTGTATTTATAAATAAATATGCATACATATACGTGTACGTTTATATATATATATACATGAATAACTAATAATAAAATATAAAAATAAATTTATACTTATCAAGTACAGTGAAAGCTCTCATAAACGGACACTCACGGTTCTAAAATTTTCGTCCGCTTATAGGAACTGTCCTGTTAATAGAAAAAAAAAATTTTATAACTTTTCTTAAATTCTTTATTAATTTTTTTAATAACGTTTTTTCAAAGGTAAAATTATAATGGTAAAACAACATAAAAACTAAATAACAAAAGAAAATAAAAATTACTACAAAAAACTAAACAAAAAATCAATAAATTCAATACAGATTAACATTATTTGTTTAAATTACATGCTACTTCCATTCCAGAGTTTAAGAATTAGTAGTCTTTTGAAACTTTGCTGCCGTATTTTTTCTTGGTCAATTTTTCAAACATTATTTTTGAAATGTGTTTCTAAGTTTTTTATAAACTGGAATGCTGTAAGATCCTCTTTAAATGTTGCAAATTTTTTGAAACTATCAATAGTTTCTAAGACTTCATTGTAGGTTTTAGTTTCCGATTCTTCAAGAACTGGTGAACTTTACCTAAAACGTTTGCGTAATAAACCTAATACGTATTATTTTTAAAAAATGGAAAAATTTTTGATTCTTAAGAGAGCGTTTGCATCTTATTAATAATACACACTAATACTATCTCTTCCTTTGCTCAGAACCTTTTGAAAAATAAGCAATAAAAATGACCTCTATGTATTAGGCATTATGTGTATGTATTAGATTCTAATATGTAATTCTAAAATTAAAATAAATAAATATAATATATTATAATAGTAAATTATAATACAAAATTTGTATTGGATTGGATGTATACACCATATTACTCACATTAAATAAAAAAAGGTTGCTGCTCATAAATTACAAGTGTCCGTTTACGGGAGATTTTTTTGAAATTTAAAGAATGATTTAAGTGTCCGCGTCCGGTTATTAGAGTGTCCGGTCAAAAGAATGTGTTTTGTATGAAAAATTTAAAAAAAGAATTGAATTTGAAAAAACTGTCCGTATATAAGAACGTCCGGCTAAGAGAAGTTTCACTGTATATTAAATTAAAATAAAAAAAAAAATTATTTAATTTTTTTTTTTTTAATCAAGTACAGGCTTATATTTCTTATATACTTATTTGTAAATATAAAAATTATAATTAGTTAAAGAAAATATATATGTATATTAATATTGTATATATTATACAATATGGCATATTCGTTCTTGTGCAATATGATCCTTTGTAATGTGATTTCATATTTTGTACCTTAACTTGGATATTTATAACTTATAACCTAGTGAAATAAATGTTCAAAAAGAAAAAAGTTTAAAAGCGCGTTAAATAATCTCATATTACGCGTTAAATATTTTTTTGTAATAGGTATTTGGACATAATTAATTTTTTGGTTTCTGTTTTTATTTTTTTTTTAATTTAAATAGCTAAGTTCTTAAGTCGTAAAACAGACCTCAGGCCATAAAATTTCATTGAATCAAATTTATGGGAAAATTTATTTTTCACTGACATACCACATAATATAAGCGAATTCATTACTTATATTTCATAGTTTTAAATTACTAAGTACCTAATTCTTTAATTATTTCATTTCTCATCTATATTTTTTTTTTTTTTAGAGTTAATATATTTTTTTAATTAGAAATAATTATATTGTTATTATAACTTTGTAGAGCAGAAGAGATATAGATATAGAATATAGACTCAATAAAGTATGGATCGAATCAGATATGAAAAGGAAGTCGATCTAGTTATGTGAGTCAGTTTCAGTGTGAGTTTGTTCGAAGGTTAACTCAATAACTGTAAGAGCTGGGGTTTTGAAATTTTCACAAATTCATATATACAATATTGAATTGGAACCAGTTTTTTTAGCGGGTTAAAGTAGCTTCCATTAAAATTTTTTTTCCAAATAAGCATAGGGATTCCATATTTAATAAAGCCTATTTTTCCCAAAAGGGCTTAAATTTTCAAATTCAACGTTTGTATAAAGTTATTTGAATAATTTCTTTGCTTAAGACATAATTAATTTGTGATTTATGACAATTTACCGAAAGGGGGTTTTTCTTTTAAATCAACCTCTTTATAAATTTTGGTTTGTTTAATGGAAGAGATTTAAATAACTGTCGGAGCATTGACTTTTCATAAGATTCCCTTGGAGCCTAATTAAATTGTGTATCTGAAATTTTAACAAAAGAAGTTAAGTTAGTTTTTATTCATGTTTATATTATGAACGTGCGGAGGAGGTATCCCAGAGTTGATACAGTCTAATTTTTTTTTCTTTCTCATCTATAAATAAAGTTAAAAGTAAGAAAATTAATACAATTAAAAATGAATAGGATCATTCGTTGGAATCGACTAACAAAAGCACAAGAATAAGTATAAATCGTACGGCTGGGTGGCACAGTGGTTAAGTGCTGATATTCCATGTGAAAGGCCC
This sequence comes from Dolichopus griseipennis, assembly GCA_963082915.1. Taxonomy (NCBI): domain Eukaryota; kingdom Metazoa; phylum Arthropoda; class Insecta; order Diptera; family Dolichopodidae; genus Dolichopus; species Dolichopus griseipennis. The sequence continues at coordinate 66,216,929 of OY720444.1, read as the reverse complement.
GGGTTCGAATTCCAGTGAAAGTGGAAAAACTCAGACTCGACTCAGCTACCATTCGCCATTAGGTTAAAATTAATGGCTTAATTAATAATTATATATCTTTAATAAAAAAATTCATTAATATAACAATTTAAAAAAATAATTAAATTGAATAATATAACTCACAGATATAGAATACCTATATAACTCTTATACAAAATATTACAATATAAACAAAAATAGAATTGTATCTGTATCTTATAGAATTCTTTTATATCTGTATCTCTATCTTATGTTTAAATTGTATGTGGAATTCATTAAGATCAGTTTTAATAACACGAATATAATATGACCCCTTGTTCCAACATGTACCTATAGTATAGATAGGCTTATTGCCTAGCAGCTGAACAGTTAGCGATTAAAAAAAAAAAAATGCATTACTATAATATTATATAAAAAAAAAAATTGGAATGCATTATACTTAAAGTTGTGACATTGTGTTCAAAATTTATTATACTTACTTTAATTTCTATTGTAATTAATAAAATAAAATTAATTATAATTTTTTTTAATTAATTTTATTACATATAAGGAAGGATTTATTAAGAAATTGTTTTTTATTATCAAATTAAAAATTTAATTACTAATTTTTTTTTTAATTTGCAAATTAAAATTTACCATAATTAATAATTAATAAGTATTATTTATTAGTTTATTTACTTAAAATAAAATATCGAATTAATTTTTAATTTAGGTATCTAAGTCATAAAAATTATTTTCTGAATCTTTTATATTTAATTTTAAATTTTAATTATATATTGATTGTAATTTGTAATATAGAAATTTCATTGTAAAATTTAATTTCTTTTTTATTATGTATTAAAATTAAAATAATTAATTTAATAAAATACAAATTATTATAAGTACCTGTTTTAATATAATAATTTATATATAATAATTTATATATTGATAATGCACATAACTAATATACATATATATGTATATTTATATTTTGCATAATGCAATGTCCTAGGTCATCTACAGTCTAGGTAGTCCAAGTTTAGAACTCTACTACGCGGTTGTTTACACTATTCAATAGAATTACCTAAAGTTTAATCTGTCTTACTCTATTCTTACATCTTATATACACTAGAACACCCTACTGGGAACTCCAATAGGGTTGAATGGATTAAAAACGACAAATGATTACAATTAAATCATATTGTGATATTGTGGGAATTCATTTAATTATTATTTAATTAGTATTTAATTAAGCTTGTGTTAAACATTTGATAAAATTTTTTGAATATTTTAAATACTGAATAATATAAATTTTTAACTTTATACCTATAAGTAATAAAATTTGATATTTCAATTAAATGATGAAATCTACTTATAAGTACATATTATTTATCAATTTTACAATACAATAGTACTTATATGTAATAAAATTGTATTTGAAAAAAATTAATACTTATTAAAGATTATTTTTTGTTTATAAATAGAAATTATAATAAAAAAACAAAAAAAAAGAAGCTGCAGAAATTTTAAATATATATATATAAATATATATTTATATAAATTTTTTAAAAATCTAAAATCTAAATTGCAAAGCTTTTTTACTTGTTAGTATGTCTGTTATTAATATTAATACAAAATTATATATATATATATATACTAATTGAAATGAATTAAGGTATTTTTATGGCATATATATATACATATATATATATATATATATATATATATATATATATCATTATTTATGTAGATAAATATATATATAATTTTTTCGTGTAAGAACGTGATTAATTCAACGTAGAAAAATTTTAAGCAATATTTTTTTTTTTTTTTTTATTTATTTTATATTGTCTTTTTAAATTAAATAGCAATTATTAAACGATTATAAATTAAATTAATATTAAGCGTGTGTATACAACTATATATAATTAAATTTTTATTGTAATTAATTAGTACTTATACAAAATATAGGTAAATTATTTAAATGTCAAAATTGATTAAAAATTTTTTATTAATTCATATTGAATTAAAAAAAAATTTTAATTTAAAGTTTTTGCAATTTTTAGTCTAAATTTAATGATATTTTTAATAGTATATTAATATTTAAACTTCCCAAAGTCGATGTGCAGTAGGAGACTGCTTCATTATGTTTAGGTTGAAGTTTTATGAAGTCGAAATCAGAATTTAAATTTTTTAGATTTTATTCCTGACTCTGCGCGCCCTATTTTTTAAAAACATATAATTTATGAAGATTAGTTTGGGGATGCCTTAAAATTCATATCATCATCATAAATAACGAAATAAGACTCAATTATTATGAAAACTATAATAAGAATCGTTTCAAATATTTTCAAAGTCATTGCATTTAATTATATATGTATATTTTAATTGAATCATTAATCAATAAATGTGTCATATTTGCATTGACATGATTTTTCTTGTCTAGAATTTCATAATATTATAATAGATTAAGTAAGTATATGCAATATAAAAGTCATTTTAAGGAATGATAATGTGAATGTTCATATAAAATGACAAAATTATAGTTACATTTATTTGACATCATTTTAATTTTTTGTTGTATTTTTTTCTTTGTCCTGAATAATATTCTTTAAAATTTTCACAATATTTTGAAGTAGGGTATACACGCTTATCATTTCAGTTGTCAGTTGTGTGAATATCTTTAACTATAATAGTCATATGATGTCATATGAATTTTTGATAAATATTCGATATGATTACTTAATATGATATACAAAATCATAACCCTAATTATAATAGTCATATGATGTCATAGGAATTTTCGATAAATAAGTATTCGATATGATTACTTTATATATAAATACAATAGTACAAAATCATATGATATCATATGACTATTATAAGGCGTTTTTATTAAATCAGGGTGGGCTCTACGTGCTCAGTGGTAATATTTCGAGCACGGCTATGCAAAGTAAAATACAAAGACATTTTGACGTTTGTTTAAGATTATACTTGTAAAATAAAAGTCTTTTAATAATTTAATTTAATTTTTTGACAATTTAAAACGTAACTAAAATAAAAATGGCAGTTTTTTTCAAATCGTGTTTTTTTATTTAATATGAACGGTCTGAGTGTACTCTGTTCATGTTCTACTCAAAGCGTGCTAATTTTGTTCAGAACGTGCTCAGATCTATGCTCTGTTTTAAAGAAGGGCATGTTTGGGGTAATCAGTTATGTACAAACATTTTTTTGGGTATTTTTTTAGTTTAAATAATTTTTAAATAACAGTTTATCATTTAATACTTTACATTATTTATCTTTTAAGTTAAAATTTAAATCAAACTGTACTATATCTTATATTTTTTCTTTTATTTTTCAGTTAAATAGCAGCAGAACCAGTTAGCTAGCGGGAAGCTTAGTAAAAAATTCAATACCCAGCCAATTGAGCGTATTTTTTTTTTTTCAACATTCTATAATATAAATGAAATAAAAAAGTTCAAATTTTATAAGAAAGAAAAAAATTAACGTATAATAAAATGGCTTCGACATTTTAATATGAATAACAACTAAAAAATAACTGAAAAAGAACACATAATAAGTTATATGAATAAAAATTGAAAATATTGCACAAAAAAAAAAATATTATTCTATACTTATATAACTCCACCAACTCCACGTTAACTTAAAATCATAAACGACGGGTACAACGTTTTTCTTAATCAACATACAGACATATATATGTATATATATATATAAACGCATCCTTGATTTTTTTTAATTTATTTTTCGAAATAAAAACAAAAATTTAAAAAAAAAAAAAAATTGAAAGAAAGTTATCATTAAAGTGTATATATATATACAATACATATAACTTCATATAAATCACATCATAAACAACAACAACAAAAAACGAAATACTATTTTGCTTAAAAAAAAAATTTAATTAAATTAAATTTAAGTATATTTAACATTATTATATATATATACTTCACACGAGAAACTACTAAATAAAAAATGAACTTAAATTTTAATTAAAAAACGATTTATATAATAAAAAAAATAAATATTCCTCAATGTTATAATTGAAAAAAAAAAAAATTTAGAATATAAATTAATTATAATTACAAAAAAAAAATATATATTATATATTATAATCTTTAGAAATTTATATATATATATATATCCAAATATATATATATATATATCCATATATAATATATAAAAATAATAGTTAAAGAGGATGACAGCTCATAAGGAGAAATCTAAAATAAACAATTCAAAAAAACAATTTTTTACTACTCTTTTATTCCATTTTGTACCAAAATGCAGATTTGTAACAGTGAAACGAACTCATGAAATAAGAGATGATAATATATAAAAAAATCAAAAAAAGGAAAAAAAAAAAAAATAAATTAGAATGATTTATATTAAAAATAAAAATAACAACAACTACAACAACAACATCAACAAAAAAGAACAAAATAAAGGAAATTTTTTCATTCTAAATGTTTCAACTACATTATAAATATAAAAGTAAAACTTTAACTGTGATTTTTTTAAAACACTCGTAAATAAGTGTGACTTCCAGTTTCAACCTAAAAAAAAAATTATAACAAAAATAAAAAAGGAATAATTAAAACAAAAAAAAAAAACAAACAACAACAATAGTTTACAACAAGTAAAACTACAATATAAAAGTTAAAAAAAAAAAAAAAAAAACAATTTTATCTATAAGAAATATTTAAATTAAAATAAAACGAAAAATAGAAGAAACCTGCAAGGAAAATTTTACTTTTAACAATAAAAAAAAAAACAAAGTTCAGGTACAGTATAAATTACTATATACTTTTTTTTATATAAATATACATATTTGCAGACAATAAGTATACCCAATGTTAAATTATATCTATGTGCTGCACTATGCTTAATTTTGACATTTGACGAGTCATACGAAACACTAAAAAGCATTGCTACCTAGAATAGGCGTGTTTGAAATTTGAATGCGCTGCGCTATGCCTAATTTTGACATTTGACGAGTCATACGTAACACTAAAAAAGCGTTGCCACCTACAATAGGGGGTTTTTTTTTTTTACTCTGAGCAGAGTATGAACTGTCAAAAAAATGAATAAAATATTTCGAGTACCGCTGAGCAAAAAAAAAATACAAAAACATTTTGACGTTTGGTTAAGATTATCTTGTAAAATAAAAGTCAAGATATTTATTATGGGCGTTTTTTTTTCTCATGAGATCAGTGCTCAGAGCATATCCGAACTCTGACGTTCTGAGTTTAAAAGAAATGCTCAGAGCACAGATTGTCAATTTTTATCCAAATTATTTTCTAACGTCATTATTGTTTGATTAAAAGATTTATATTTTTTCCCTTCTAAATACACGTTCTCAATATTTTATTAATAAAAAAACAAATTTAAAAAAGAAAACTTACAGTTTTTTAATGGCGTTTTTATAATTTTATTTTTAATTTGACGTTTCCTTGTTTGACAACTTTGTGAAATCTGAGAAACTTTAACGAGCTCTCAGATCGTGCTCTGAGCACTCTGCGATTTAAACAAGAAACACAAAATGGATAATCTGGATAATCTGAGCACAAAAAGAAACACATTTTTTAGCTTGACAGCTCTGACTCTGCTTTCATGAGAAAAAGTTTTAATTTAATTTAATTTTTTGACAATTTCAAACGTAACTAAAATAAGAACCACAGTTTTTTCAAATCGGGTTTGTTTTTATTAAATCTGAATGCTCTAAGCGTACTCTGTACATGCTCTACTCAGAGCGTGCTCAGATCTATGCTGAGATTTAAAAAAAAAAACGCTTAATATAACAAATTTAATGTTATGTAGGCCATACAGGTTTTCAATTTGATACGCGGACATGTTTACAAACCTTACCATACACTTTCTAATCTACCATCGAACCATCGTTTATTTTTTTTTTTTTTAAATATACTTATGTAAAGTGTCAAAAGTATTTGACAATTTTGAATTTGAATTTTTAACAGCTTTTATTGTTCTGCCTATTTAATTTTTTCTTCTAAAATTATGATATTTAATATTTTTTTTTTTTATTTTAAAACATTTTTCTAACTTAATTTTATAATTATTTCAAATATTTTACTTGATTTGTTATTTTACACATTATAGTTTTCTTATTTTTTCAAATCGGAATATCTCAACGTTTTTTCGTGTCAAAAATTGATAACGGAAAAAAAATATATATATTTAAAGAAAATGACATTTAAGTTGTTGTTCAGCTTTTCCAAAAATAAACGTCAAAAGTAAAATTAAAATTCAATATTTATAAAAAGTTTTCTATTTCTGATCAGAGCTGTCAAAAAGTAATCACTTTTTTTTTTGTTCTGATTATCTGTTTTGTTTAATTCTATTATAGCTTTATCCGAGTGGGTGGTGTGTACTCAGAGTGTAGTTTTTGAAGTTTTGGAAAAAAAATTATGTACAATTTTTTTGAAATTACAAATAAAATAATTGCAACAAGACTATAAATAATTTAAAAATAATTCAGTTAGGTGATTAATTTCAATTTTAAATTTTGACGCAATCAAAAAATAGAAATTATGAAATAATTTATATACCTATACATAATAAGAATCATAAGGAAATTGATGATTTCAACTCTGAGCTTTTGTTTTAAACTTCGCTTAGTCAGAGTTCGGATAAAAGTTGCATCTAAGCTTTTTTTTTTGTAAGTTTTCCCGAACATCTCTTAGCATTGATCTCACTGAAAGAAAAAAAAACTATTAGATTCAATTTTAATTTCATAATAGAAAACATTTATCAGTTATAACAACGAACAGTATGAATCCTTGCTAATTTATTTTATAATATATAGGATAGATAATTTAAAATCGGTGTACCAATGCAGCGAATATGATAACTCTTACATAAAAAAATAGTCCAAAAATTAAAAAAAATAAATATTATAAAATAATACAAAATTAATCAATTATTTATTTACAGATCACACAAAGTAAGAAGAACAACAGTTGCAATAGAAAAAAAACTTTGGAAAAATTTGAAAGAAAAAAGCAAAAATTAATCTTTATGTGTACACTTAAAAAAGAAGAAATCACAAGTACTTGTATTAACAGCTTCAACAAGAAATATATTATAAATAAAAATTATAATAATAATAATATTATAAATAGTTGTAACAATAGTAGCAGTAAGAAAAATTTTAATAATAAAACAGATAATTATAAAATAACATTAAAAAAAAAATCATCATCATTATCATTAACAAAAACAACAACAACAACCACAACAACCACAGCAAAAACACCATCACGAAGAAGAAAACTTAATAATAATACATTAAAAAATTTAAATTGCTTTAATTATTCTTGTAATATATTTCGTTCATTCTTTATGTGTACAACAGAAAAAAGTCCATCAAAAATGGCAAATACAATTACGAATGTAATCAGAAATGTTGTCAGTAAACAAAGAAAACGTTACGTTGCAAATGGCTACGATTTAGATTTATCATGTAAGTTGCATTTTTTTTTTTTTTTTTTTATCAATATATACAATGAAAATTAATCAATGTCCTTTTTTTTTTAGCATGTTTTGAAATTTTGAAAAAAAAAATTTGCCAATATTGTTTCACTATGTCCAACTGTGTATACTCTATCGGTCCACTTTTACACCTGAGATTTGAAATAATGAAAAAAATGTTTTTCTTAAATTTGCATAAAGTGTCTCTAGAATTTTTTTTTAATTGAATAATTTCCCAAAACTTCTTTTTGAAAGATTGTTTAATTTCTGAATATGCTTTTACAAAAACCGTTGTTGCTTTTTTTTTTTTACTTGATTTTAATTACATTAGGTGTCCTTTCAAAGAAGAAATATATTTGATTAACAAATAGATCAATCAAACATTACGAAGACAAATAGATCAATCAAACATTTCCCAAACTTTATTGCAACAGATATTCATTACTTTAGTTGTTACCCTCCTCTGAAAGATAATTTAATACGAAAATAAAAAAAGATGTTCAGATATTGTAAGCTTCTACGGTCTATATTATCTATTAGATACTCTAATTGAAAATAATAAAAGTAAAAAATAGGATATATCTCTTGTTGATAATACAAGTTACATTTAAAAACTTAAAATTAAAGTTGAACAATCTAAATTTAACTGATTTTTTATTATTTTAAAAAAAAAGAACAATTTTAAATTTATATTAAGACATCTTCTAAAGATATTTTGATTTAATGATATCTCCAATGATTTAAAATTCAAAAGAAATTTAATTTTGGTTAATCCAAATATTTTTTAAGTTTTAATTCACCTTACTTTCACCTTTCAAAATGTTCTTGATTAAATGAAAACTATTGCAAGAAATACAAGGGCAGAAGCAAAATCTTTCATAATAAGAACTAAAAAAATTTTGAAATCCCAAAAAAATAAGTAAAAAGAATACTTATATCTACACTTAGTTATTATCGTTCAGTTTTTTTTAATGTACATAACATATATTACTTATATAATTCATTTTATAAACTTTTGAACCGAAAAGTCTCAGACATTTAATAAAAAAAAAAAAAAACTTACCTGACATGAATCAATACAAATTAAATTAATCTATTTCAATATTTTTTTATTATATAATCTATTTATTGCCTTTGTTCATTTAATTATTAAAAAGAAAATAAAAACAGAAAAGAAAAAAATAATAATAATAATACAAGTGTTATCAGTATTAAAACAAATACTATCGTCGTCAAATTGGCTAGTTATTTTTTAAGTGAAAAAAAAAATCGTAGGTCAACAAATGATTATTTGTTGTATTTGTTACTTCATTTTCATTTTATTTCCTGTTTAATTCTGGTAAGGTTCTTACGTTAAATCTTGTTAATTGTAACTACTTGAAAAAGTGCAATTAAAAAAAATTCAAGGTATACCTTGTAAGATTTTCTATTAAAAATAATATATTTACTAAATAAACAATGTTTTAAATTAAAGTATTATACTATATATGTTATTATTATTTTTCTCAAAATTATATTTGTTAATAAATTTATTTATAAATTTAATATTTAAATCATTATACTTAAATACTTAATTCTAATGTATTTTAAAAAATAATTATCTAATATAAAATAGTTTTTAGGTTGATTTATATTATATTCAATAATTGAAAAACACTTTCTTAGAACTTATGTTGATGTTACAACTTATATATTAATTAAATACTTAAATTAAAATATTAAAAAACTAATATTAATAATACAATATTTATTTTTAGATATATGCGACAACATTATTGCAATGGGTTATCCTGCTGCCAATATTGAAAAGTGGTATCGAAATCATATAGATGATGTTGTAAAATTTTTAGAAGAAAATCACAAAGATCATTATAGGATTTATAATTTATGCTCGGAGCGTAATTACGATATAAGTACATTTCATGGGGTAAGAATTACTGTTTTTATAAATTTGTTTAAAATATTTCAAGTTTTTTATTTTCAAATATTTATTTATTAGTTAAATTAATAATGTTAATAAAATAATTTTAATATGTTTTATCAAAAACAATCATTTGATAGGTAGTTCTTGAGTTAAATTTTAATATTTTCAAAATAGTTTATTATATCAACAATATAAATATTGAAAATTTTTATTAAATTTTCGGAAAAATTTGGTCTTTCAGATTGAAAAGTGATGTATTATATTTTAAAATATTCTTAATAATCAAAAAAATCTGTATTTGTTTTAAATTATGGTATCCTATGTTTATTACATCTTAAAACGAGGAAGATTATAGTTGCCCTTGTCAACTTTTAGATACCCGTGCATACCCACTATGGTGTATAAAAAAAACCGTAATTTACTTCCCTTATACATTTAACTCATTACCCCATAATTTTGACGAAAAAAAAAAAAAAAAAAATTAACAAAAAAAAAAAAAATCACAAAACAAAAAACAAAATTTTCATTCATTGTCCCATAACTTTAGCTTAAAAAAAAAAAAAAAAAAAATTAACAAAAAAAAAAAAAAATCACAAAAAAAAAAAAAAAAATTTTCATTCATTGTCCCATAACTTAAGCTTCAAAAAAAAAAAAAAAAATAAAAAAAAAAAAAAACAAAAAAAAAAAATTGGCCCACCCTAAAAGTCCGATGAACCGAGTGATGTCCAACTTTGCCAAGTAACTTGCCCTATTAATTTACCTGCCCAATTTTAATTTTAACCTTGTAGCTTTATTAGATTCAAAGTTATTGAATCGAAAACTTTGTGTGGCAGCCCCCCGAAAATGGGGCCCTAACATTTTGAAACTTCATATAAGTGATCGATTCATTATATAACTAACCGTGTGTAATTTTCAGCCTCGTAGTATAATTAGTTTGGAAGAAATTCATATTGGTGCAAAGAAGTTGTATGGTAGCCCCCCGTAAATGGGGCCCTAACATTTTGAAACTTCATATAAGTGCTCGATTCATTATATAACTAACCGTGTGTAATTTTCATCCGCGTAGTATAATTAGTTTTGAAGAAATTCATATTGGTGCAAGGAAGTTGTATGGCAGCCCCCCGAAAATGGGGCCCTAACATTTTGAAACTTCATATAAGTGCCGGAGTCATTATAAAACTAACCGTGTGTAATTTTCATCCCCGTAGTATAAATAGTTTTGAAGAAATTCATATTGGTGCAAAAAAGTTGTATGGCAGCTCCCCGAAGCCTTGGTCCGATTTTAACCAAAAACAATAGGGAACCTAGAAATTGTCTAAAAATGACTTTGCGTGAATTTCAAGACTCTAGCCCTTTTAGTTTTTGAGTTATCGTGCTGACACACGGACGGACGGACGGACGGACGGACGGACGGACGGACGGACGGACGGACGGACGGACGGACGGACAGACACACATAGCTAGATCGACTAATTTTTCGATTCTGAGCCGATACGTACCCTTGACACTATATCTAGCTCGTCTAGATCGATGCGTTACAAACGGAGGAGCAAATCTAATATACCCGATGTTCATATATATATGCACGGGTATAAATATAATTAATGGAATTTATATTTAATATCATGCTATTTATTATTCAAACTATAATTAGCAGAGTTAGTTTTAATTTGCAAACTATTGTTGTTGTTATCTGGAGTGACGTACCACAACACTTTGAGCATCCATGCTTTTATATTGTTTTCTATCGCTAAAGACTATATTGAATCACTCTACCTTCCCAAGAGGTAGAATTAGCTACTTAGGTCAATTTCCTTCACTAACGTAAAGTCTTTCCAATATCAATTAAATAAGGTTCTTACCCTAACATGTAGTCCTTTCAATATGTCTCAACTAAAGATTCTTACTTCCAAAGAATTTTTCTTGTGGGGCTGCCTGGTTTATTCTTATTATAATTAATCTTCGATTTATTTTATTTTGTTTTAAAATTTTTTGAAAAGAATAGATTACCTTGGAACCTAAACAATTGGTTTTATTTAAAATTTGACTAAACTGTTAATTAAAAATTAATTATATAACTATTAATTCAAAATTATAAATAAAATAATTTATTAACGCAGCCACACAATAAAGAAACCTAATTAACAAAAATATTTTTATTACATATATTAAACTTATAAATAAAAGACCATGTGTACTTTTTTCTTTTAATAAACTTTTTTTTGTATCTTCCTCAATTTATTTAAAATAATTTATTATAATTAGTTTACAATATAAATACAAAAAAAAAAAACTGGTTCTAAATAATTAAAGTATATTTTTAAACATTATTGTTATCATAACTAATTTAAAAAATATATATCAATGACATTGGACTGATAACATTTAAAAAGAAATCTGGCAAACACTAGTTATAAATTAATTTTATAAAAATAATACTTCACTCTTATGTCACTTAACTCTCCCAAATCCATTTTAATATTTTTTTTTTGCAAAAACTTCCCAATAAAAAAAAATTAAATTTATCAGGATAATAAAGTAATCATCGAGGTCAAAAGTACTTAGTTATTTTTTTTTATTTGTATATATTTAAAAGAAAATGTTAATATATTTGTATTTAAAATAATAATTTTTTTTTTTTATATTCACGATGAAAGATCTTTAAATTAATTCGAAAGTTTTATTCTAATAATATATTCTAGAATCAAGACAATAACCTTCGAACTATACGACGCAGAAACTCTTATTTTCAAAAAAAAATATTGCGGTTTTTAAAAATATTTTATTTTAGCTTCCAATTTAACCATGCTTTAACTTGTACAAATTTAAATAATTGTGTAAAGTCGAATGTTACCTCCGAGAATTAAATTATAAGATGAACTCTTTAAGAATAATCCAAAATTTTTCATTTTAAGTACTTACACAATACTCTGATTTCAATTTAATTTCCATAATGTAATTATTTTATTAAATTTATTATTTAAAATTGTTTTATATTATTTACAATTTTATAATAAATTACATTAATTAACTATTGGATATTTAATTATATTTTAAACGTAAATAAATAAAAATATATTCTAAAATTTTATTAAAAAATTATAGAGGGTAGCAGTGTTTCCATTTGCTGATCATAATCCACCTACAATTGAACTCATGCAAAAATTCTGTGATGATATGAATAGCTGGTTAAAGGCAGATGAAAGAAATGTTGCGGCTGTGCATTGTAAAGCGGGTAAAGGACGAACCGGTATGTATTACATAAACAAACATTTCATACTTACCGAATAGTTTACTTAAATACAAGAAATAAATATTGTTTTAATATTTTAAGGTACTATGATTTGTTGTTATTTATTACAATGTGGTTTTGCAAGAACCGCAGATGAAGCACTTAGTTATTATGATGAAAAGCGTACAAAAGATAAAAAAGGTGTTACGATACCGTCCCAAAGGCGATATGTTGAATATTATGCAAAATTAATAACGTCTGGTAAAACTTATGAACGAAGAACATTACAAGTAAATATATAACTTATTCTTTCATAATAAAAGTGTGCTATTCATAATTTTTATTTTAATAATTTTTCGTTTTTCTAGATATGTGAAATTAGGTTCTCATCGCCACCTCTCAGTTCCAGCCAGGGTACTGTGCTTAGTTTAAGCACGTTAGACGATCCTTCTTGTCCAGATAAGGTCAAGGTAAATTTTTGATAATTTGATGATAAATTTTTTTCTTTAATACTTATTCTATTTACTTTTACAGACATTACAAAATTTTGCCATAGATTTTCGTAAAGCTTCAAATGTTGAAATAACAGATCGTTGTATACCAGTAACTGGTGATGTTAGAATTGAATTATATCACAAAGTAACTAAAAAAACACTTTTACATCTTTGGTTTAATGTGTATTTTATTGAAGAGGAAGGTGGTAAGAATAATATTGAAGTTTTAAACATAAAATCGTGCGAACTTTCATAATTCTAGTATACCCTGTTTTGTTGGGTTTAAATATTTATTGTTAGAAATTTCCTTAATTTAAACATTTTTTTGATAACTCTTTTAATTTGACTTATGGAAGTTTCATAGTATTTTTTCAACATTAATTAATAAAATAATTTTTTTTAAAATTTTCAATTCTAAAGAACGACAATTAAATGGTGATGATATGAAAATTATATACGAATTTAAGAAAACTGAAATAGATGATGCGCATAAGGATAAGGAAAATAAATTATTTACTGAAGATTTTTCGGTAAGAATACTAAAAAAGTTTACATCAAAAAAGTTAACCTTAAATTTTATTGCATTTAATAATGGATCTTTTAACAAATTATTCTTTTAGGTGCAGTTAGTTTTTCAAACAATTCCGTCTCGAAATAGTTACGTAAGTGCTTGTGATGATAAAACAGATAACATTGACATGAACCCATCTGTGCATAGTAATTATCATCTTGGTAGGATATATAGTAATAGTGCGGTTCTTAGTGCAAATAATTATATTGTTGATAATGTTGGAAGTAGTCACAATCAACAAATGGATATTCAACCTGTTATTGAACCATTAAAACAACAAAATCATAATAATAGTAATAATAGCAGTTTATTAAATAATAGTAATTTAACAATCAGACACCAACAACATCAACAACCACAACAACAACAGCGGCAGCAACAAGAACAATATGCTTTTCCAACAAATCAAAATCAGTATAAACAACAACAAAATAGAAACATAAATGCAATAGGACCAATGAATTTAAATTCAACAACAAATTCACCAACAGCATCAGCAACACATAATAGTAATAATAGCAGTACAATTTCTGTCAAAAACAAAAATTTGTCTCTAGATTTATCTTCATCTCTTGTGATTTCGCCACAAAAACAACAACAACAATATCAACAGCAAGAACAACAAAGTCAACTACATCAAAATTTACACGAAAAACAGATTTTACAGCAACAACTTCATAATAGTAAAAACAATATCAAAAATCCTGGTAAAATATCGTCAAAGCATCATTTACAACAGCAACCATTAGAACAACCGTCCTCCAATAAAACTGTGGTAATATCTTCAAATCAACATTTTCAACAACAGCAACAAAACCAACCACATGAATCCCGAACAAATAGCACAAGTAGTAATACTAGTAAAAGTAGCAGCAACAGCAGTAGTAGTATAAGTATAAGTAGTGCTGCATCATCATCAGCTTGTATTGGCGAAGATTGGGAATCTGGTGAGTTTAAAGTTAATAATAATCATTCTACTTCTTCTGCAGACGTTATATTATTAAATCGCTCCAAAGTTACATCTAATATTAAAAAAAAATTTAATAATAATCAATTGATTAAGAATAAATTAAGCGAAAATTATAATATTAATTTATTAAATAGCAATATAAGTGATAATAATATTAGTAACAAATATGTTAATTTACAACATAACTTAGTATCAAAAAAAAAAGTTGATGAACCTATAAATCAAACACCGATTCAGATGATGACGGATTTTAATAGTTCATTAAATAACGATGAAAATGAGGAAGATGGTATCATATTTGATAAAATTAATAATGATGATTTAAGAAATAATAGTAGTAGTTATGAAATATTTGATAGCAATATAAAAAATTTAGATCCCATAAAAACATTTTCCAATGTTGAAGCAAATAATGATCTTTCAAAAACTACTTATAAAATAACTCCAACTAAATCAGATTTGAAAAATTCGGAAATAAAAACAACTCCTTCAATAACGTCTGATTATAATAACTATTTAATAAATAATTCTAATTTTAGTAAATTAAACTCTTGTAAGAGTAATTTAAATAATAGTAACAATTATAGAACAACATGTAGAACCACTAACGTTAATAATGATGAAAGTAGCGAAATCTGTAGTAGTAGTAGTAGTAGTAATTTTATTAGTGATAATCTAAGTAGTAATTTTTCTAATTTTAAGCAAGAAGCTAACTCAACTGAATCTTTTCAAAATATTAAAATATTTGAAAATACAAAAAGCGGTAATTTAATTAATGATAGTGAAACTTTTTTTGATATTGTTAATATTCGTACAAGTCGTACAAGTAATGATAAAATAAATGATCTATTAATTCCGACATCAACAACAGCATTGCATAAAAGTGATCCAGCATATTTTAAACCTAAACTTGGGACAAATTGTAATAGTAGTTTAAGATCGAAATTTGATTCACAAAAAAATGTAACTGTAAATAAGGGTCGTTCTACAATTAATCCTTCAAAACCCTTAAATAAATCATATTCCTCATCTCATAGTTTACGTTCAGTAGGTGAGATATCGGCAAATTTACCACTTTCTAATAATCCTCTTAAACAAAATAAATTAAAAACGTGGCTCAAAAGTTTTAATTTAAAAAAAGGTGATCCAGAATTCAACAAAAATTTTAAATTTGTTAATATACGTAATCGTTTTAAGCATAAAACTCGAAAAAATAGTAAAAGGTCACTTCATCGTCATAGTAGTAAAAAAAGTTGTAATTATAAAATTTCAAGTGAAGATTTAAATACAGAAAACATTTTAAATGACTTCGTAGTAGTTGAAGATTTGAAATTATTGAATAAGTATAAATTGTTAGAAAACAAAGAGGAATCAATAATAAATTCTTCTAATGTATTATTAAAAGAAGAAAAATCTGATGTCCAATTTGACAGTTTTTTAAGTGCAAATTTATTACCGAAAGTACATACAAGTTTTTCTGAGAATTTAGAATGTGAACCAGAATCAGAAAATTTGGAAAATAAAGATTTATCCATATTAAGTAAAAATAATGAATCTTTTGACCAACAAAATAATAACAACTTTAGTAATTTGGATATAATTTCTACAACTAATAATCAAATAAAAACAATTTCAAGTAATTCAAATATTTCAAAATCCAAACAAGATGTTAATAGCTGTAATCAACTTGGTAAGTCTGTCGAATCTGTTGATTTTTATTCATCATTATGTGATCGTCAATTAAGTTTTGGTACTTCACCACTTAGTAAAAGTCCACAATCTTTTGTTGGATCATATGGAACAGCAAGTGGAATTGGTACTTCACCAGCATCTATTTCACATCTTAAATTGATCGATGAGAATCCTTTAGAGGATGAAAATATTAAAACTCCAACAATAATTGCTAAACCAATAAATTCCAGTTCAATTGGATTTTTTACATTTAAAACCGACGAAAATAAATTTATAGACAACGAAACAGAAGATAATAATGATAATAATATTAATATATCAAATAAATTTTCAAATAATATGATAAATGAAGAAAAAGAATCACAACATTCTGCTCATAATTATCCTTCAGTTATTAATTTAAGAAATTATTTTGAAAATGAAGGTAAATGTAGTAGTGCAGGATTAGGAGCAAAATCATCTTCATATGATGAACTTGATGCGAAAATGTTTTTTGATTCAACAAATCAAAGTGATTGTAAACATAGAAAAATGAATCAAAGTGTTTTAACACAAGCACAACCATTTCCAACATCTTCATCTTTACATACATCAACAGTACAACAGCAGCAGCCGCCGCAACAACAATTTACACGATCTCCTTTTAATTTTAGTTATATAAAAAAGTGCCTAAATGATATCAGTGATGAAAAATCAAATTCTTATAGTATAGCGACAAATAGTAATAATACTAGTAATTCTGCTACTACTTCTACTACTAATGTTTTCAAACGAGGTTCTATTCCATAGGTCTAATAAAAAGTTATTAGCTTATTTTTTTTTTTTATTTTTTTAATTGCTTTCATATTACATTCTCTCCCTTTTTAAAAAAAAAAAATAGTAATTGTTAAATTGGTAAAAAGAACAAAATATATTATACTAATATTGTTCTTATATTTTTTCGGTCACAAATTAGTTTTTTATTTTTTGTTTTTAATTTTATTAGATTTTTTATTATGCAAGAGTTTTTAAATTTTTTTTTTTAATTTTTACTTTCTTTTTCATCACTTAAAAAACAAAAAAATATATATATATATTTAATATAATCAAAAAATTTAAATTAGTTATTAAAAAAATTTGTGGTATTTAAAAAATAACAAAAAAAAAGAAATTATTAAATTGTATTTGTAAGAACGTTAATTAAATTGAAAGAAAAAAAAAAAATAAGTAAATTATTTAATGTTTAATTAAGTTATACGGACAGATGCACTTTTTTTTTTTTTTTTTCAATATTAAAACAATTTTTTTTTTTAATTATTTCTTTATACAAAATTAAATATTGCTAGTTTATATATATATATATATAAAAATAATATAATATGATATCTATCTATGATTATTGTTTAAGAAATTAATTATAATTAATTTTTCTTCGTTTAATTTTTAAGTAGTTCTCATATTATTTGCGATAATACTTGATCTTATTTTTTTTTTTTTTGTTTTTTAATTTGTATTTAAAAACATTAAAAAAAAAATTTTTTTTATAGAAATAATAACATATATGTATATATATACAAATATATTTATATATATGTTTTCATTGTTTATAAATTTAGAATTACAAACAGCTTTTAAAAAGCGTAATCTCTTTAAGAAAGAATTACTAAAATTATTTTTAATAAAATTACAAAAAAAAAATTAATTTTTAATTTTTTTTAGCATAACTTATTTTTATTTTGATTTTTATTTATTCAAAAAAAGAGAAAATAAATGTATTTTCAAAATATATTTACAGTTGTATAGTAATTTTTTACAAAACTTTTTTAGTTTGAACCGAAATATTCCAAAAGTTTCTGAAGTTTTTTTTTTATTTTAAATCGAATTCATCAATTCTTAATAATTTCGATAGGTTTTCTTTTAATTACTTTTTAAAGAGTGGTCAAATTTATAAAAAAGCTTGGAAAAGTAATTAAGTTTAAATTCAATCATTATCAATTTTTTAAAACCTTGTATTAACTCTACATTATTGAATTCTTCTATCAACTCTACGTATCATTGTAATTATGCTGAATTACATTTGTGCGTATTGCAAGTGCAATTTTAATCTCTAAAATAAGATTATGATGATGAGTATTTGATAATCGATACTCAATTATTAAAACTTCAAAGCTTCAGTCATCTTATTTTTCTAAAACCACGATATCGTAAGAACTACCCAATATGTACTGTTTGACTCTAATTTAAATGAAATTTTAGATTAGAATTTTCTTATTTAAATATAACATGTCAAATTGTAATACACAATATAGAATGATTGAGTATTCAAATACAAAACTTCACAACCAAATTAAACTTAGTAAATCAAAATTTTTATTGTAACATTTTTTTAATTCAATTTTCTTTTAAATCAAATTAAATTTCAAAAATTTTGTAAAATATAAAAAAATAAAGTTTATATTGATTATCATTTGTGTCAATCCAATATAGAAAAAGTGGAAAAATCTATTTTAAAGAATATAAAATGAATAACTTTGTTTCTTTTTCGACTTTTTAATTTTAAATAAAAAATAAATTTTCTTGAATTTATTATAATAAAAAAATTATAATATATAAAAAATCCTAGAAATTTTTTTTTACTATTATGTCACATGTTTTAATTAATTATTACAATTAATATTAAAAAATTATCCTAAAATTAAGATTATTTTATATTCAAAATTTGTATTTATATGTTGAATATCGTAAAATAATTTTTTGAATTTAAAAGTTTTTTATTTAGCTAGCGCTTATTTCACCAACCACTTATCACTAATCAATTGTAAAATCATGTTTTGATAAGTTTTTGATGCACAATTCATTTTTGATAATAATCTTATTAATTTTTGAAAAAATACTCATCAAAAAAAATTATTATTTGATAAGTTTAAGTGGTTATTTCAATACTGAAGTCCAGAAGTTATAGCAGACTTTATTTGTATATAATTTTTTTCATTCTTGACAGACAATTATTGTTAATTTAAAACAGAATTTTCTTTACGTTAGTTTAATTACTACGTTAAGTTGGAATCATAATTATTTTAAATTAAAAAAATTTTATAATAATAAAATTTATTTTTTTTTTTAAGTTATGTGACATAATGTAAAATTAACTTTAAATGTAGAAGAATTATTTTTTATTTATTTATTTGAGGCTTAATTTTTTTTGTAATTTCATATTTTTACTGTATAGTATTTTTTTTTTTTTTAATTTGTTTTAATTTCAATTGTAAAAAATTATAATTACATTGCATAAATTTCTAAAAAATAAAAAAAAAAATAATAATTTTTTCTTATATAAATTTGATTAAAAAAAAAAATGATTAAGTAACTTGTTTTAATTTTTATTTTTGCTTATTTTTAAATTTTTCGTACCTAATAATTATTAACAAAATTGAAAGAAAAAAAAAAACTTTATTTTTATTTTGGATAATTTTTTTATTTCTTTATTTTTTATGTAAATATTATAATTTAAAAAAAAAAAGCATTATTTTTTAATTGTGAAAAAAAATAAATAAATATGAAATGTAATTAGTTTATGTTATTTATAGATTAATTATTATTTTCAAAATTTTATGTTTCTTAAGTTGGAAAAAAAATTAAATAAATTTCTTAAATATTATTATTAAATATTATTTGAATATTTAATTTTTTTTCTATTTTTTTTTTTTTTTTTTAGCTTTTATATAATTATTAATTAATATATAAAATACGTTAAACAATTAAATATATTTATATATATATTAATTACAAAATTTTGCGATAAAATGTTTAGAAAATAATGTATTACTATATAAAGTGTATGTAAATATGTTTATATACATATACCATTTGCTTTTGTGTGTATGTATATAAATATATAAAAAAAAATCATACATAAATAAACAAATATATATGTACATAAAATTTACATTGATTAAAATTAAAAAAAAGATAAAATTTATATTACATAAGATACATCTTTATTAGGAAAAAAATAAAAACATAAATTAAAAATATTTGGAAATAATATTTGGGCTTTTTAATTCATTATTTTTACAACATAATTTTTATCATTTGTTTTTATTTCCTTTTCATTTATTCATCATTTTAAACAATTCAAGCCAAGCTAAACCGCATTCATTTTCATTTTTAATTTAAATATAATTTAGGTATATATTATTTCAAGTGAGGATTTATTTCTCTTATAAAGTATTTCATTTTAAGTTTTATTTATATCTTAAAGAAACTATTTTTTTGCATAATGCATTCTCAATTATTGTAAAACTTAATTTCTAAATTAAGTGACAAGGCGTTTTGGAGTGACATTGTTGTTTTTGATTTAAAAAAAAAAATAAGTTTAAAAGAAAAACTTAAGTACGACTCAAAGAAAACAAATAAAATTAATATCTGTAAATAAAAATTTATTCAACAATGATAATAGGACCACCAGCTTTGTGCTAAGGTCTTGAAGATTTCAGTTGAATTACATACTTTTTTGTTATAAATTATGTATAATGTTTTTATACAGAATTTTTTTCAAAATCTTTTTTTTTACATTTGATATTTGCAATTGTTAAAAGTTTTTCCTGTCAGAAACAATTAATTATCATTGATATTTTATAAAATTAAAATGATTATCACACAAACTAACTAGTTATAATAAAAATATTAATTTAATATAACTATACCTTTTTTATTAAATGAAATGAGTATGTGCCTTATTCAATTTGATTTCATATTTAAAAATCCTCACTTGAATTCCACTTAGATTCAATAAATATTTGCGCATTTTCATTTTAATTTGTCCAATATTCATTTAATTTATCACATTTACAATATCTATATTTGAAATAAAATCATTTTTTACTTTTTTTTTTTTCAATTATTTATTTATTTTTGTTTTATTTTTTGGTTTTTATGCTTGTGTTTTTATATTTTTATAGAAATTCAACAAAATATTTTACCAATTGAAGGTAAGGTGATAAATAATAATAAAATTTTAAACAAAAACAAATCGAAAATCAACTCTTCCTCCTCTTATTATTCTTCATCATCAAATAAATCTTCTTTGGATAATAATAATTATTATGATATTTCTTCTAATCTTACTATCACCTCTACCATCACCAACAACATAGAACAATCTTCAATAGATTTAGTTAGAGATTTAAAACATCATAATATTAATATTAATTCTTCAAATATTAATAATAATAATGCATTTGTTGTAATTGATGATTCTGATAACGATGAAGTTTTTATAAGAAGTTCATCTATGGTTATGACTCCTAAAAATAAATCAACAATATCAACAATCAATACAAAAAAAATGCCAATTATTAAAACTGATTTAGTAGAATATTATAAAAAATCAGAAAACATCCAAGAACAAAAACAAAAATTTCATAGACATCAATCAGAAGATGATAAAATTAAATATGATCATATAATAAATGATTGTTTTGTTATCGATCACATTAAACATGTTGATGTAAATGATGATAAACAACAAGAACAACTAAAAGAAAAAGAATTAGAATCAGATCTTAATTCTGAAAAGGAAATTGTTAATGTTATTGATAGAAAAAATCAAGAAAAATCACAAACATCTACGTCAAATCTATTACAACGACGTTTTTCTAGAAATTTTACTTCAGTTACAAATACTAGTTTAGGAATGAAAGCAATTTTATTAAAAAATTTAAAATTGAATTATAGAAGAGGATCTACCTAAAAAAAAAAAAAAATAAAATTAATTTTAAATAAATTTATAATAAAACAATAATATTAAATAATAATAGGTTCTAAATTGACAGAATATATCTATTTAAATAATAAAAATATTATTTCACAATATACAGTATATATTTTTTAAATTTAAGTTAAATGTAAAAATCTTAATTTAATAATTACTATCAAAAATTGTTAATGTGATGATAAGTAAAACAACATTAAAATAATGCATTGGCTCAGTTTTTATTTTTTTTTAAAGAAATTCTCTAATTAAAAATAAATAACTTTTTATAAAATTGGGATAAAGAATTAAGAACATTTTTTTTTTACTTTAAAATTTCTAATTAATATTAACTGCTATTAAATTATAATTGAAAAATAAGTATCTATATATTATTGCCATAAATCGGAATACTATCTAATTAAATTAATAATACTTAGTAAACATTATTGACTATTTTTATTGTATCTTTTAATTTATTTAAATATAAAATTAAATAGTCAAATAAATAATAAATTTTAGATATATTTATATAATTGTATTTTTCATACAAAATGTATTTAGTTTTTTGTTTTTTTTTTATATTTAAATCATTTAATATTATTATTTGTTTTTATTGTTTTATTAAAAAAAAATATCTATTATATAAAAAACACCTAGTATATAAATTATATTATATTATAAAATTCTTTTTTTAATTAAATATATATATTTTCTTTCTTTTTTTTCCATGCTGGGGCTATGGTTATACTTTATCTTCCTCTATATATTGTAAAAAAATATTCAAAAAATAAACAATCATCTTTCATTCCATAATGTTAAATAATATTATGTGCCAACTCTAAATACTATCTACTGTAACTACTAACAACCTAAACATCAAAATGAAATAAAAAAAAAAAAAAAAACAAAAACTAATATATTATTTTAAATCATTTACAATTTATATAATTACATTACAAAAAAACAAAATATGATGGTGGGGTATTTACAAAATTTTTGAAATTTCATAATGTGTATGTATAAATTTAAAACTAAATAAAATTATTTATATTTTATATTGCATGAAATTAATATATATATATATTTTTTTTAAAACTAATATATTTTTCAAAAAATTTTTTAAACTATTTTGATTTTTTAAATAATTAAAAATTTAAATTAATATTTTTCATTTGTTTTTTTTTTTTTTTTTTGGTTTTTAATTGCACAAAATTTTAATATTTAGCAAATGGCGATAATTCACCAAACAATAAAATATCTATTAGTCAATATAAATTACTAACAGAAACTGATGTGTACGAGTAAATAATATACATTTTTTTAATTTGCTTTTTTTAAATTAAATTATTTTTTAAGTGTTTTTTTTATTAAAATTCAACTTTTAATTGCTTCAATCAGAATTTAATTTTTTATCTTTTGTATTGTGCCTAAGAAATCATGTTCATTCTCTTATTTATATTTGCTTAAATTAAATATTATAAAAAATACAACTTTTAAATTATTATTAATAATATTAAATTAAAATTATTAGTATTATTAATTTTTAAATTTATTAATAATAATTTAAAATTATTGATAAAAATATTCTGAAAATAATTTCGTTCCACAAAAAATATTGCGATCAATAAAATTTAAAAAAAAATTAAATAAATTCATGACCTTTCGATCGATCTCTTTAATATGAATATGTCTTTTATAGATTTAAATAAATATACTTGATAAAATAGAATTAAATATAAATATAATTTGATAAAAAATAATATTACTTTAAAATTTTAAATAAAAATTAAAATCGTATAGTAAATTTTAAATTATTACACTAAATTATTTGTAAAATTATTACGTTAGAGTACGATTTGAAAGTTTAAAAAAATTTGCATTTCCCAAATTTCTATTCATCTAAACATTTAGAAACCGAAAGTTTTTTATATTAAACCATTTTTTGTCCATTTTTTTTTTTTTTTTTGAATTTGATTTTACTCTACCACCTATACTAATTATCGAAATAGTTAAATAAATTAAATATTAAACTCGGTTTTTTAACGCTCAATTTCCTCATACAGTGGAAACCGCTTATAGTCACACAAAAAAAATCAGAAAAATTTGTGATTATAAGCGGTTTGTGCCTATAAAAGGAAAAAAAAAAAAATTCTAAATAAGGCCCGCAGTACCAGCGAAAAACAAAACTAAACATTTTTTTTAAATAAATTTGTGCATTTATTAACTAAAAACAATATGTAAAAACAAAACAATAAATTAATAGCCTCTTCTAACTCTTAAATAACTAAAAACAATAAAAAAAAACAAAATAATTCATATATGTACATAATATGTATGTATGTAGGAACTTATATGTACAATGGTAATTAAGGGTGAAATTAAAAATTAAATACTGCAATTGTGAAGCACAATTCAGCTTATACATAGCATACGTTGAATTTTGCATCACAACCGCAGTGTTTAATTTTTGATTTCACTCTTACTATCTTATAATATGTATCGATTATTTCGTGTTAGTACCAATATTTCCCACTTGTAAGATTGAAAAATTCAATAAATAATTTCTTTTTTCCTCGCTCTACAAAAATTTGGCGTTTTGTCGACAAGTGACTATAAACAGCATTACATTATATTAAATTTAAGATTTTTGGCAATTAAATTATATGATAATAACCGGTATATGACTATAAACGTTCTTGACTATAAACGAAATAAAATACAAAGAAAATTTCGAAAATAGATGTTGTCAAAAAAATTATTGATTATAAGCGAATTGTGACAATAAACCATATTGACTATAAGCGGTTTCCACTGTATTTGATAAATACTTTAATATTTGTATTATATTTTATATATAATATATAAATAATGATTTTTTTTTTTTAACAATTGCATGATCTGTGTATGTATATTTGCTGAAAATAGTTTTTAAATAATTTTTGAACTTTTTCAGTGCTTAATTAAATTATTTTTTGTTTTTCTTAACACAAACTTTTTTCTCGGTTTTGTGTCAAAATTTTAAAATAAAAAACTGAAATAAATTGAAAAATATTTTCAGAAATTTCCAGTTAAAAACAGAAGATAAAAAAAAAATTAATAAAATTAAACTTGTAGGTACATTTTTTTGAATTTAATTAAACGATCCTTTTATTTTATAACAATCGTTATAAAATTATTTTATTATTTAAAAAAAAACTTTATTTTATTTTGTCTTATATAAGTCTAGGTAAATATGTATTTTTCATCTTCATTATCGCTTTAATTTTATTTATTTAAATTAAATTTTTTGTGTTGATTAAATTAAATAACAGAAATTGTATAAATTAAAATGGGTGGTGATATTTACAAAATCAATACTAAAATTTAAATAAAACCATAGTTTAAAAAAAAATCTTTAGTTGTTTTGAGAAAAGTATATTTAGTTGAGGGTGATCTATGTTAATCTAAAAAATTCTTAATTTAATTTGATTTTAAATTTCTTGCACAAATCAATAAGACATTTCTTTAATTCAACATTTTATTCCCGCTTCTACCTGGGAAAGGCAACGTACCGTACCTTAACTTAAACCCCATCATAGTATTAAAATTCCATGCAATTTTATAGTTCAATTAGGCGTAACTAGATTCTACGATGATTTAAGATAATAATATTTACGAATGTATACACAATTGAATACGAATATACATTATAATACTAGTGTTTTTCCTAATTTAGATCTTCCGTTTTTTTTTTTTTAATTCTAGAAGAATTTTAACATCCAATCAAATTTGGTCAGTTACGCTATACGCCTATTTAATTTTAACAACAACTTATTTTTAACTAAACTATGCTTAAATTAAATTTAAATTTTAAATTAGAATAGATATTTAAATATTGTTTTAATTATTCATTTTAATTAAATTTTAATTATTAAATACCATATATTACAAATTTCTTTTATAAACTAAAATCCCGGGGGTTTTCTTAAAATAGATAAATATTTAATTATTTACAGAATAATAAATTGGTTTATTATTGTGATTTGTATTAGAAAATATATTGTAAGATTTTATTTTTATTTTTTTTTTTTAATTTAATTTTTTTTTTTATTTTTATTTATAGTTCTTGAAATAAATTAATAATTTTTGTTTTTTCTTTTGTTTTTTTTTTTTGGAAAATTAAAAACAAAAATAATTTACGTGTCCTTTCAGGTGAATCTACTTATCTGTGACAACGGTTGACTTCATTCAACAAAATTTTTTTTTTTTTTACTTTTCGGTTTTTTCTTTTAATTTTTTACAATTTTAAAATAATTTTTTAATATATATATATAAAAATATATATGTATTTCGATTTTATTGAAAAATTATAAATATTTTCTTTTAAAATTAATTAATAAAATATATATTTTATAATTAATACATACAATACTACTGTATATATATAAATTATTTTTTTTTTTTTTAAATAATGTTAAAAATAAAATTTTATTATAAAATTAATAAACGTCAAAAAAATACCAACAAAATAAAATAAAAATAAACCAATGGCCAATTATATTTTTTTTAAATATATCAAAACAAAAAAAAAAAAATTAAATTAAATTAAATATTTAAATAATCTATAAATAAAAAAAAAAAAAAAATACAAAAATTTAATTTTTATTTTAATCAAATTACTAAAACAAAATATTTTATACCGCATACGCCATCTACATGTAAAAAAAAAACCCAATAACATTTATTAACTTGCACTCATCTTAAATAAATAAAAAAAAAAAATAATAAAAACCACTCGAAATTAATCTAATTCTCATAATTTTTATTTAATTTTCTTGGTTTTATGTTTAATTTTCATCCATTTTTTTTTTTTTGGGAAACATATTATGCATACATACAATTAAATTTTAATTATATATATATAATGCCGTTAATTTTTCATTTTATTCTTTACCCTTTAATTAACAAAATTTTTAAAATTTGATTTTTCTTGTAATTTTTTTTTCACAATTTAATTTCACGTTTTGTTTTTTTTTCATAAAAATAGGAAAATTAAAAGAAAATATTTTATAATTAAAATTAAAAAAAAAAAAAATAAATAAAAAATAAACAAGTAAAAAACAAAAACATTTACAAATATTATTCAATTAATTATATAAAAACAAAGAAAAAAAAACAAAACAAAAATATAACTGAATAGATTTTAAAAAAAAATAATATATGTTATACAAAAACTTAAAAAAAAAAAACAAAAAACTTAAAAAAAAAATAAGTAGTGGCGCCATCTTTAACTAATATAATATTAAATAAAAAAAAAAATTAATTTGTGTAATTGTCAAAAAAAAAAAAATAATTAATTAATTTAGAGAAAACAGAATTGCAAAATAAAACAAAAAACATTTGAAAAAATATAGCATAAAAAAATTGCACTAATTTTTAAAGAATAAAATTACCAACTGAAGTTTGAACTTTTCTTTTATTATATTTTGTTTCTATAGTTTGAAAAACACTGTAATTCTTTTAATTTGAATTTAAATATTAATTAACGTCATTCAAGGACTGTTAAGACGTCAATTTGTCGTACGTCATATTTTTTTTTTATTTTTGCAAATCGTATCTATGCAGTATCTATCTGATGCATAGAATTACTAGTTTTAGAATGACAAATACTTTTAAAATTATGATTTGTTTTTGATTTACTAATTTTTATTTTCATAAATACCTGATGATGAATAAAGAAGATAAATCAAAATATATAAGTTCATTAAATTCTCCTGAAAATATACTTAATGGAGATTCCATTATTTTTAAATATAACTGACTGCAATTTCTTCTTTTAATATTATTCAAATTTGTTT
This sequence comes from Dolichopus griseipennis, assembly GCA_963082915.1. Lineage (NCBI taxonomy): Eukaryota > Metazoa > Arthropoda > Insecta > Diptera > Dolichopodidae > Dolichopus > Dolichopus griseipennis. Next base: position 66,188,966 of record OY720444.1, on the reverse strand, counting down.
CTTGATGTTTTGTTCAATTATATATATGTATAATATTAAAAAGTAAATATTTAAAATTAAAAGTAAATTAAATCAAATAGTAAAAATCTTTATACGAAATAACTTACAATATACAAACTTACCAAATCAAATGTATTTCAATGTTTTACAATGTAAACCAAAAAACTAACGAGAAACTGCTTGTTAAATATTTCATTATTTAACTCATTTACTCCAATTTAAATAATGAAAGAGTCGGGAACATTCTTTTGCCATTCTAGTACTACCTAGTAATTCTATGATCTGATGTTATTTGTTGTTTTAAATCAAAATTTCTATAAAGAGTAAATAATTGATTCAAATCATAACAGATAAACTAATAAATATATATATATTGTAATATATGTAATTATTTTATTACAAATTAAGATTTAAAACGATATAAAAACGCCCGCAAAACGTGGTCCATTATATGGCCGATACGGCTAAGCTTAAAAATTTTCTATGCATTTCATTTATTTAGTTTATGCTGTCAAACTATTAAAATACAAACTTAAAGCATCAATTGAAATATATATATATTTTCTGGTTCACAATTTTTTTATTTGCATTTGGCGATATATTTCGTTTTTTACGTAAAGATTGTATCTTAATAATAATGCCGCTTCAGTTGTGCGTTTGAAAACTGACATTGTTAAAAATTTAATACTTAAAATAATTTTTGAAATTTTTTTTGAAAGTCTATTATTTAATTGACATGTAAGCAAAACTTTGGTCTTATTATAAAAAAAAAAACACAAACTTAATGTCGGTAATTTTGTTTTTTATTATTTTTAGATTGAACAATTTTTGCATTATGAGCAAATGACTGATAATAAATGTCATATTTTTAAATTAAAAATTTTGTTTTTTGTATATTAAGTTTTTTGAAACCTATGTATATGCATTCTAATGTGTATATTAATAAGACAAAATATTGTATACATAAAGTATGCATGTATATACAGGGTATTTAAAACAGAAAATACATTAAAAGAAATCAATTAAATTATATATTAAATATTAAAAAAAAAAAAACAAAAAATAACGAAAAAACATAAAAAAACAAAATACAAATTAATAAATTTTTATGGTAGGAAAATCCAAAAAAAAAAATAAATATTAGCAAACAAAAAAAAAAAAAAGGAAAATAAATAAATAAATAATTAAATATGAATAGTGTGAAAAGAGCTTTGTGATAATGTAAAATGATAATGATTAAACATTTTATTATTAGTTTTTTCCTCTATATTATTATTATTTTATTTTATATTTTTTTAATAATATCTCTGTTTCATTAAATAAAAAAAATAAAATATTTCAATAAGTATATAAGTTTGAAATATTTTTTTTTAAGTTTATTTTGAAGCTATTGAATTATGTAAAGCTAAAAAAAAACAAATAAAAATATTTTTTTTTTGTATAGATACGTGTATATATATTTTTTTAAATTATTAGAAATTGTTTCACCAATAAAAGTGATTTAAAAATCAACACGATTGTAAATGAACGATTGTGAATGATGTTAACATAAATTTAAAAAATAGTTTTTTTTTTTTTTAATTAATAATTATAAAATTACTTTCATTTAAATCTCAAAAGAATACAAAATTTATAATAAATTATATTGTACAAAATAAATACCTATATATATATTTAAATTAAGATACATTTTAAATTTGGAAAATAAATGTCATATTTTCTTAAAAAATAAATTTTTTTTTTTTTTTTTTTTTAATATAAATAAAAAAAATTTTTTTGAAATTTTAAAAAAAAATTTTGCAGAAATAAAATTACTAAAATTATAATTTATATACATTTTTAGTTCTTTAATTACCAGAGGGAAGATCTTTTTCAATCTGATTCAAACATTCGTAAAGTAATGTGTCTTATCACAATATTTTTTATAAATAAGTTTCAAAACTATCTTTTGTGTTTTAGTTAAAATTCATTTCAATTTAGATTTTTTAATTAATTTTTGATTTAAATAAAGTACAATACAAATTAAATTATAGAAAAGCTTGTACTCCATTTTTTTTTGTATTAGTTTATCAATGGTATTTTATTCACTGATAACGATGTTTTGTTTTTGATTTTTATAAAAATATACGGTATCTGTTCTAGATCATTTTAATAAGTCCAATTAATATTGAAAAAAAAAATGGTAAACATACACAACAACAGGTAGACTTAAACTAAAAGATGAAATATTTTTGAAATAAAGCGTCCAGATAAAGAAATATAAATAAAAAGTTTTCTAAAAATTTGTGTCCCAAATCTACTACGAATGTAATATTTCTAGAAATAAGCTTTGTTTATATGAAATATGAACTTATTTAAACTACCATATAAACAATTCTTTCTTTTATTATTTTGAATGTATATATCTTGAAAAATTAATTATTTTTCTAACTTAGATTATTTTGATTAATTTATTTAAAAATTATCTGGAAGTGTTTATTTCTACTCAGATTACAATAATAAATACACTTTTGTACACCATGTATAAAATTGTGTTTTACTATCAACCAAATTTGAAACGACTTCTTTGAATAAAAATGGTTATTTTATTAAATTCACATTTTCTAAGAACACCCACCATGATCTACCAGAACTAACTTAAATTAAATTAAGTGACGTTAAGCATAGTTTAATGGTTGTGGTTAACTAAATTAAATGTCGTTAAGCTTAGTTCTAAATAAATAATATATACTAAAAAAAATACTCTTTATTTATTTTTTTAACTATTGTTTTAATTGATTTATTTTATTTTTTAAAACGAGGTATATTACAAACAGCTATAACTTTATAAATACTTTATAAATATTCATCATATCATATATAACTGAAGACTTTTATTTCAAAAAAATTAGATTTGCTTATTGAAACAAGAAACATAGCTTATGTCATCACGATTATTTCCAATGTTTTTTCTATTCCAGCAGATTAGCTATTCGTAAGCTGAACAAATAGAAAGTCTAATAACCACAATTAAATCACTTTTAATTTTTTTTATATAAATTTTATTTTTCAGCTTCAAATTTCCAATTTTCAGAAACAAAATTGAAATAACTTATTTTTAAAACAAATAATGTTGCATCATATTTCTTGTTGGACTTACTAGGAATTATTTATTTTTATTTTTACCTAGTTTATCCATAATTATTTCAAAAAAATATATATTTATTTAAAAAAAAATCTATAATTTAAAATTCTGCAACAAGTCAAGAAAAATTTATAATTATTATATATAATTATTTAAAAAAGAAATAAATTTTCTTTAAAAAAAAAATCTATAATTTAAAATTCTGCAACAAGTCAAGGAAAATTTATAATTATATATATTTTTTTAAGTATATTTAAAAACTATGTATACAAATAATACATGAAAAAAATTTTATATGCCGTCCACTTTATAAAAAAAAAAAGAAGAAAAACTTTAAACAAAATTGTCTCAATATAATTGAACAAAAGAAAGAAATAAGTACATAACTAAAAAATAAAAGCAAATAAAATTATATAATTTAAATTATATTTAAATGCTAGGAATATTCAAATTTTTTTTTATAATTTCCTTTTTTTTAATTAAATTATAAAATTAAAGAAGATTAATTATAGATTAATTTATAAATTTAATCAAATTACAAATAAAAAGTACAATATAATTTATTATAAATTTGTTTAAAATAAATGAAAGTATTTCATCTATTTGGCAATAAAATTATTTTTATAATTATAAAAATCTTCAAATTTAAAGTGCAGTTTCCACCGCAAATATTTTGTTTTATTTAAAAATTTTTCTTTTTCTTTTAATACTATAAAGAAAAGATTAAGTGAAGTATATACTATATTAATTAAATACAAAATGAAGTTATAAAGCTATAGCCAGAAAAACGTTAAAATTACGCGTGAAATTTTAAAATTTAAAAAAAAATATTTTATTTAATCAATCCCCTTTTATTCTTTACATAAATAATTTCTTAAAATCAAATTCCCTTTTTTTGGAATGTATCATGTGTTATTTATTTATTTATTCAAAATGTTAATACCTGAAATTCAAAAATAATATAAATTTTGAAACTCAAAAATTAAATTTAAATTTTGTATATCATATTAATTAGAATTAATATTAACATGTATACAGTAAAACATATTAATATTATATATTTGCTTCTCTTTTTTAAAATTTTTTCAATTTTCAAAATTTTGTTAATATTTTAAACTTTAAAATCTCTTCGTTTTTCTATATTTCATAATTAAATTCTAACAAAAAATTTAAATCAAAATATTAATTATTATATTATTATATACTTAATTAAAAAATTTTTTTGTATTTTTAATAGAACATAAAGTACAAATTTATTTTACTTTTAAGTTGTTATAAATTATACGTTTTTATCTGTATAAAATAAAAAAAAAATATTTAAATTCGAAATTTTAAATGAAATTAAGTTAAAAGAATTTTTATAAAATACATACTTAAATGTAAAACTAATATCTCTAATTTGTTTTAAGAAAAATATGTTTTTGTTTTTTAACACAAGGGTTCCAGTGAATATATTCCCTTGATCTAATTTTAAATGAATACCTATATATATTCTATAGTAAAAATAATTTCAATATAAATCTTATTTTATTTAAGATTTATTTTTATTTAACTTCGAATTAAAATATCAATGATAGCCATTATTACATTGACAGTAAAACATTTTTATTCTATAAATATATTTAAATTTAATACATTACAAATATTTTATTTTATAAAAATTCCTTGAGCAACCAATAAAAGCTTTAACTTTATAAGTGCAAGTAAATTAATATATATTACAATACATTTATGCTATAAATTGATGGTTGTTCCACTCCCCCCATCATATTTGCAAATTAAAACTAAAATTTAAGTTTGATTTTTAAAGATTTTCAATTTTAGGTCTCAATTGAATAAAAGAAAAAATTTTGCAAATGCAACATAAAAGATAATTAACTAAGTTTTCTTCATTTCCTTTATAAGTTATTAAATTTTATATGAAACTACAAATATTTTAATTCAAATAAATTTAATATTTTTTTGTTTTTTTTTTTCTAATATATTTAGCCACATATAAGTGAATTTTGTATTAAATGGAAAAAATATTTTTTTATTAATTTAAATAATTTCCTTTTTTTTTTAACAAAAAAAAAATGTGATCTTAAATTACAGTGTGATTGTATGTAACAGCAGACAAAACATAAAGCAAAACAAAATAAATAAATAGAATAAATTAAAATAATTTATATTCATATATATGTATTAAAATATTTCAAAAATGAATTCACTAAAATTATTGTAGAAAATTTTAAAAGAAAAAAAAAATTGACACAAAAACAAATTAAGTAGAAAAGAAAGAATTAAAAAATTAAAAACAAAACAATATAAAAAAAAATTAAAAAACAAATAAAACTTATAATAATATTAAAAAACAAAATCTTTTGTATGAAAAAATAAGCAAACAAATTCGAAAAGATTTTTTTTTTTTGGAAATAGTTTGAAACACATATAAATTCCTTAACAATTATTGTAGTGACATTTCCAATTAGTAAGTATAAAAAAAAGATCTCTGCCGAAAATAGGCTGAATTGACAATTTTAAATTTGATACACTCATTTTAGGAAGAAGTTTCCAATTTCAATTTCATTTACATTTATTAGTTCCATATTTTCAGCTCTTATATTATAGTCATACTAGATTTTAACTTTTATTTGCTTAATTATTTTAAAATACATAGTTTCTATACAGTATGCAATCTTAAATATTAATTTGCACCTATTCTTCTAAAATTAATTAATAAAATATGTACAACTTACTTTACTGTTCAATTTATATTTTGAAAGGTGAACTATAATATCATTTCCATACCTTAAAAATTTTTGGGTCAAACCGTCAAACGTCCATTTAGTCTGTTTTAAAGCACAGTTTAGATTAAAAATAAAAATTATTTTCATAAAAAAAAAAAAAACATTAAAATAAGTTAATATTAATTTATTTCTTAAAAATTTTAATATATGTATGTGTTTCCTATTTTCGAAAAAGAAAAATTCAAAAATTCAAAATATCAAATAATGTAAATTTAAAATCTATAATTTTTTTATTTTTTTTATTTAATTTTATTTTTAGTTGTTTCAATTATTTTTAAGCCAAGTGTTTATATAAAAAAAATTTGTGATATTTATAAGTTAATAATAATTAAGGATAGAGTACATAATTAATTCAAAATAAAATAATATAATAATTAAAAAAATATAGATTTCATAAATTAAAAAAATAAATTTTATAATTTTCCTTTTAAGGCTTTTAAAATTTTTTTTTTTTTTTTTAATAATTCAATTTTCTAAAATAGTTATTTTATTATTAAAAAAAATTTAATTAATTCAAACTCATAACACTGTAAAGGTAAATTCGTCGCTTCTTTTGAACTCAAATTTTTCAAATGGTTTTTTTTAATTTTTTTTTTAAGAGTTTTTGGATAAATTTTTTACTTGCCAAAAAACATTCATCAACGAATAACAAAAAAACAGCAAAACTGCCGCGAAAAAATTATTAATGCTGCCAAAATAATAAAAATATCAAAAAAAAAAAAAAATGTTACAAAATGAATAGGCAAAAATCGAGATTAAAATTAAAGCGAGAAAAATTTTTCACTGCCTATATTCAATGTTTTTTTTATTTTGAAATTCGTATTAAATGTTTTACGGTACAAAAATATGTATAAGAATTATGAATACATATTTATTCAATATTTGCTATAAAATACAAATTTTAATACTTTTTTAGAACAAAAAACTGCCAGAGTAGCTGGAGCATGTTTGTTGTAATATTTTGTACTGGAGTACGTACGTTAAGTACCTTTGTAATAAATAAAAAATAGTGAGCCAATTTCTTTTTGTGGTATACCCCAAAAATCTAAAAAAAGATTTCTATTTGATTTGCATTGTTTCACTAAGATCTAAATGCGACTTATCCATCCATTCATACATAATATGAATTACCACAATGTCGCAAAATATTAAAACTTTTCAATTTAGAAGATTAAAACTAAGTTTTCTGAAACAAATTATTAAAAATTTAACAGAATTTTGATTTAACCTATATATTTTTTAAGATAAAAATTTGGGTTCAAATGTTTAAAAAGCGAAAAGTTTTGCAGTAAAACATAATTAAACATGATAAGAATTAACTAAAAAATTCATTAAAATATAGGAAAGAATTATTGTATTTTTTTTCTTTTTATTAATACTACTTAATTAATTAAAATTAAAATGATTTATTTTTTAAATAAAAAAAAAAAAACTATTCTATATAGATATTTATAAACAAATTTAAAAGTACCATTTTTATTTACATATTTTCTAAAATGTAATCAATGCAGTTGAAAAATTTGTTTATTTTTTTTAATATAACAAAAAATTTTGAACAAAACCTTAATTATTATTCCCTCTTAAGACCTTTAAAAGTACAAAAATGTAAATTTAACCAAGTGCAATAAAAAAATTTGTTTTAATAAATTTTATATATTTGTATTCATATAAGTATTTAAATTATTTTAAATCAGATTAAAATAAAAGTTAAGATGAATTTTGGAAAAAAACCGAATATTTCTAAAAACTTTTTCTTTTTTAAATTTTTGTAAATGGTAACCCAGGTTATATTCATTTTGTTTAAATTAAAGAATATAAAATTTTTAACTTCCTTATTTTAAGAGCTGATAATTTTTAAATTAATATATTTAAAAAAGATTTTCTTTTTTGTAAATCTCTTATAAAAATTTGTAATATTAATTTAATAGTAACTTAATAATTTTTTTTTAATTAATAATTCTTTATTAATCCGTTTAGTATAATTATACTTTCTAAATTTGCATCATGCAATCTAATCATGTTTGCAATCTAATCACATTTGTAATATTTCTAAATCAGTTCTTATAAATTAATTTTATAAACATATGATATTCAACTGCAAAAAAATTAAAATTGTTTTTCACAATATCTTTGTACTTGTATAATTAAACAAAAAATTTGTATTAATATAAGAAAAAAATATACATACAAATTACAATGATAATTATAATTTGTTAAATTCAAAAAAAAAAAATTCCCATAAGTACATAAATTAATAAATAAATTTGTTACATCTTTTGTTCTATTTTAAAAGAATTCTTAAAATTTGTTTTTGTATTGGAATATAAATATTAAATAAATAATAAAATATTGGAGAGAGGCTATATTAAAATTGAAAAATAATCGTTTTATATTTGTTTTTTTTTTTTTAATTTTTCAGAAAATTGCAAGTCATTTATTTTTTATTGAAATAAAATATACATACCATATAATAACTTTTAAAAAAAAATTCAATATTAAATTTTTTTTCAAAATATATATAAATTCATAATAATACTTTCTAATTTGTACTGTAGTTTTCATTTAAATATCATATTAAAAAAAATTTCTAAAATTTTTAAATTAATGATTAATTCGTACAATTATTTACTAATAGTTAGTCATTCTCTAATTTATTTAATCTTGAAGTCAATATATTATTCTTTCTCTTTATTCAAAATTAATTTTTGACTTTGCAATTTTTAATTAATTTTACTTATAAATTTATTAAATTATTTTTGAACTTTGAAATATAAAAAGAAAAATTTAATTTGAATTTTTAAAAAAGTTTGAAAAAAAAATTCACCAAAACAAAATATAAACATAAAAAAATGAATATAAACAAATTCAATTAATAATTTTAATAATAATACAAAAGAGAGATAAAAAACAATGATAATGTATGAACGAAATTAAATAAATATAAAATATAAAGCCAGAAGAAAATTTTTTTTTTGTAAATATATTAAAAAAAAAGAAAGAAAAACTTCAAATAAAAAACATTAATGGGAAAAAAAAATGAAAACAAAATTATTAACATATTAATTAATTAATTATATATTATTGAAAACAATAAAATAATTATTTAAAAGAAAATAAAAAAAAAAAAATGGAAAACAAACAAAAAATCATTTATATAAAATTATGAAATAAAAAAAAAAATGTATGAACATTAAATTTAGTTTTGTTAAAATTAAAAATACTTAAAACAAATCTTATTACATAATTTAAAACAGGAAAAAAAGTTGAAAAAAAAAATATCTTTTCTTAATTATTAAAAAAGATATAAATTTTATGAAAAGAAAAAATGAAAAAAAAAAAAAAATACTTTTTTTTATTAGTTTTGTGTAAATAAAAATAATAAATTTCGGTATAATAAAAAAATGCTAGTCTTTTATTTCTATTTTTTATTTTTTTTTAAATGTATCTAATCCAATTTTAGAATATCTTAAGTATTTTATTAAAGGAAAGCTGATAGATTGATTAATGAGCCTCATTCGAATGTTATGAACTTTGTATTATTTTATATGATCAATTATTTAAAAAAGAGGGCAGTTTTCCTTTTCAAAGTTTTTGTGGACTATAGATCTCTAGATGGTACATTTTAATCACGAAATCAAACTAGATAATATTCACCTGACTCTGAATTAGACAAACTAGTTTTAAGGTTTTTCTATCCTGGTTCAACGGCTCTAACAGTTATGTTTTCCGCTTGTTTTGCTCTAAGCAATATGTAATTTGATGTAAGTATTGTGTCGTAACTCTCAGCAGTACTTTGCTCAGAGTTAGCGACAAAATAAATTTTGTACAAGAACCTATGAACCTTGTCAATATGTTACAACATAAAATGTGAATAAACAAACTCTTGATTGTTATGATGGTGACCATATTTGTAGTGGATCAATTAAATCAAAATCAGATATTTTAACTGCATATTTTAGAGCGGCCTTTGTACGTTGCTGCTGGAATGCATAAGCAGGATAATGAAACTGTTACTCAAATTGCCAAAGTTTTAAAACAAATATGTCATGAAAAATATGAAGGTAATAATAAACCCTATGACATTGCACTCCTCTTTGTGGAAATGTTTGCAGTTTAATAGTTGTGTGCAACCAACAGAATTGCCAAAGGTTGATTCTGATGTACCTGGTGAAGGTAAATTTTTTGGCTGAGGTCTAAACGGATTTGAACATCCAAATACTTTACAAACTACCACTGCTAATATATTACCGCATGATGTCAGGCTGTTCTGAATTTGCTAGAATCTAATGATCTAAATAAATTGTGTACATCTTTATATCTAACTACTACGTGCCATGCAGACGCTGGTGGTCCTTTAGTAAAAAGTATTGATAATACTATTCTTGTAGGTATTGTATCATATGGAATAGGTTTGTGTGAAGAGTGGCCCTTTGCAGCTTTTTTACTATTATAGATACATGTATAGTATAATATAGATAAATATAGTTTGTCTAACACAATCAATCAGAGAGCATCATGTATGTAACTTTGAATTACCTTTAATACAGGTTTAAAATTATTCTTAATATAGAATAATTACATTACAGGTTATTAAAATTTATGGATTTTTTAATGTTAACTCAGTCAAGTCAGAATCAGCTTTATCTACACTTACACAAAAGTGTACAAATACCGTAAAAACTTGAAAATAAAATGCAGTTCTTCAAAATTACTTTACATTTTGTTACCTTTTTGTGTACAAAACAGCATTATGCTATTTTATCTCTTAAATTTTTATATGTATTTAGGTTCTTAAAAATTTTATTTTTGAAATGTTACCCTTATTTAAATTTAAGAGAAAGAAGCATAATTTAAGATTCTTCATATTACTAGTTTATAATGTATATAATATGTAGTGAGAGAGTGAAGCCTGGCTTTCTCTTTTAAGTTTGGTAGGACATGAATATCAATGAATACTACTCGTACATTTGCGTTATCTATATTCAATTTATTTTTTTGTAACAAGGATTGGGAGTTGTCCTTATTTGATATAAAATTTACATTTATATGAAAGGAAAAGGTGCTACTTTTTTCGGATTTTGTATATCTAAATTCTCAAACCGATTCTGATACTTTAAATGAAAGAGATAGAACTTTATAAAACTATCTGAAGTTATCAATAAAAATAGAAATATCCATCCTATTTTCAGAGTTGTTTAAAAAATTTTTGATTAAAAATATATCAAGGTAGGTAAGTGGTTAATTAAGTACATTCATACAGATTTTAAGAAATAAGCCAAAACTGGGATATATACATTCATACATAAAATTTTATTAATAGTTTTACTGTTTATAGCGAGTTTTAAGATAAATAATTTAATTATTAATGAATTAGATTATTCTAGTATACATATAATCAATTAGGTATACATAGTTTCCTTTTCAGGAAGTTTTAATTTCATCTATTTATCTAAGTAATTGTTAGTCCTTAGTACTTTAGATACGTTTTGACATTTAATCAATGTTTTTTTCCTTTAGGCTGAATGAAATTAAAACCTTTTCTAGAATTACATACCATTATAATAATTTAAGTTTTATGCAACCAAAGTATAATATGACTTATAATATCTAAATATAATAATTAAATGTACCTAAATAATTATTTATGTAATTTGAATTACTATAATATCAGCCTTATTTCAAATAGCTCCTGAAAACATCATTTGCACAAACTTAAAATATATTTTTTATTTTTAATTAATTTACCTATAAAAAAAAATGCATTGCAATTTGCACATAATGCAATGCAAACCATTTCTTTAATAATACTTATGCATTATAATAGTATTGAAATTACAATACAATCGCATATTTTTAGTTCTCAATTCAATCAAATTCAATTTAAATCTAAAACAAATACATATACCTATATATATATATATATTTTTCTTATTATTAGTTAAATTGACACATGCTCATTTTTTTTTTTAATTTTCTCTTCAACACTAATATTCGTTTTCTCTTTCTTATCTTTTCTTTTGAATTTTGTATTTCCGTCTTTTTTTTATTTTTAAAAAATTTTAGTACAACTTTTATTGTATGGATGTTGCAAAATTCATTTAATATTTGCTATCATCATATTCTGTTTGCCTGGTTAAATTTGTATATCCGTGCTTTTCCGTGGTTACATTTTCGGAATATACTAAATACACGCCTACACATGATATTGCACGGCTACTCTTAAGTGAAAACCACGCGCTTATTTTTGTATATACAGAAAAATGTGACTGTTTTGAAAATGTTTATAGAAATAGAATTCATAGCTACCAAATTTACCACTAAATTTGTATGACATATAAAACGTGTGCTGTGGGGTAGGTAATAAGCTAAGATTAATAAATAAATGTATCTGTATACTATGTACATAATAAAATAATTTTATATACAAATTCAATGCGAGTTTATACTATATATGTTTGTGTTGACTGATTAATTAAGTATATAGTATATAAACTTATCAACCCATATTTATTACTGATAAATGATATTAAATGTATCATGTAAATATAATTCACGGTCACATTCATATCTCACAGTATACAGTGGCAATGCCATATATTGGTAAAAGTTGAATTCCTAAACACGTTTTTTCTAAAATCGCATTTAAAAATTCAATTTTTGCGCATATTTTTTTTTATATTTTCAAATATTGAATTCTCTGTTCTACTTTTGACGTTTCTTTGTGTGAGCAAATGATAGAATGAAACAATTCTGTATATATATATGTTTGATAATACAAATATAAATGTTAAAAATTGCTTTATATATAATTCTTTTAAAAGAAAACCCCTTAATTTTTTAAATGTTGGTTCAATCAATAACAATAATCAAAATATTAAATGACTGCATGCAATTTGAATTAATTTAAGGAGAAATTAAAGTACACCACACTACTACTATTGTATTGTATTCACAATTTTTTTTTTTATAACACAAATATTGAAATTTCGAAATTGATCAAAAAAAAAAAAAAAAATACGTTCGATAAATAATAGCTTTACATTAAAAGCAAAAGGTACATTTTTTTAAACATCTGAACATTCAACAAACATATGGGCATGGCAATTTAAATAAAAAAATTACACCTTATTGTTGTTGTTATTTTTTTTTCTTATTTCTTGTTTTTTAACAATGAAACAAACGTCCAATTTTCTATAAGGAAATACAACACACTGTTTTAGTACATACAGAAGAAAAAAATATGAATGAAATAAACAGAAAAAAAAAAAAAAAGCAACAGAAATATTAGAAATTTAAAAGAAAAAACCTTTTAACGAGACCCCGCCAAAAGATTTTTGCTTCCCTCTTTTCTACTAGGGCAACATAATTTCGGAAACCAAATAAAAAAATAATATCGCGCAGTTTTCTCTTTCATTTATTCTATTTTAGTAAAATATACATATAATAAATAAATAAATACAAATGTAATAAAATGTAAAATGTTTTTGGATGTAGTTGTAAAATAAAAGTTCTTGACATTGTAAAAATGTTATTTTTTTTTTACATCATGGTTGGTAAGTAAATCGGTATTCGGTGGTAAATTTATTCTTTTATTTTATACTACTATTACTTTTTGTATATGTATATGTAGTTCATCATTTACTTAAGAACCAACCTTTTTTTTTTTTTTCTTTTATATAAATTTTATTATACAATTAATACAATGTGCTTTCCATACAAATGTATTTATACCATTGTTTCAATTCGATATTTTTAACAGAAGGGGAATTAAAGGGGAACAAAATGATATGATTATTATACTGTACAGGAAAAACATAGAAATTAATCAAAGAATATGTATGTTTATATGTATGTAAATATTATTAATGCGGTCATTTTTTTGTTAAGAAATTAATATTTATTCTCTAAATGTTTGAATTCATTTGAATGATAATTTGTAATTTCGTATTTTCAGGAAATTTAAAATATATATTTATAATTACTTTTATTTGTTATTTATGTGCATATGTATGTAAATTAAAAATTAAATTGAAAATATGTTGCATATCATTTGGCTGAATCTTTATGTAGTGCAATTTTAATAAAATCGTTTGTGATAATATGAAGGTTATCTTTTGTTGAATTCTATTTGCCTTTTTTCATAAGATTTAATCTGTCCTTTGAAATTTATTATTTAAATGTAATTAAACACATTATTATGATTAACTGCCCTCTGCGATTGGGACTGAAGATTTTAACTTTTAATTTTTGCTCAGCAAATAAATAATAAGCCTTTGTAATTTCAAATACCTTATGATTGAATGAAAAGGCTAATTGCACAGATGGATAGTTAAATTTCAGCAAAAAATCACTCTTTTTTTCTTAATTTACATTACTTATTATTAAATAATGTAACTTATAATTTATATTAAAGGTACTTATATATATAATATATTATATATGCATATCTACATTTCTGTAGCTACGTAAACATGTAATTAACATAAATTCACATAATTAAATATACATGGTTTATATACATATTTTTATACAAAATATTCTTAGATTTTTCAACATTATTTTTATATTTCCTCAGTCAATTCATTTTTAATAATTTCAAAATTAAAAAAATTGAAATGTTGCATTTTTAATAACTCTTAGGTACCTATTTTCTAAATAAATTTAAATTTTGAATAAAAAATTTCTTAAACTATCTCTACACATATTTATTAAGTTTTGCATACCTACCCATTTTAAAATAAAAATAAATTATAAATTAATAAATATGTATACACATATTTCCAACTAAAATCCAAAAATACAAAGTAACCTAGTTTTGTACATTTTAAAATCTAAAATAAAATAAACTTTAAAAAAAAGTCAAAAAAAAAATTGACAAATTGACAACAAATGTCAATTATGAAAAAAATATTAATAATTTACAATAGTAAAAAAAATCTATTGTGAATTATTAGAAATTAAAATAAATATGTACATGATTGAGAAATTATTTTATAAAATTTAAAAATGTAATGTTAGATATTTTAAAATTTGAATTTACAAAAATTAAAATTAAATAAATTACTGTTATTTAAATAACATTACATGAGATTTTTAATTTTTAATACGTTGTTGAATCATTTCTGTACATAATCTTTATAAAGTTAACAAACCGTTATATCGTATTTTAAAATAAACTGAAAACTCATCTTAGACACATTTCTTTTCAGTTTCTTTTTTTTACCTTACTACTACAGTTAACAAAATGTAAGAAAAAAAAACAAAAATAAATAAATTAAATAAAATTAATTCATAATATAGTGGGCGTTCAAACACTTTCACATGTCTGAAGTATCAGGCGAACAACATTAACAGAACAAACGAAAAATGTTATTAAAAAAATTCATAAAAGGTTTTATATTATACCTGATTAAAATTTTTTTTTCTGTTTTCTTTTTGTTTCCTTCTCTTTTTTACATTTTTTTTTTTTCTAGATACTCGTCGTATATCAGTTCTGTTTATTTTATTTTTCATTGAAATTTTATAAAGCCTTGGGGGCAATTTTTAGTATGTTTTTGGGTTTTATAATATTTAACATACACACAAACCGCAAAGTAATGAAACGAACGAAATAAAACATATATTATATACAAATACTTACAGAAATACAAAAATTTAATGATAGGGTTTATTTTTATATTTTATATTTACTATATAAAGTAAATATATGTATATAATATACTAGGTATGTACAAAATATTTAATGGGCGTAAAATAAAAGTAACATTTTTAAATGTTACGATAAAATAACATATAGGTATACCTATATACATATAAATTAATATAATATGTACCATACAATACGTTATATATTCTAGTTCTATATTTAAATATAATTTGTATACAATTTTCATTTTACTTTTATAATGTTTTAGAAAACCTCTTGATGGGTAGATGTGTAAAATTTTAACCTATAGTTGAATATCGATATTAAAATTATTTGGTCTTTTTATTCACAATATACCAATAAAATTAATTCTTTTAGGTCGTAAAAAGTGTTTCGAATATATGTAGATACATACACAGGCACGCTATCAAATTTTTTAAAATGTTAAACTTCTGTTTATATTATTATATACATATATGGTTATATCTGTATAACTAACTATACTCTACTTTACTCATTACTTAATACTTCCCAATTTTAAATTAATTACTAAATGCTAGCCAAAAATGTTGGTAGAATTTTAATAGAAGACAAATTTAAGCAGAAAATTTTGAATTTATACCGGCTTTATAATATAACAGTGTTACCAATTGATCCTGAGAAAAATCCACAGAAAACGTAACGAAATTCCACAATTTCATCAAAAATTCCACAAAAAATAAAACTTAACTTTATGCATAAAAAATTTATTTTTTATTAACAAAAAATATTACAAAACAAATTCATTTTAGAAATTTAATTTCTTATAAAAAAAAATTATTTAGGCAAATTAATTTTTAATATTCCAAACTTTGGATTTGATTAAACTTTCGCTTGGCTCAAAACTCAATAGACCTCCTTGTCCTTCATTTTTAAGGCCATCTTTAGTCGAAAATATGGCAGCTAAAGTATCTGTTCCGATTTTATTTCTATGGTCTGTTTTTGAAATTTTTAGCTGACTAAAAATTCTTTCAACGCAAGAATTTGAAAACGGAAGAATCAAAAGCAAAGCAATCATTTTTTTTAAATTAGGAAACATCGGCACACTTGCTGAATTTTTTAATTCAAATACTTTTTTCCAATATACTTCCGCAGTTAAGTGGGAATAAAGTTCATACTTTTCATGATCTAACAGAGCATGCTTTCTCCATTCAGTATCTAATTCTTGACGATCTATATTAAGAAATGGAAATTTCTGGCAAAGTTTTGTTAATGTTTTGACTTCAAATGATTGTGCAAAAGCAGGTTCAACAATAAATATTAATTCGAAAATTTCATCTTTGAAATCAAACCTCTTTTTTATTTGGCTTACGACCTCTATGTAAAATTGTAAGCAATCTTGGAGGATTTGACTTTTGTCATTATCTGACAACTGTAAATAATTATCTTTAATACTAGAGCTTGCTTCTATACCAATATAGATATCTTTAAGGGGAACAAATTGATTGGAATTTTTATGATCCAATTTAAAAATATCTTCTCGTTTAATACATTCTATTTTTAGAAAATTACTACAAAAAGTTATCAATAAATTTTTTACTTCAGGTTTCAATTTATGGAGTAGTGGAGTTTCACTTTGAAATAAAATGTTAAACTCTGTTAGTAATCCCAGCACATAAGAAAGAAATTCGAAATAAATTTTTGTCGTTTTATTATTCATTGTTTCTAATATCGATTCTGTGGTACTAGACGTATCTTCAAAAACTTGAAGACGTAAATATGAATTCAAAGCATCGTATTGTTCAAGTACACGATCAACACATGCTTTAATAGATAGCCACCTAGTAATAACAGCAGATAATATTTTATGTACTTCTGTTCCAAAATAAAGTTGAAACTCTTTTAACTGCTCCTGTCGAATATAACTTCTATTAAAATGGGAACCTAAATTGCGTAGCAAATCTTCTATTGATCGTGGTAAATGTAGACAGGCTTTAGAAGCCGCCAAATGAATTAAATGACAGGAACATTTTATACAAATAATATCAGGTAATTCTTTTTTTAATAAAGAAAACACTGAATTATGTTCGCCAACCACAACGTTTGGTGTATCTGAGGCAAATCCTATTACATTTTTCAATGGAATATTTTTTGATGTTAGACAATTTTTTAGCACTTCATAAAGATCCACTGCTGTACCTTTAGAAACTTCTTTTAAATCTAAAAAATTTTTTGATGTTAGACAATTTTTTAGCACTTCATAAAGATCCACTGCTGTACCTTTAGAAACTTCTTTTAAATCTAAAAAATTTGTGATAACACGATTTGATATGTTATTGAAGTATATCACTACAAAGGCACATTTTTTAATTGAACTACGGTCAGTTGTTTCATCCATTATGATAGAAAAATAACCTCCTTCATTTTTTATATTTTTAGATAATTCTATTGAAAAATGTTTGCCAAGACAATTCGTGATCATAGCTTGAGATTTAGTTCTTTTTAATGCTAAGTTACGGGCAATTTTTGAGTCTGGGAAAATATTTTGTAGTAATGGAGTTAAGGTATCCATTAATAAAAACGGTAGATTATTGGTTGCCAACAAACCTGTTAATTTAATTTTTAAGATTTATATATAATACTTTTTATCAATATTCAATCAAATATTTCAAATTCCATTAAAATTCCACACAAATTCAATTCCACAAAAAATTCCACAAGAACAATAAAATTCCACTAGTTTTGTGGAATTCCACGGAAATCGGTAACACTGTAATATAAACAATTTAAATCACCCTAATGTTTTTAACTCATAGCAGCTCTGTTATAACTTAGGTAATTTTAAAAGCTGATTATTCAGTACTGAAGAAGTAGTGAATCACTACTGAAGTTCAGCGAAATGAATAAAACAACGTATCGCTCTACTTTTATACCTAAAAGTATAATTAAATTTAATTGGGAGATAAACCGATGATGGCGGATTAAAAAATTTTAAATAAAAAAAAATACTAAATTGGTAGGTACATATCTGTTTTGTTTAATTTTTCTAATAATTCTATTACTAAAACAAAACTGAGAAAATTACTTATATTCACTACTAAAAAAGTATTGAACTACTTCAATTCACCATTGAAAAGTGCTGAAAAAGTGCTGAAAAGAAGTAGAAAAACTTGCAATGCATTAGTACAAACCTGATGAATTTTTCCCACCATTCATATTACATTCAATAGAAAAGAAGTAATTCCATTCAGTACTTCTGCACAACTTCTGGGTTATCAGGGGGGTCAAGTTTTTTTTTTGTTATTGAAATTGAAATTTATTAAATACTTAGTAGTAGATATGGTTGAGTGGGTACTGAAAAGTTTCCGAGAGAAATACAATTATAATAAAGTGCAAGCAGTGCTTTATTTTTGTACCATAGTTTTTTTTTTGGGTTATAATTTGAGTTTCAACTCAAAACTCGTGCTAGACAAATTATTGCAATTCTGATTTTCTATTCAACTCTAAAACATCAATTTTTTTCATACATTAATACATGTTATTTGAAAAACACCATGCAGTTGAAAAAGAGGCAAATGAAATAAAGGCATATCACATTTCGCTTTTGTAAATAGTTGTCATTTAATCGTTCTCGAAAAAACAACTATTGATTAATAATTTAATTAACAGAATTTATATAAACAGAAAATCTCAATTCCAGACCCAATTTATTTTTTAATCTAGCAAAATCCCACCAATATTTTTTTCGAATGGAAACTTTTAATTAGTTTGTCTGATTATTGGGCAGGTTCATAACTCCCAGTGTCATAATTCCCTAAGGGAATTATCATTTAGTGAGACATAAGTCCCTAAGGGACTTAAGACCCATAACAATGAGCCATAAGTTCCTATGGGACTTATGATCTTTGGAGTTTTTACTCAAAAAGGTAGGTTATAAATCCCATTTACAGTTCTCAGCTGAAGGGTTATTAGTAATATTAATTTAATTCTAACATGAGTGAGGGGTACAAATATATACAGACTTCCTTAAGAAAGGAACTTATGTCGCAAGTAAGTATTTTAAGGTGAGTCAAAGGTTCCTTAGGAACTTATGTTCCACTAAACGAGTCATAAGTCCCTAAAAGACTTAAAAACCTGGGAAATATGACCCTGCATCTCAGATTGTATATCAAAGCTTTATTATGACTGACTGACATATTTTAATTGTTTTTTTCTCTTTAGAAAAAAAAATGTACGTATATGTTTATGTACTTATATTGTATATATTTTTGTATATAATATTATAAATAAAAAATGCAAAATTTTTTTTTTATTTACATTTCAAATTATATTTTATAGATTTCAGACAACAAAAAAAAAACGATGATAATAAAAGCGTTTTTTATAGCAACATTTTTTTTTATTGGACAGGGATTTATATGCAGCATATACCAGGCTGTTATTAGGCTATCATGGAAAAATGTATGAAAATTCTGTAATTTTTTTTTTAAATATAATAAATAATGTATATAAAAATAAAATAAAATTTTTTTTTATTTAGAAAAAAAAAGTGGTATTGTTAAAAAAAGTTTTTTTTTATCTGGGGTTTTTTTTTTATTGAAAAACTGAATGTATTTATATATGAAGTTCACTTTTATAGAGCATATAATAGAGCAAATTTTTTTTATATATCAAAGGGGAATTTTGTTTACCCTTCTTATTTATTATGTATTATTTTTTTATATATTTTATATTTCTTTTAAAATTTCGATGTAAAAGGAAAAGGATATCTTCGTAAACCATTCAAGAGGATTATTATGAGTTGTAACTTGTACAAGATCAGGAAAAATACTTAAATGGGAAAATGTATATTATTTTTCCTTTCAATCGAAAAATCTCGGATTCAATCACTGGTCAAATTATATATTTGAAAAAAAATATATATATAATTTGTGTGATAATATATAAAATAAATACATATATATACATGCATATCTGCCGCACCTGAAAAAGAAAAGCTGACGCATCACTCCCTTATCACATTGTATGTGGCTAAGTGGAAATAAATATATTTATTCTTTTTAAATTGAAAGTTTTTAATTAATTAATTTATTAAGATTTTAAATTTTTAACTGACGCCTTACAAATATTTAAACGTTTATCCTAAAGGCTTAAATAAATTTTAAAAATTTAACTTCTTTGTATAACACTAGATAATAAGATCTGTAGATTTAACAAACCATTGGGAGTATTATATAAAAACATATTTCTAAGCAATAACTTTTCAATCTATTTAATTGTTTGTTAATTTAACAATCTTCTACTCAATCAATTTGGGTAAAAAAAAATAATTCAAATAAAATGTCCTTAATAAAGATATAAAATACCACCTATTGAAATAAATAACACCAAAAATATGGCAATTTTCTAATTATTGAACATTTATAAGATCAATTTTTTGCAAGTATTATGTATATTTTGGAGATAATCAGTCGAATGCATATATATTAAACTATACTTGCTCGTGATATTTTCGTATATTTTTATAAGTTTAAGCTCAATGGGTTAAATTTAATGGGTGGAGCGTTTTCGTTCAATATAAAGGAGCCTCTGTAACTAACTCTATTTGGTATCTAATCCTTTGATATTCTAACAATATTTAGTGCAGTTGCCGTAATTTTTATTCACTTATTTCCTGCTTCTTTTTTTTATTTTTCTACAGTTCTACTTTTTATAATTTTAGGCAATCTCGTTTTTTTTTACCTTGGCTGCTTTGCTGAAATAGTTACTTTTTCTTGACGCGTGCATTATCCAGCTCTATTTACTTTTGCTTTTTTTTTATATTTTTTAATAAATGTATTTTTTTAATTTTTAATTTAAATTTTAAAAAACTAATTTACGACTTTATAGTGTACCAAATAAATGTACCACCATACCACTATCTTTATAGTCTTCACAAAAATTAATTCTAAAACGACGCTTTTATAAATCAAAAGTTTCATCTTCCACAATTGATTCGTATGTTATACATATTACAAATATGAACATAGCGGTTCGTCATTCGAACACTAATAGAATAATTAATAGGGAGTGTTGTGTTGGAATTAAATAACCAATTCTTGATTTTTTTATAATAACTTACAGATAAAGTTCTAAAAAACTTCATTTAAGTGTTTAAACAAATGAAAAATTAAAGCAGAAGTTGTCTAAGGAAATAATCTAGGTGTAATCTAGGTTAGTATCGTGTTCAATATTATATTGTACGTTCCATGAAAATAAACATAGGTATTACAGTATACGAGGTTTCGAAATACAAATTTTAAAAAAAGTAATTGAATCACAAGCTGAATGCACTTTTCCCTATAGAACAACAGCTCTACGAATGTATTTAAGTAAACGCCTGTACAAATTGTAGTGGAGAAAGGTAATTTTCCACTCTAAAGCGAATAAAAAATTACTTACGATTATCTTTAAGACAACACAAATAAAATAATTTAAGTATTTTATGAACAGAACGGATGTCCTACTAGACAAACTGAACGAAATTATAAATAAATTTGCCCATAATAATCATAATAATAAATCCGCAAGAAAGATTTGATTTAAAAATTTTTGTTTATATATTCATAAAAAATATTTTTAAAAAATTTTTAATAAAATTCTTTTATGTAAACTATATATATTTATTTAAATTTTGAATTAAAGAATATTTAAAAATAAAACTATGTAAGGACGTAACATTTTATTTAGCCTAGGGCGCTCAAACTCTTTAATGCGGCTCTGCACCCTGCATTAATTGCATCTTAACTTAATTTTAATAGCCTATCTACAATGACGCTCTTGTTTCTCTCTCATTACGTAGTCAACAAAGGACTGTCCACCCACAATGAAATGTACATGACACCGTTTTTTAACTTTGTTTTGTTTACATATTTTATGAATTAAAAAATATTTAATAGTTTAAAGTTTATTGTAAAGTTTATTTGTGAATAATGGTTTGATATTATTTATCCCAAGATGCAAAAAAATGAATAATTTTATTAATTTTTTATTCAGACATATTTTTTAAAGTTCAATTATTTGACATTTGAATACGGAGAGAAAGCGAAAAAGTTAAAAAAAACTTTTTTAATGACTGGGAAATGACTGCGACATGGCTGCGTCTATTGTAGACACTTTCATATAATGCAATACATTTAACATAGTTTGACAGATAGCTAGAGAACGTAGAGAACGAAACGAGTGCATTCGTTGTAGATAGACTATAACAGTTTGGCTACAAAAAGATTTAGATACTAAAATGATTCTAGAATTTAGAAATTTTTGTAATACCGTAAAAGTATACATAATAGGACCCAAGTTCGTTTAAATTACGCAAATTGATAAAAAAAAAAATATTCTACAGGACATTTTAAAAAACCAAAGTACATAAGACGAAATTTTTATTACACATTTATATTGTTGTTGTTGTTGTTGCTGTTGTTGTTGTTGTTGTTGTTGTTTTATAATATTAAATCAACTTTTTACGATGATGCACCCACGTTTTTTTTTTATGTTGTTTAAAAAAAAATTTCAAAAAAAAAAGCACAGCAACACCAAGATAAAAAAAAAACAATGAAATAAAATACATATACACAAAAAAAAAAAAATAAAAAAAAATACCTAAGAAAAAGCTGAAAAAAAATTGTAAAACGTAAAGAAGAAAAGAAAAAGGAAATGTGTATATTTTTTTTTTCCTATTATTTATGCAGAATAAACGCAACGCATAAAAAAAAAGTGTTTTTTTTTTTATTTTTTTTTGTGTATAATTTTTTTTTTTCATTCTTTGATTTGAAATTTTTTTTTTTTTATAATTCATTTTTTTTTTTATTCTTAAAAAAAAAAAAAACATTTTTTTCTGTAAATATTTCTTTCTATATTAAATGTTCGCCTGGTTTAGAAAATCACTTGTGGGCCGTTGCTGACCACAAGATGCACACAAAACAAATCTAAAAAAAAACAACAAACACAAAATTAGATAGACTAGTGTTTTTTTTTTAACATTCTGACAAGTGTCCTGTCTGGGTCTCCCTTAAATTCAGTTTTTATTAAAATTATAATCCACAATTTTTTTTTTCTGATTTTTATGTTTGGCTACACAAACATTTACACCCAATTACACCAAATAACAATGAAATAAATAAAATAAATAAAAAAAAAAAGTATTTGTTGACCACTTTAAAGCATTGACGTTTGGATGATGACCAACAAAAATACAGAAACATTTCAACAACAGCATACTTCAGTATCTACTATCTACATAAATTCAAGTAGAATAAGTAAAAAACATTTCTTTAATTATGTGTTTTTCTTATACCTATATAATAAATTTGTAAATATGTATATATAAATGTATGTATATGTGTATCCTAGTGTATTTAATATAATATATAAATATATATATATATATATATATTTATATATTATAAATATATATATATTTATAGTATATGACGTATGTACATAATATTGTTCTTGAATGAGGCGGAGTTCTTTCACTTGTTTATACAAACAAACAAACGTAGTATTTAAAAAAAAAAACAACAACGTATCCACTTTCACTTTTTTTCGTTTTTTACTGACTGACGGGTCCGAGATATTTCACCATAAATAACCAAAACAAAAAGAAGAAACCCACCTTAAGGTTAGATATCAACCGAAAATCATGAACTTAGAAACAATAATAAAATATGGGAGAATATAAAATATGAAGAAAAAAAAAAAAAAAATATTGACACCCAAAAATGAATTTTATTTCTTTTTATAACTTTTTTTTTATGTAATAAATAAAAAAAAAAAAGTTCCGAGGAAGAAGAAATTGAAAAATTAAGAACAACAACAACAAAACAAAAGTGAATGCAACAGTGAAAAGAAAACAATTGTATTTGTGAACAGAAGGGAAAATTTTTTTTTTTTTTATTTGAAAATAAGAACTGCGCAAGTTTAGAAAAACTTTACTCTCGTTTTTGCCTTAACTTTAGTTTTGCTTTTTGCTTTTTTTTGTTGTTTTTTTTTTTTTTGTTTTATATTTCTTATGCATATTTTTATTCATTTCTTATGCAGTTCTTTTTTTTTAAATAATGTTTTTATTTACAAATAAAATAAAAAAAAAGATAAAAATTTAGAAAAAAAGCTTCGATTATCTGAGAATCTTCCAAGGCGCTCATTTAATGTAGAAAGCAATTTTCCCCAAAAAAAAAAAACAACAAAAAAAATAAATAACATTACGGTTTTCCCCAAAAATTTATTTATATATATTTTTTTTTTTTTTTTTTTTAATTTTTGTTTAACCAAAGAAGAATATAAAAAAAAAAATTAAATAACAAAATGCTCCATTAAAAAAAACAAAAAATTACAAACAAATTTTTTGGGTAAAAAGCAAATGACAACAAATAAAAGAAAAACATAACAATAGGATATGCTGCCATGCTTTAATAAAAAAAAAAACAAAGAAACACCAATAACATAATTCAATATTTTTGTTACGTATACTGTATGAAAATTAAAACAATGTGTATAACTGTATATGCATATGAATTTTTTTATTTAATTTTTTAGTTTAAGTTTTAGCTCGAACTTTTACTTTTTAAATTTAATTAGACTTTGTTAATAATACAAAATACTGGGGACCTTTTTAGGGCAAAATTAATACTTATCAGGTGACGTGCAAATGCGAGTAATCGAAGAGTTATTGCAGTGTTTTAGGAAATTTATTAATTGTAATTAGTAAAGCTCAATTCCAATCCAATGCAAATTTTTATTTTATATATTTTTATGTTTTTCCTCCCTTTTACTCCACTCGGGAGGGGAGCACAGGGCTTGAACTGTCCACTCATTTCTATTCAAAACTTTTTCTACTATTTCATTCTAGGATACTATTTTGTGTCTATTTAATTCATCCAGCACCACTTTTCTTCATGTTGTTTTAAGTATACCTCTTGACATCCATCTAGAGGCATTCTTTATTTTTCCTTAGTATATGACCAATACACCTTCATTTCCTTCTCGTGATTTGCTTCACTATTGGTTCTTAGTTTGTAAGTGCCCACAAGTCTACATTTTTCGGCATATTATTCTGAGATGTTTATTTATGAAGACTTGTAATTTAATCTGAAATGTAAATATTAAATTCATAAAACATTATTTTTTTTCACTTTCAGTTCTCATTGATTTTTATTTCCATTTTCATTCTTATTTCTATTTAAAAAAAAATCGTTTTTACACTTAACCCTGTCGTAAAATAGGCGTTCTTCCTAGTATAATTTGAATTAGTCGGAATGAATTGATTTGAAAGAGAAATGTCTTTTAAAATGTTTATTTGAATTTTAAAGATGACTAGGTGTGTTCCTCTAATAGTCGAAATAAAAATAAGAAAATTAAACATTTATAAATATCTTAAATTTCATTGATAATTTTTAACTTTATCTTTATTATATTTAAAAAAAAATTTTCTAATATTTTTTTAATTTTACTTTTAATTTTTTAAATTTCATGCTTTTATCGTAACATGATAAAATTCGTCAAAAGTTATCCTATACAAAAACTTAAGTAATATACTCGTATACTCTTTTTTAGCAATATACAACAATTTTTCATAAATATTCAACATTTTTTCATCCAAATTAAACAATTCATCATATTTATTATATTAATTATATGAAAAAATATTTAATTTGGATGAAAAAATGTTTAATGTTTATGAAAAATTGTTGTATATTGCTGTATAAGAGTATATACTAATATACATACCTATGTTTAATATAAAAAAAAAATAAGATACTGTTAAGAAAATGATTTTTCAAACTCTATAAAATTTTACATTTCCTATTTCCTTGAATTATTTTTAACAGTAACGACTTACGATACGACGTTCCTGTGACGTTCCGAAATGTCAAAACTATGTTAATTCTTTTCTTGGTTCATAATTCACAATAATTATTGTGAATGCAACAGCCACACAGGACATGTATTTAAGTAGTTAGATTAATTTTAATTGTTGCGCTTCGCTTTGTATTCCTTTTAGAAAAAAACGTTTAGAACGTTGTCACAGTCAAGTATAGATATATAACACAGTTCTCAAAATTGAAAGTTTTGATTCTTAGGTTTGTACATGTTGCTAAAAAATTTTATTTCGTTTCAAAGTTCACTCACTTAGTCATACTCTATAACTTAGCTGCTAAAAAATTTTATTAAATCAATCTAAATACCTATTAAACTTTAACACAAGTTTACTTTAAATTATTAATATCAAAAAAAATATTCTTAATATTCGTATTACAACTTACAGAAGCTTTAAACATTGTAATTTATAGCTATATTTATATAAAATATTAATTATTTACTAACATAAACAAAAGTAAATTGTTGTTTGTGCGAGAATTTCAAATTTTGTAAAAATTTCAAATCGAGTATTAACGGTAGAAAGAATAATTTCGAGCTTTTTTTTGTAAGACGTCATAATAACAATTATTATGTATGTGTATTGATAAGATATTGTTTTATACGTATGTATACCTATAGTAAATTATGTATTAAACTTATTACATAATAATCGTAATTTAACCTCAAAAATGTCTATATATATACGTACGTACAGAATATTATTCATTTAAATCCTTGAAATCTCAATGTCATGTCCTCGTGTGAAAATAAAAAAAAATCAAGGCAAACAACAAGTTTAAAATACGATGTTGGACCATCAAATATAAAATTTTTTTTTTGACTTCTATAATATAATTTTATACTTTTTCATACAAAATCAGAATTTTGAATGTTTGTTAATTTTTGTATTTATTATTATTTTTGTTTTTTTTTTTTTTAAACAAAATTTTGTATTAATTTTTATTTTACCTTGAATAGTAAGGTCAAATTAAAACCCTGAATTGCTGAAAATAACATTGAAAATGTTATTGACAATGACATTGCTAGTAAGGTTTTTATCAATGACACAACCTTCGTTTTAAGGCCGTTTTTTAAGGTCATAGTTTTTGTTCGTTTGTTGTATTTTAAACATGATTTTATGTGTACGTACTAGTATTTTTAATATTCAAATATATTTCACTAATATTAATCAATTTTGTTCACAATTAAAAATTTAAATAAAATAAGAAACATTTTTACATTTAGAATAGAAATATGTATTTGTTTAATAATTCTAAATTTTATTTTATTCTTTATTATAAAATTTCATTGTAAAATAAAATAAAATAATAAAAAAAAACAAATTAATTGTATTTTATTTATCAAGCTGTCATTGAAAATGTTCGTACCATTTTGTTTCAACCACAAACAACCGTCGTGTTTTGTTAACTGGGTCGTTGTGAAATGTCAGCGCCGAACCGACTAGGCAATCAGTTTGACAGCAAGTAAAAATTGTATATTAACTTCAAAATTTTTGTTTTAATATTGTGAATTTTTTATATGTTTCTTTTCATATTTCTTTTATAGTGTATGTAAAAAAGTTACAATATGTCAATGTGAAAGAAAAAGATATAAAGAAAGCTTGAGTATATGAGTTATTAAAGAAAAAATGATTTATTCTATTCAAAATAGTTTTTTATAAAGTTAATTAATAATTATTAATTATTTTTAAAATGTAATTGATTTTAAATTTATTTATTGATTTAAAATACATTTTTTAATTATAATTTATAATTATTATATTAGATGAAAAATAAATTTAACTTATTTAACTTTTATATAAACTGTGTAGGTATGTATGTAGAAGTTGAAAAAAGAACGTCATCTGATATTTTTATGGAATAGAATAGAATGTTAACATGTTGAATACAAAATATGTATACAGTTTAATTTTATTTCAGTAAAGTAAAATTAGGCTTACCAGATTATGATTTTTTTTTATAAATGAATATTAAAATAAAAATAGTATTTTTTTGAATCAAGTAGGTATTTGTATTCATTTATTTTTTTTTAAGCGTTAACTGATCAACTGTTAGGTTAATAAGCCTATTTATACCATAGGTACATGTTGGAACAGGGGTTATATTATATTCGTGTTATTAGAATTGATCTTAAGGAAATACCCATACAATTTAAACATGAGGCCTTATAACATGTAGAAACGTCTTAAATTTTCAATAGGTACAATTCTATATTATGAAATTGTAATATTTTGTATTAGAATTATATGGCATTCTATATTTGTGAGTTATATTATTCAATTAAATTATTTGTTTATATTTTACATTTGTTTATATTGTTATATTAACGAATTTAAAAAGATATATAATTATTATATATTGATTAAGCCAATAATTTGAACCCAATGGTGAATGGTAGCTGAGTTATGTCGAAAAAAGTTTTTTCACTTTCACTGCGATTCGAACCCGGGCCTTTCACATGAAAGGTTGGAATTTAAGCATTGTGCCACACAGCCTTTAAATTTTAATAAACGTAACTCTTCTAAATAAATTAATTGTATTAATTAATTTTAGAATTTTGGACAACTTGACATTTAACAGAACAATATAATGAATGAAAAAAAATATAGTGATAAAGTTCAGCACTTAACAATGAAAAGCTCCCTTTTTTGTTTTTAAATTGTTTTTTAATATTCATAATTTAGGTGTATTATAATTATAAAACAATCATGAAATTATTTATATTATTTAATTTATTTGGAAAAAAAATTATTTAGTAATAAAATACTTTTTGAAATAAACCCTTATAATTTATTATATAACCAGTAGTTCCGAAAGATCTCGACTTCAAACCCTTAAATCATATCTAATAAGAAAAATATAGATCATAAGTTTTATGATAATAGTTTATATCGTAATTCTAAAATTATATACGTAAAATTATAAATAGGTATACCTGCCACATTTAAAAAAAAAAAGGTTAACTGATCCATTCGATTATCATATTGTATGCGATAGAAGATTATATATAGTTATTCTATTTCATAACGGAAGAAAAATATAATATAACAATATCAATGCAACATACATCTATGAACTAAAATGGCAGTTTGTTCTTTTATACCTACATACATATTTTTATAAAACGTTATTCTTATTGATTAAACTCTAACACAGAAAAATATCTAACAAATGCAATTTCGGATTATCCTTTGCTGGTTGCTACTGTATTATCTTATTGATATTCTTTCCCAAATATAGCACTTGTTTACAATATTTATTTTCATATTTTTGTATTTTTACAATTTAAAAATTAAAAAAAATTCTTTACTAAGTTAACTTTTTAAAATAAAATGAAAATGTGGTAGCTGGTAACCCTAATTACAACACTTTATCAGAAATTCCTTTATAACTTTTTTTTTTCATTATAGAAAAATCAATGTATGTATTGTATTATACTTTATAAAGTAAAATTTTGAAAAGAAATTAATGTTAAAATATTTCCTCCTTAAGAAACCTGGTTACCTGTGATTGAAATAGTGTTTAAAAGAAACAGGTTGAATATAAAAAGTATGGCGAGTATCGTACTCGTTTTTTCACATTCACTTTGACGGTTGGTTGGCACAAAACACATTCAACAGAAAAAAGTTCTTTTATTATTTTCATTTCATATCTTATCGTTCGTTACAATACAAGTTACACAAGAATGAGATAAAATGAGATAGCATAGCACTGAAGCAGCTAAACTTGTTCACTTTGTATCAGAAAATCATTTTTTAATGCCTAGCTATTTTACCTATAAAAAACATTCAAACTTAAGTTTTTAATATAAAAATGTTTTTACTTTCCTTTGTTAAAAAAAAATTAATGCATATGTTAGTATGTACATATATTATAAATCTGTTAACTTTGAGTTGAGACGTTTTGTTACTTGTTTCTATCTCTTACAATTAACAGAAGGAATATTCATATAATAATCATATTTCAAAGAGCTCTTAACTTAATTCACTCCTTTAAAACGACTCTATAAACTGTAGTTTAAACATTAATCGATTCTTTTCCTCAGTTTTTTATACAGCAAAAGGAAAGAGAAAATCAGCTTTTTTTTTTACTACAAGTTTTTTTTTATTCATTATTTGTTCAAATTAAATAAAAATTTTTTATAAAAATCGAAAATATTACTCTAAACTCATAATAGGTAGCTGAACATTTTTTTAAATATGAAAAAAAAACAAAAAAAAATTTTTTTAGCTTATTCGAATCGATTTTAATTTGTTTTGTTTTTCTTACGAATTAAAAATTTTATTCAATTCATTCATACAAAATACAAAATGGAAATTGTTTCTATAAAAACTGATTGCCTGGTTATGAGTGTCATATTTCGCACACAATTTATACTCAAATTCGGACTTGCATTCGATATCGTTAATCGTTTTTTGTTTTATTTTTGAGTTGTTTTTAAAATTTTACTTGTGTTCGTCGTTTATAGCTGAATGCACGTTTTTTGACATTTTTTTCCTCAAAAATTTCGAAGATTTTTTGACAGTTTTAAGATTTTTTCCCTATTTTTTTGGTGAAACTAATTGTCTTTGTTTTTAAAACTCACGTTGATAGATGATAGTTGGTTTGGTACTTGTTTGCAAGTTGTTTGTTGTCAGGTGTCAGTCGCCGAGTAAATGCTCAATTCAATTCAAATTCAAAAAATTACAAATTTCATGAAAAGTTGTTTGAACCAAATTTTAAAAAGTCGTTTTGGTTTGACTTTTCTTATATGTTATTTAAGTATTTATTTTTTTGAGTATTTCAAGTATTATTTCAATAATGACAATAATGAACTGGTGAATTTGATAAAAGTTGATATTTTCGCTGCTAGTAATTAGTATTAGTAGAATACCGTTATTTTTAATATTCAAACTGTATCTTCGATCTCTATTTTATATCTTAATTCTTTAAAGTTTTAATCTTACTTAGGTTTAAAATTATTGTTATTTGTTACTTACATAATAGATTATTTAAAAAAATAAAACTTAAAGTCATTAGATTAGAATTAATTAATATTAAACGTCAATTAAATTTTATGGTATGCCCAAATTACAATAATAACATAAAGGAATGGAGAACCTAAACTATCTTGTATTATTTCGTAGCAAACTATATCAAAATGTTTTTTATAATTAGATGGTTGTAATGCAATTAAATTGAGCTGGAGTTTATATGGAAAAACAAGAATATGAAATATGTTTAAATTAAAATATGCATACGCAATTGTCTATTATTCTCATTTGTATTTGATAATTGAAATATAAAGTTCAATTGAATTGGAATCGTGCAGAAAGAAATTTTTCATTTTTAGTAAAAATATGGATATGTACTTTATTTATATATTCTGTTTTTACATTCTACTTTACAAACATAATAAATTTTTCAAACATGTTTACAATTTTGAAATATAATATTTTTTAATACATATTATTATTTTTATTAATTTTAAATCTTATTAATTAGGTACCATAGTACATTGAATGAAACAGGTAGCTGTAACCTGTAACCCATGTTTCCAATTTGAAATTTGGAATGCTATTATGATATAAATTATAAATTATATTTCTTTATTAGATATGATCTGACCTGGATTTGAACCCCAAGATTCCAAACCCTTCGTTTTGAAAATCCGACGTCTTTTTAAATGACTTTTAATTAAAATATAAACAAAAAGAATTTCGTTTGATAAATAAGCTTTAAAAGAATTAGTATTTTATAGAAAATAGTAAATTTTCATGTAATATTAACTACGTATGCAGTTAAAATAATTTTATTTAATTGAAAGGAAATAAATAAAGTTAATGAAAAAATTAATCTAAATTCATGAGTATGACATGACGTATGAACTATAAAAATAACATTATAACATACGATAAAAAAATATGATGCGCCAGGCGACTAGTAGTTTTTATTTCGTTCCACTCCGTGTAATTTAAATTTAAAAATTTATTCCATATTTTCTCTAATTTCTAACAAAAATATAAAATGTTTATTCTTAAAATTAAATATCATTTATAACATAATTGATTAGAGACAACAGAATTAGACAGTTAAATTAAACAGTTCACAATACACACATGTCATACTCCACTAATTCACAATCAATTCCATTCATTCATTCACAAAACAATAAAAATATAGTTTTTTGTTTTTGATCCATTAAGCGCGTCTGGTAGTCCACATAAAAATAGGCGAACATATTCTTCTAGACTAGAAAAATAGATAAAACTATTTTTATTGAAAAATTTTCTGTTAATATATTTTTTAAATGGGATAGACAAGAAATAGACGCAAACAGCATAAACTATATGATAAAAATGAGTTACAAATACAAACAAACCAATTCAACAAAATCAAATCTATTTTAAACATAAACTAGAAACTAGAAATCAAATAAAATTATAAAAAAGGAAAAAAATGTATGGATAGAATAAGGAGAATTTGGTTTTTAATGGATCATATTTTATTAAATAATTCAATAAAAATAGAGTTTGTTAATAAAATAGTAAAATAGATACATATTTATAATAATATATGTATGTATGTATATAATTATATATTGAATTAATTATTTTCAATTGTGAATGAATGCTATAAACCAATATGAAATACCGAAGTACTTACGTACGTATGATGCTAATATACGTATGATTAGCAACATATACATAATACACACCTATACATATGCATTAGAGTAGATTGAAAATAGATTCACTCTATTTTGTCTATTTTTTGCTATTTTCAATTTTCAAACTAGACAAGAAAAAAAAAACAATAACAAAAAGAAAAAAAAAAATGAAAATATTTTTTTTTCTTATACAAAAAAAAAAAAAGATGAAAAAAGAAAATTGAGAAACCAAGCATATTTGTTTTGTTTTTTTTATTGTTGTTTTGTTTTTTTTTTTTTGTTGCCTTTCCCCATATATGTTGAAAATACAAAACAAAAAAAAAAATATAAGTTTTCTACATTCAAATTCTAACAAACATTTTTAATAGGATTGCATAATATGATAAAAAAATCACAAGCAACATTTTATATTAGAAACTCGTATACATTTTGTATTTTTCATTGAAAATGAACAATAGAAAAATGTTAGAAAAAAAAATATATTTGTTTCAAACTGTATACACAATTTTAATAAAGTGGAGAGGTTGTGCTTTTTTTTCATTTTATTTTTCTTTAGGAGATAGAGCTGTTTAAATTTGTTGGATGTTGTTAAATACTTGAATACTTTGTTGAAAATTTTCTATTAGTAGAAAACAAAACAAATTTTTTATATCAACATTTTATGTTTAATGTTCATTTTGATTGTTGCTAATGGTGGATGGAATCGCTTTTTATATGTTATATTAATGTATTTTTTATTAAAGATATATAATTATTATATATGTACATATGTACAAAGTTATATTTTCATCTAAATAGTAGGATAAAGGAATATTATTAGAAATTTGAAATGAATTCATAATATATGATTATTATATGTGTATTTTAGAAATACCGTAAATTGTAATACAAATACGTATATATGTATGTATGTATGTACATTCGTTGTCTAACAATTTTGTTAGATATTTTTTAATGTTATTTTTAATATTATTAATATTAATATTGGTTTTAAATTTTTCAATTACAGAAAAATAGTTAATAGGTACGTATTCAATATTAATGAAATAAAGTTTTTTTTCGAAATGTAAAAAGCTTTTAATATAAAATCATTTGTAAATATTAGACATACATATTTATGTTATTTGAAATAGATAAAGATACTACCTAATTCTATTTACTATGTTGCGCATGAAATGATTTTAAACAATAGTTTTAAAAAAAAATTTCATTAATTTTGTTATTATTTTAAATGAAAATATAGAAATTAAAAATAAAAATTAAATTGTAAAGTTGGTAGGTAGGTATATTAAACTAGATTAAACATAATTGTAAATTTAGAGGAACGCATAGAGAATAATTAAATGTGGATGAATATTAAGATAAATCAATTATAGGTACGTACTTTCCTAATATTAATTTAATTACAATTTAAATTCGTGAATATTGGTTTAAATTAATAAATAGTAAATAGGTCTAATTAGATTATCTTAATGTTTTAATTTAATAAAACTTAATAAAAACTTTTATAATCTTATATTATTCTATTTAAAAACTAAATATCTAACTGATGTTGTAGATGTCCCTTTTTAAAAATATTAACTTAAATGTTTGAATGAAAATTATAATCTCCATCTATCATAACACATTTTTGGCTGGGTGGCACAGTGGTAAGAGTGACGACCTTTCATTGGAAAAGCCTGGTGTTCGAATCTCAGGAAAGTGAAAACAAAACTTTTATCTGATTTTAAACTCGACTCGGCTACCATTCGCCATTGGGTTCAAATTAATGGCTTAATCAATAATTAATAATTATATATCTTTAATAAAAAATACATTAATATAACAATTAGGGTAGCCACGCGTCCTACATTCGGTAGGACAGTCCTACAATTACGGTATTTGTCCTACGTCCTACAGAAAGTTTGTTTGTCCTACTTTTGACTAAATGTTTTTTTAACGAGAAAAATCAAAGCAAAGCCATCTAGATTGAAATATTTAAAAATATTTTTGAAATGCATTGGATTATAATTTTTTTTTGAAATACTTTATATGCATTTGATTTTTTTTATTTTTATGAAATTATTTTTTATAAAGTTTCTCTTTAGTTTATTTGAGCTGGATGATCATGGTTAATGTAAATTGTAATAAAGAAAATTATATAATATTATATATAAGTATTAAGCATAGAAATCATATGCCGATATCAATTTTTTGAAACTATACAAAATTATATAGAATTATTAAAATGCGCAAAGAATGATCAAAAATATAAGTTCAGACATAATAAATAAACACTATATATATATATTGTTAATTATAATATAACTTATATATGTATATGCTATATAAATCACAAAAAAATCTATAATTTACTACTATACTGAATTTGTTGTATTTATCACTTTTTAGGGTATAACGAACCTTATGGTCTATGTACGTGGTGTGGCCGCTCCATTCCTCCATTATTAAACCAACCATTTTTGTGTAATTATCGATTTGTCCTACTTTGAGCTTCTCAACATATGGCAACCCTAATAACAATAAATTTAAACTAATACAAAATGTAAACAAATAATTCAATTAAATAATAGAACAGAACTCACAGATATAGAATACCAAATAATTCAAACACAAAATTATTACAATATAAGCAAAATAGAACTGTAACTATTGAAAATCTAAGATATTTCTGCATTATAGATATAAGGCATAGTATTATCTCATGTAAATTGTATGTAAAATTCATTTGATCATTTCTAATAAGAATAGGTATAATATTTTCCCTTGTTCCAACATGCACATATATAGTGAGGCTAATTAGTAAACGTAGGACTTAATTGAAAAGTTGAAAATAATTTTAAAATTTTTAAAATGTTAAGAGTTATCACTTATATAAATTATTATCAAATTATATGAAAATAACGGTTTAAAATTTTAAAAATGGTTTTAAGTTTAAAAAATTAAAAATCTTAGGTACATATTTACATAATATTATTTACAATGTTTCAAACATTTTACGAAAATATTTTGAAAACCGTTATTTACGAAATTGTTATGAATAATAATTATTTTCCAACTTAGGACGTAAGCAGAGTTCGAATAAACATTTTTTATAAGCATTATAATATATGTATGTATATAATGCATTTTAATCATTGAAATAAAATCAAACATGTTTTTCTCAGTTATTTCCTTGGCTCTCATATTCAGTACATCCTTATTCCTTATAATTCTAAATATTCTTTACTTTCTGATAACTACTGTTGATTAAATTCAAAATTATATATTGTGATTAATAAGTAATGTACCTACAATAATATATACCAAATTAATTGCCATTTTTTTTCAAATCAAATCAAATCAAATTTAACATAATTGATCCCAAAATATTCAAACAAAATCAATAAAATCAATGATAAGTATAAAATGGATTGCATAGGCAGGCATTCAGATTTCTTATATTAAAAATAGAACTTAAGTATTTTCAAATAAATTTATTAAGTATTTTAAAAAAAAGATCTAATAAAATCATATTATATTATAAATTATCCATATATCCAGGATCCGCATTTATTAATTTTTATTTTTAACAGGAAATTAAATCTCGGAAAGAAAATTGACAGTTTTTTTTTTCACAAATAACATCAAATAAAAGTAAAATTATTAAATAAAGAACATTAACATGCATACATACATGAATATACATATGGTTTATTTTTTGTACTTCTAACATTTATAACCAAATTACAACAAATTTCTTACATAAAAAGTAAATAGTAATAAAAATCCGGATTATCTGAATTTTTTGTTTTTTTTTTTTTTGAATAACAGAGAGAGCACCTTTGGCTCATTGTTGGGTGATGATTAAACTGAATTTAATCGTGAGATAACAGGAGTACAGTTTTACTTAGAAAGAATTTACTGTAAATAAATGGGTGTGTATACAGAGTTTCTTTTATTTATAAAAAAAAAAAATTTTCTTCAAATGTTAGACAACAATTTAATAAAACAATATTACATGAGTGTTACATAAAATAAACTCGATAAAATATAGGTTAGGTACTACAAAAAAAAAATACAAACTATGTTTGTGTATGTATATAATTTTCATTAGATAATTAACTAACATAAAAGACTAAACAATATTAATACATAATCTAACAAAGAAAGCAAAAGGAATGATTTAAATTTGACTAAATACCTACGATACGATACCTAAATACCTAAGTATTTAACCTACTTCTGTTCTTTATTTCGAATTTTCATTTTTATCTTATTCGATAGTTCATAAAATTCGATTTTTAGAAATTGTGAATAGAAAACTTAAAATTACTATCCAAAAAAAAAAATCGATTGATTTTATTAATTTTTTACTTAGAAAATCGAATTAATAAATGAAATAAAAATAAAAAAATCAGTTAAACAGAAAATTGAATAGAAACAAAATAAATAAATAAATAAATACTTGTTGCTTTATTTGATTGTGTGTTGTTTTTGTTGTTGCAACACTAATAAAAAATGTTCCGATAAAATAAAAAAAGAAGAAGACAAAATATATATGTATGTATTATATATTATAATTGTATTTATTAAAGAGACCTTTTGTGCCACATTGGCTGTTAAAATCGAATTTAATCAACAAATGCCAGGCAAACAGTTTTTAAAAAATTCTAGAAGTAAAATTTTATTTCTTTTATCAATTTTTGGTTTTTTTTTGTATTTAATTCAGCGGTAAAATATTAATCGAATCGAATATTTACAATCTTTTATATTGTGTATCTCTTTTAATAAAAAAACAAAAACAATAAAAAATTAAAATACAAATAAAAATTCATGACTGCTGATGTCATATAAAAATACATATAGATTATTGTTATAGATGTGTGTATGTACGTAATACGCATACAAATTAGTCGATGAAAAAATGAAATAATGATGTTAAGAAATTCGAATTCTTGCTTTCTGGTTTTTATTATACAGAGATATGATTTAGGCATGTTTACAGGTGTTGAGTGAAATAGGTATTGCCTTTGGTTTATTAAATAAATAAATAAATGATTTTATAGGTACGAATTTTTGTTATAAGTTTTATAATTAATTAAAGATTTTATTTTTTCTAATATCTAAATGTATTTTATTTTTATAAGTAAACTTTGCTAGTACATCGGCCATTTAATCAAAGGGTCTCGGGATCAGTTATATCATAAACCATATTATCATACATTGATAACCCAGAGTGGAAGCACTTTTTCAGTGGTGAATGAAAGATGTTTTCCAGCACTTTTTCAGTGTTAATACTAGTAGGTAGTTAGTTCCTTTTAATAATTTTTCAGTAGTGAATAGCTATACATAAATAGTTTTTTCAGTTGTTCTTCAGCGGAACTTCAGTGGTGATTAACTACTTCTTTAGTACTAAAAAATTAACATTTAAAATTATCGTAACAAAGACAATTTTTTTATTCTATAAAAGTGTAAAAATTCATTGTAATTGCTAAACTAAAGTTGTCAGGTTATGCCTGAACAATCTGAAAATAGAAGGCTTCTAAATAAAAAAATTCTAGATAAGTGAATCTTTCTAGACAAAATTATTACTATGAAGATATTTAAAAGAAAAATAAATAGAGCAGAAATCAACAGAGCAGGTTTTAGAAGGTCAAGACCTTAAAATAGAAAAGTTATGTGGTAGTTAAGGACTAGTAGCTAAGTACCAAAAAAATTATGGATAATGTTGTCCATCTTTTTTTGCATCCTTTAGTAAAAGAAAGCTTTTTTTTAATTAATTTTCAGTCATAAATATGCATTTGATAAAATCTCAACAAAAGTAATAAATAATCCTATACAGTAGGGGCGGGAATTTCAATGTTTTTATTTGTGTAAGACAAAAGTACAATTTTATTTAAATTTAAATTTGGTACGATTTTTGTCTTATAAAACGTCAAAATTTTAATCCTTCTCTACCCTTCTCTTCTCTTCAGTTTACTTACTTAGAAAATATTTTTTTTTTCAATATTAATTTGGTTATAAATTTATTTCTTAATTTTTTATAGGCAAGTAGTTAAATTTTATTTCAATAATTGTAAGGTTTGTGTATTTGATAAGGAAAAAATTAAAATGACATACATGCAGTTTCTTATATTTCTCACTTGGAGTCGCAATGAATATGTAATACAATTGACGTTGACATTTTACTTTTCTTTCCGGTTTAAATTTTGACTGAAAAACATCAAAAAAAATGGTAATTATATTAAAATCTTTAAAATTTTATTTAATCTTTTTCCAAAATGAACGATTCTTATAATAAAATGAAATTTTGAAGTAATTTCCAAATTGTTTTATATATTATTTTTGGGAAAAACTTTATTTTTGTAATTTTAATGAAATATTACCAATTATTACAATATGACTTTTTTCTTTATTTAATTTTAGGCCAAACGTACTAAGAAAGTTGGTATTGTAGGTAAATATGGTACCCGTTATGGTGCTTCACTGCGTAAAATGGTTAAAAAAATGGAAATTACCCAACACGCAAAATATACATGCACATTCTGTGGCAAGGTAAGTTGTTAATAAACTTGTTTATTAAAAAAAAGTGATGTATGTATTTAATTTTTAATTTTTTAGGATGCTATGAAACGTGCCTGTGTTGGTATTTGGTCATGTAAAAGATGTAAACGTGTTGTTGCCGGCGGTGCCTGGGTATATTCAACAACAGCAGCTGCTTCAGTTAGATCAGCTGTCAGACGTTTAAGAGAAACCAAGGAACAATAAATTGTTTTTAAATATTTATTAGGCGCCTAGGTTAATTTTTTAAGTTCAGGAGATAAAAGTAAAAAAACAGAACGTGTAAATGAAGATCTAATGCAAACTGTGGATATAAACAAAAACAAACCATGTCCAACAAAAAAAGAAAACACATAAATAAAAAAAGTTAAAAGGATAATCATAAAAGTGTTTTAATTGAAGTTCATTTTATATGCATAACGGATTAAAATCAGTATCGATTTATGTAGTTATTTTATGCTAATTGTTATTTACTCAAATTTAGCTTATATAAAATTACAATGTTGAACTAGCAATTTTTCTATTCAGTTCTAAGATTGAGGTAGTATAATTAACGGTTGAGGATTTTCATTTTGCTAGTGAATGTTCCAATTTTTATACTCCTTTACCGTAAAACTGGTGATATACTAGAAGGATTTCTAACATCACTTATGCTGTTGTTTTAATTATTAATTTGTGAACTTGTTTATATTTAACGAGATTTTTTTTGCGGTAGAAAAAATGTGAATTTTGCTTTTGCCAGTAGAGTGCAAAGTAAAATTTGATAATCTTTGTAAATATTTAGAAGGTCTTAAACAATAACAAGAATAGGACGAAATATAAACAATAAATTATATAAACCTTCATATTTATTAATATTAAAAAAATCTTCCACTCAGTTTACAAAAGGAGGGACAATTAATAATATAAATTGAGGTCTGGCTTTAAGGAGACAAAAGAGGATGAAATTTTATTTTTATAATAAGATTAAGGCTATAAAACTTAAATTAACGGGAAAAATATAAATAAAAAGTTAGAATTTTTTAAAGATGGAAATTTGTTTGGAAAAAGTAAGTTACGTGTACTCTTTCACACATTTTTAAGGCAAATATTTTAAAGGCTAAGATAAAGAAGGACATGAAGGCAATTGGTGCAACTCCAAGAAACGTTCTGGGAAATGCATTAGTGTCAGTGAATATAGATGGTTTGGAACATTTACCAAAGAAAACCTCACTCACAAGAAATCTTGCTACACATACGGAAACTTTTTCTTTACCGAATCCAGCTACAACTGATTTTATTATACCCGAAAAGTTTCTTAATCTTATTTTTACGGAAACTGATAATCCAGAAAGAATATTGGCAATCGGGAATAATGATCTTCTCTCAGAACTACACAAGAATGTCATTT
Source organism: Dolichopus griseipennis (assembly GCA_963082915.1). Lineage (NCBI taxonomy): Eukaryota > Metazoa > Arthropoda > Insecta > Diptera > Dolichopodidae > Dolichopus > Dolichopus griseipennis. Next base: position 66,147,927 of record OY720444.1, on the reverse strand, counting down.
ATGGAGACGGAACATTTGATAAAGCTAACTAGCATGTTTTATAAGCTGTATACATGGCATGCTAAGATTCAAAATTCATATCCTCCATGTATATATTTTCTTTTACAACAAAAGCATATGAGTACGTACGAAAGGATGTTTGTAATATTAAAGGCATTGGTGCCCAACATGAATCCTCAAAAGATTCTACTGGATTTTGAAAAAGCATGTATGTCTGTTGCTCAAGCTGCTTTTCCACAAGCAGAAATAAAAGGTTGCTACTTTCATTTCAGCCAAAGTGTAATTAGGAAGATCAACAGTGTTGGATTAAAGGCATTTTATGAGTCTGATATTGACATAAAATTGAAACCAAAGTCCTTAGCTGCTCTATACTTTGTTCCAATCTCGGATTTAAAAACCGTCTTTGACGAACTAGCTGCAACCTTTCCAGATGAGGATACCTACAATGAAATATCATATTTCTGATCAACCTACATCGAAGAAGTTGCTGGGAGATCACCACTATTTCCAATAAGAATATGGAACCATGACTGCTGCGGAGCGATGTCCCAAGACAACAAATTGTTGTGAAGGTTTCCACCACGCATTAAATTCCATATTTCATTGTAGTCACCCAAGCATATGGAATTTATTGGATGGACTAAGACGAGAAATGGCTTGTCAGCGATTAATACTAGCCAATGCCCAGACAGGTCACCAAGAACTGAAAAAAAAAATTACGAGGCCCCTGCTAATCAAGTGGAAATAGTTTTGCAGGAATACTACATTCACACAGACAAATTGAGGTACTTACGCAGTATGGCCAAGCTGCAGTAATGTTTAAAATAAGATCAGATGTAAAATAATGTAATGCAAAACATAAGCAATTCCTAAATCGTAAATAAAAAAATATTTTATTCGCAAATATTATTCAACTTTTTTTCCAAATATTCTGTTTAATCACTGTTCTTTTTTATCACTGTTCTGTTATATCATTGTTCTGTTTTATGATCGTTTTGTTTTATCGTGTTCTTTTTTATCATGTTCTTTTTTATCTTGTTCTGTTTTTTCTTGTTCTGTTTTATCATGTTCTTTTTTGTCCGGTAACCGATTTGGAAATACTAGAAAAATCTACACTATAATAAAACACAAATAGGAATAAATACTGAACCAAATCAGATGAATATAATTACAACACATTCAACAACACCGTACTTCCTGATACCAGTGACAGCTGATTGAAGGTACCAAGCAGGAAAAAATTTATGAAATATAAGGAATTACTAAATAGTACTGATGTTATTAATCTAAATTCTTGTTATAATAAATGAAAAATAAAATGAATATAAAATTCAGCGGTTTTCAACTACAGGTTATTTGAATTTTACAATGTAAACTTTGTTAAGCTAATTTTGTGAACATTTAAATGTCCATTTAACGAATTGTGTATATATTTCAGACAATATTTCATATACAAATCATGATGTACGAGTAGTTGCTAATACTTTTATATAAGTATTTTTAATTTGTTCTAATTTTATATTTATTATTATTAAAAACCTTCTCTCTCGTAAAAACTAAAATACAAAAAAGAAATTTCTAAAAGATAGTGTTGGGTTTTCTAAATAAAGGTATTGAGGGTATACTTTAAAGATTGGCACTTTAAAAAAAATAACTATTATATTTTTTTCTTACAAAAATGTTTATTTTTATATATATATATTTTTATTAATATATGTTAATTCGTTTTTCAGTGTTGTTTTTATAATTTCTTATAAGAAACTTCTTAATTACATCTTAACTTTAAATTTTTTTAATATAAAAGTTTTCTAATTTATTTGTTCTATTTTTGTATTTAAGCCGTTCATTTGGCAAAATCGATTAATTCCGCAAAAAAATTGAAAGATTAGTAATATATAATTGCGTAATATTTAATTTAGAGCTTTATTATTAATTTCATTTATTTGTAACTTAGTACATATATAGTTAAATATTAAAAAAAAAAACATTGCATTTTTTATTAAATTATTTGTTATTTATTGAAATATAAGATTAAAAATTAATTTTTTAAATGGAATTAATCAAATTTAGCTAATGAAAGACTCTTTTTATTTTTTTTTATTTTTAAGTAATAATAGTATAAATTGCACCATCACCGTAAAATAATTAAATGATAATTTTTAACTATTTTAAATTAAAAAAAAAAGTGGCTATTTAAGTTCAAAATTTATAGGAATTCTTAAAAATATTAATTATTTTTTTAATAGTTTTATTTTTTGAACTTAAAAGTTTTTTATTGGTTTAATATAAAAAAAATAAATGTATAGTTGTAACAAGATGCTATTTTTTACATAAGTAATTTTATTTTATCTGCTTTTTGTTTTTAAATATTGTGTAAAATGGATAATAAAACATAAATTTAATATATTTTTAAATTGTTAATAATATTTCTTCTAAAACATTAAGTAAAATATATAAACTACTATAACTTAAAAATATAAAATAAAATTCTGTTTTCTTTTTATTTGAATTTGTTAAAAACTAATAAAGAGAAATTAATAAAATTTATTCTAAAATAAATAATTGTTGTGACAAAAACAAATGCTCAGAAAATATTTAATTATTATTTATATAAATTAATAGTTCTAAATGTTTAAATAGCGATTAAAGTAAATACAATTGAGTGTATATGTTTAAATGTATTTTAAAACTAGTAAAAAGTAATAAAGAAATTGTAGTTGCATATCTCAAAAAACTGTTTTGTAAATTCTGGTTAATTTGTGTATAAAATTTATTAATTGAATATTATAAATATATATGTGGTAGCTTCGATTTTAAGATTTAAATATAAATGTAATTTTGGACGTATTTTAGCATTATTTTTTTTTTTGTATACTGGTTTTTAAAATGTTTTTTAATTGTTTTAAATGGCATGGCATTAAATATCGGTTGAAGTTTTGTATGAATTTCTCTTTCATATCGAAAATTTTATTCTGTTGAGTCTAGTTAATTAATATCAAAAATTGTAGAAAGATTACTTCTAATGCTTTTTTGAATGTTTTTTTCCGATTCAATTTTTCTGAAGTAGCCCAAATCAAGGGTATCCATAATAATTTTGAAATATTGTACAAAGATTTTCAAACTATCGTAATAAGTAAGAAACGTTATTTTATATACTTTATACACATAATTCATACATTTAATCAAATTTCAACATTATTTAAGAATATTTTTAATTTATTAAAAATGTATATGTATAATATTTGAACTATAAAACTAGCTCGTATAGTTAATTTAAAATAATTATGAATATGGCAATATTTTTTTTAATTAAGAAGAAAGTAAATATATTGGAATAAAAAAAAGAATGTAAAACCAAATTCTTAATCGCCATTTGACATTTTAGAATTATACTTTACAAAAAAAAAAAAAAAATTATTCATAATTTTTATTTATTTTTACATATTTTATTATGTACAAATGAATATATATTTATATTAGAGATTTATTTTATGCTTTAATTCTTAAATGAATTTTTTTATTTAAATATATTTATTTATTTTTATTACTAAGGGTACAATAATATATATATAATAAACTTATTTATTAAGATATGGAAATTTCTTAAATTCTATACATATTAAGAGTTAAAGATAAATTTTCTATACTTTGTTTTTAGTTTATATTTTTTATATATTTTAAAATCTAACTATAATATATTTACAAAATATTAAAATAAACAAAAAAAAAAAACGATTTTATTTTGTTCTTTACTTAAAGTTTTCATTTTTTATTTTAATCTATTAATATAAGATAATTATAAAGTTGTTGTTTCTTTTTTATATGAAATATTTTAACAATTATAATGTAAATATTTAAATTTTTCTGTAATTTTAAAAGTAAAATCGCATTTTGTATATTTAGTAAAAAATAAAAAAATAAAATAGTTTAGATTCTAAAGTTTAGAATATATTTCATTAATTAACTTTGAAAAGAAATAAGAAATAAAATAATGAATCTAAAAAATTGGCATTTAATAAAATAAATGTTTAACTGATTAACATAAATTTATATATTATATACAATTATCAGAAAATTGATGTAGATTTTGAGTATTCTGATAAGTTTTAATTTTTAACGAAAAGGAAATTAACTGAAATTTTTTTTTATTAGCTTTTTAATAAATTAATTCAAACGTCATAATTTGTATAGTATGTATATAAAATTCAACTTGTGATTAAATTTTCAAAATAGATTTTACCAAAAAATAAATATCATTTTGCAGAATGCGGTTTTATTTTTAGACGTTTTTAGACGATAATTTTTTTAAAAATTTAATTTGGAAAGTTATAATCTATCTTTATGTACATATTTATAATCAACAAAAAAATATGAATTAAAAATTACTATAAAAAAAATTGGTTAATATATGTTTTTATTAGTTATTTATATATAAAATGGCAGAATATTGAAAAACATTTATTTATTTTTAAGCGTTAAAGTTTCAAAACCGAAAAAATCATTTCAAATATTAAGGGAAGTATAATCACCCTTACAAAGAATACTGCAATTTTAATTTTTTTTTTATATATTTTATAAAAAAAACATGATATGTTGATTTTTAAGCTATAGGGAATATTTTTTTCTTTGTTTTATGATAATTTAAATAATAATAATTCAACGAAGTATAAAAAAAAATATGTAATTTGAAAAAAAAAAAAAACAAATATTTTGCAGTATTTATTAGTTTTCTTTATATTTATCAGTTAAAGTTATACGTAAAATATATTAATTTAATTATACACATTATTTGGAAGCATTTTTGTTTTAAATTTTAAATATGTATATATTAAAAATTACTTTTTTAATATCAACAATTTATAAAAAAAATTATTATGGTGGAATAAAATAAACTAATAATATATCACTGTAAATTATAAGTTTGATCAAGAATGTTAAAAGTTAATTAATATAAACATATGTATATATAAATTATATGTGATCAAAAACAAGTGAAAATTCTCACTATATTAAAAGTAAAAAGTAACAATTAAAGTATTTAAAAAGTTTAATAACTTTTATTATACGAAATATGTTAAGTTATTAATATTTAAATGGAAAATTTATTTTCTTGATATAATTCTAAGTTTTAAGTTTATTATTTTATTAATTTGATCGATTTATAAATTTAAAATTACCATTGTACCAACTTCAGATGTTGAAAAAAATTCAAAATTCAATTTTAAGGGTGAACTTTACTAAGGGTGAGCTTAAAATTAATATTTTTGTCTACTTTTAGCAGATGTTAAATATTATATAATTTTCCGCATAATCTGATATAAATAAAAAACAATAAAAAAAAAAATATTAAGTTATTATGAAATTAAGTAATAGTAATTTTTGTTTTATAATATATTTAGGGTTTAGTTAGAAAATTAATATTAATTAAGAAAGATATATGTAATAGTTTATAAATATTGTATAAGCTTCCTATACTTAATTGATATTTACATTTAACAGAAATAAAAAACATTCATATAAAACTGTTGAATAAAAATTTAAAAAAGAATTTTTCTCTATTTTGTTTTTTTTTATATAATAATAATTATATTTAATACTGCTCACTCACGTTTTCTTTTTCTCACGTATTAATATTTATTGAATATTTTTTTTACTCTCAATATTTATATATATTTTACATTTACATTGAAACTCACTTTCATCAAATTCACTAAATTTGAACTTATTTTTTTACATTTTTTTTGTAAAAAATAAGTTTATTTTATTTAAAACTAATTTAAAATTAATAAAGACATTTAAAATTTTATTTTATTCGTTAAATTTGTTCATTTCTAATTTCTGAGGATTTCTGTATTTTTAAAGTCTTAAATATTTGTTCTTTAGTTTCTTTTCATACAATTCAATGTAGCAGATATTAATACTAGTTATTTTTTTAAGATTTAAATATTGATAAATAATTAAATCATTTCTGGTCTACTACATTATATAACTTCTTTTTTTAGCTTACAGAATAATTATTATATTTATAAGTTTTATGGGAAAACCTTATTTATAAAAATCTAAGGTTTTTATTTTTTTTTATCCGAAAATATTTTTATTGAGCTTGCCATTTAAATTTTGATATCATTAGCCATTGTTGTCCCTTTGAATAATCACAAGGTTTTAATAATGGTGTTGTTGGATCTTCTCTACTGGATCTTGTTAAACAATTTCCAGTATTCGTATGTCTTATTGTTTTATCCTAAAATATTGGTTATAAGTGAATTGAAGTATTTAAAAAAAAATAAATTAAAATGTTTATTTTTACCTCAGCATCATAAACCCATTCCTGATTACCACCCATATTATGACATCTAACCATATTAACTGGACCATTTGCATTTGATGCATCTAAACATAAATCATCTGACATAATTTGTTGACGTTTTGTATACGCGAATACTTGATTACCACCTAAACCATGACAATAACTAACACCTATCTTTTCACCATATTTTCTTCCCATTGTATCTAAACATGTTTGAGTTTCACCGTTTCTAATCTGTGAGTGTAATGAAAAAAAATATTTTATGAATTGTACAAAAGAAAGAAAAACTTATATTTACCTCTCCTAGATAATAGTAATCTAATGGCATTAAACTTTCAGGATAAATATTTTCTAAATACCATCTGAAACTTTTGCATTGCAGTCTTTTTCGTAATGCTTTACGTTCACTCACATCACCAGCTTGGGCTTTTCGAGCTCCTTAATTTTGTAATAAATTGTTATTTAAATTTAAATTATAATTATAATTGTAAAAAATTTATATGAATGTTTTATTTTTAAATTCAGAAAAGAAAATTCAATTTTTGTTTTGTTTTAAATGAGTACTTCTTACTGCACCGTAAACGTTTTTATAATTCAATAAAATCTAAACCACTAATTTGTTTTAAAACTACCTTTTAATTTGTGATATCATTTTTAAAAATTATTTTAATATTGGAATGTTATAAATTGAAAATATATAAAACAAATGCTTTTAAAATAAACATGTTTTTAGACTTTCGCTTCGAATTAGGTTTTAAATTATCAAAAATATTTAAATTAAAAATAAGAAGCATTTATAATGGTGCAAATAAATGAAACTTAAATTTTTTTAATTAAAAAAATATTAGGAAAAAACTACAACCAAATCTCAAATTAAATTGTCGTCAAACTGTAATGTAGGACAAATATTTTTTAGTTTGAAGCACTTTTAAGAAACCACTTATTAACGAAGAAAATCAAGAATTGGTTGTAATTTAAATTGAAATTTTTTTTTTTGTCTTAAAAAACTTTAGTTCAATTTTTTATCAAATTTATTGAATTTTCATTTCTGAATATAATTTTAAATCTCAAAAATCCAATTTAAATAAAATATGCACGTGCTAAAAAATCAAAAAAAAATTTATATTTAAAATAAATCATAGATGCGATGAAAATGTTGCAAGAAAAAATAAAGTTTATAGTTAAAAAAAAAAAAAAAACAATCGTTTAGTATGATTATGTGCAGGTGATTTAGCATTTAATATAAAAATATAATATAATATACTATTTACATTACATACATTTACTTAATTTTGAATAATAAACAACTTAATTAAAAATAAATAAAAAATAATGTTTTTTTTTTTTATAATTTACACTAAAACCAAGCACCAATTACATTTAGGCTATCTTTGTTTTGAAAGAGTTTATTAAATATAGAATCAAAAAAACAAATAATAATCAAAACAGTTAAACTACTATACGAAAAACATTATATAATATTAGGGTTATAAAATATTAATTTTAATAAAAAACCTGGATAGAAATTGTAGTAAAACTCTTTCCAATCATCCAACCAGACTGCAGCTAAACGAGCATTATTATGATTAACAACTTCTGTTGTACCACCAGGGAATGTATATGGTGTTTGCTTACGAAATACATGACCAACACGGGAACATGGTATTATTTCTAATTCACCTCCGCATGTCCATATCTATTTTTTAGTTTGTTGGTTGTGTTTATGATTGTTTTTTTTGTTAAATTTGAATTAAAACATATTTATGTAAGCATTATGCGACACCATTTATGATTAAAAATAATATAAGACATTTTTTTTTCCATAGTTTTTTTTTTTTGTTTTTTAGGATTAGTATAAAAGAAATTTTAAAACAGTGGTGTAAAATTTTTATTTTAAATAAGTATAGTTTTAAAAATTTATATAATTTAAACTAAATGTAAAGTATTATTGCAAACTTATAGAATTTATTTTGTGAACAATTCACAAAAGCAGCGCATGTGATCATTGACTGCAAGTGATAATAAAATACATAATTTGCTCTATTTAAATTTCAACAATAAAACATTATTAAATTGTTAATAAATATTTTCTTTAGTCTATTGTCTATAGTTGATACTAATGATTCCTAAAATTTATAGCTTTTGGAAAACGTTTAATTTTGGAAACGAACAAAATAATAGAAAAATTGAATGTGAATAGGAGAAATGAATAATTTCACTCTCACTAAATATTAGACCTAATATGGTTTCTTTTTACTTTTACTTTAAAATTTTTTAAATTTTCATTAGCATTATAGTAATTAATTATATTAATTAAGTAATTATTAGGTATAATAAATAATTATGAAGAAAATATAAAAAAGAAGAATATTTTTATATTAATCCATACCACCCACCGAGGTACGAAGTATTACTTCGCGATGGCTAAGCCGTTTATACTAGATTCTGGGATCTACAATGTTGAATTCGAGATTTTCGTTAAAACCGTCTTGAAAACTAAGTCTATTTATTTCTTTTTAATTCTTCAATTTCATTAATAATTTTACAACACTGTTTAAAAAATTTATAAAAAAAGTGCTAATAATAATTTCGCATGAAAAATTAAGAACATTTAAAAAGAATATTTAAAAATAAAATATGAGCAAAAGAAAGTTACAAATAATAGATTATAAATTAAATATTAAATTAAAAATAAATTAAAAAATAAAAAGAAAACAGAATTAAAGAAAGTATAAAGTTAGAATTATTATTACATATATTATTACAAATTAATTATTAATTAGTTGTTTATTAACTTTTCATTAGCTTAATTTGGCATTATTAAGGGTTAGATATAGAATGGGAGTTAATTAATCAGTTTAAGTATATTTTAATTAAAATTACCAAAAAAAAAATAAATAAGTAGAAGTTCTTTAAGCGTTTAAAATATGGCTTATTAAATTGTTGTTAACAGCTAATTAAAAATATCAAATATTTATTACGAAATGCTATTAATTTAAGCTATTAATTAGTTTGTATTTTGAATTTGAATTAATAGATTATTAATTTTTATCAAATTAGTTTACTTTTAGATTCTTATTTAAATAAAAATTTCAAAATTGTCATATTTGATTTCTTTTTTTTTTTTTTAGTTATAACTATGGTTAGTATAAGTTTATTTTTAATTATATTTAAGTTATTAAAATGAATAGATATAAAACAATATTATTATATCTTTAATGTGGATACATTAAAGTGCAAGTATTCTGCATTTTATTTGTAGAATGACTGATGAAAAATATGATATTATGATTAAAGAATCGTTTAAATTGATATATGTTTCCAAATTATTTTTTAATTTTAATATTAGTACATATAAAAGCTATCGTCCGGTCAACAGGATAAGAAATTAAATTTTCAACTGTAATAAAACTTCAATTTCTATCATTAGAAATTTGTACGTGTCAATTGTTATTTAAATATTATTAAATTGGAAAAAAGTGTTAACTAGCTTTTAAGAACAACAAATGTTAAAATTTAGTACAACATAAATAAATAATTAATTAATTAAAAAAATTAACATTTTTTTTTAATTTGTTTCATGTTTTTTACTTTTTTACGATTAGTATAAGAGTTTAAAAAAACATTTACGTATATTTTTTTTTTTTAACTTTAAAACTACTTAATTAAATTAATATGAGTTAGATTAAAAGGTTTTTGTTAAACTAATTTTTAAGGTACATTAAAATGTAAAATACTAAACCCAATTATAAATTATGTTATTTTTTCCTCATTTTGTTTAATTTTTTTTTCACAATTTCCATCATTATTATTATTTAAAAAAAAAAAAAAAGTTATTAAAGCGTTATTAACTAAATGGAATGATAAAATTAAATGTTCTCGCAACATCTATATAACATCGTGAAAAAAAGCAAATTATTTATATATTTATATATAAATTTTTTTTTTTACTGAATTTTATTTTCTGAGCTTTTTTTTTTATATATAAAACAACATCAACAAAAGTAGAAAAAAAAGGCCGCGAACCTGTACTCATTGCATAATAAAAATCTCTCCATTCATCCATCCAAACTTCAGCAACACGTGCTGCATTATGTAAAACAATTTTCGCAACACCACCTGGGAAAGTATATGGTGATTTGTCGCGAAAAACATGTCCGACATGAGAGCATGGTATTATTTCTAATATTCCACCGCATTGCCATATCTAAAGTTGAGGTGTATAGCAGGGTTTTGTTTGTGTTTTATTTTTTTTTTTTTTGTTTACATTAATTATTTATTTTAAGTAATTCATATTAAGAAAGTAAAATAAAGAAAAAATAATAAAATACTTATAAAAAATGAAATTTAAAAAAAAATTTTTAAAAAAAGAAAATTTATACTTTGAAAAATCAAATTTTTTTCTTTCCATTAATTAATAAAAAAAAAAAAACTTCAAAAGAATATAAATAATTACCCTAAATGACATTTCTAAATTTTCTCCACCCCATATATCCATTCCTTCATCATATGAACCAATTTCATAAAAATACTGTTTATCTATTGAAAATAATCCACCAGCCATTGTTGGTGTACGTAATGGTGCTGTTCTATCATTATTGCGACGTTCCATTTCACGTTGTGGTACACGATACCATCGGAAATTCAATTTCCAATTAAAACCACCCCATGTTTGATCTGATGCTGTTACATATTCAAATGATTCATCTGATATTACATCAATAATTGGACAAACAACTGTTTTTCGATTTTGTACAATACGTGCTAATAATGGTTCTAGCCAACCTTCAGTACATTCACAATGTGCATCTAAAAATGTAATAACTTCACCCTAAAAAAAAAAAATCATAAAATCATAAGATTATTTTTCACATTATAAAGAAAGTTAGGTGTTTCAATAAATTTTCTTACCGAAACATGTTTGGCACCTAAAAGTCTTGCTCTAATCAGTCCAGATCTTTTACCAGTTCTTAAAACAAAAGTTTTAACTGGTAATGTTGCTACATGATCATCTAATTTTTGTCCTAAGTGATCTGAAAATTTTATATATATGTTTATTAGAACGTGATTTAAGAAAGAATTATGTATTAAAAATATTTACCTTTTCCACTAGCATCATCTACTAAAATAATTTCTTTCAATAATGGTCTAGGCGAACGATTTATAACACTCCAAACTGTTCTTAATAGTGTTGACCAAGCTTCATTATGAAAAACTATAACTATTGATGTTGTTGGCAATTTCGGTGGATAATATTTATTTTTACAACTATAATATAAAAAATTTTAAGAAATTAATAATAAAAAATTGGGAAAATATTTTGGCGCCAAAAAAAAATTTTGAAGCTAATATTAAAATATAGGAATTATAAATAATTGAAGATGATAAAATTTGAAATTCTGGCGAAATTATGCAATAGAATAATTGTTTAATAAATTTCAATATTTTTGAAACAATTTAAGCCTTCAACAAAGCAAATTGAATTTATACTTGGTTTAACCCAAATACGAAATTTTTTAACCAAATTGAGAACCCTTAATTAACTCTAGAATTATACTCGATGTTAAGGAAATTTCTGAAACGGTTTGAAATTCCAAACAAATATTAAATTCTAAAAGAATAGAAATGTAAGTGATTACACTGAACTCTACATAGTAGGAACGTTTCGTCACTTCCGAGTATAATTTCAGCATCAATTAACAATAAAATATTTTACTACTTTCTTATAATTTTTATTTTTTAGTTTTTTGATTGATAAGTTGATAATTAAAAATAATATTGTAATACTTACTTATCATGTCGTACATCGGATAAAGAACGATTTAATGAGATCATATCACTAGCTAATAAATTAAATTGATTTTCTTTAAATTTTTCTTTCATTAAATCTTGCATTTCTGCAGGAATTTTTACGGGTCTACCTATAATTGAAAAATAAAAAAAAAAAACAAATTAGCAAATATAAGAAAAGAATAAGTAAATTAAAACAATTTTTTTTTTTCAAATTATCTTAAGATTCAAGTTTATATATATATATATATATATATACATATATAAGTAATAAACAAACTTACCCATTTCACCTGGTTTTCCTCTATTTTCTTTAACAGGTGGTACAGATTGCCATTTTTTTAATAATACACTACGATATGTTAAAGATACTGTTATACCATTACTATTTATATTGTTGCTATTATTTATATTGCTAGCATCAGCATTTTTATCTGTATCTATTTCAGATTCATCTACTATACTATCTTCATCAACTAATTTTCCTGATTCAGGTTGTATCTGCAATTAAATGAAAAAAAAAAAACAAAAAACAAATGAAAAATTGAAAGACAAAATAAAATTAATAATAAAGAATAAATATATATAAATACATATCTTATAAGGGGGGTGAAATAAAGTCAAAAAAATTAAAATAGTGGAAATAAAGTCGAATTAACTATTCCATCTTATTTCCAATAAAAATTTGCAAAAAAATAAAGTCGAACTAATCGTCAATATATTCTACGTCAAAAAATTAGTTAAAAAAATTAATTAAATGTAAAAAAGGGGCAACTGATTTTAAATCTAACTCTCATATCTCTACTCCAGAATATTGTGGAAAAAAGGGAAACACCAAGTTTTGAGTTCAACTTTACGAATCTTGTTAATTTACAATAGTACAAAAACAGATTATATGTATATATAAATATTTTGAAAAGAGGGATCACCCTGATTTTGTATCCAACTTTTAAGAACCCGAATTTCTGGCAAACCTTTTAAAAAATTTTTAAACTAGAAGGACTTAGAGCTTTTTTGTTTTTTTTTTTTACGGGGGAAACGAGAAGCTTCAAAAGCCTTAACCAGTTCTGTACGTTATTCCTATAGGTACCCAGTACTACTTCATATATTTGTATATATATGTACTTATGCAAGATTTTTTTTTTTGAGCTAACTGTTCAAATTTTGGGCTAATAAGTCTGTCTGCACCGTTGGAACAGGGGGTCATATTCATGTTATTAGAATTGATCTCATTTTGAATTCCACATACACTTTAAACATGAGATAGTACTACCCCTTATAAAATGTAGAAACGTCTTAAATTTTCAATAGATACAATTCTATTTTATTCTATATCTGTGAGTTATATTATTCAATCAAAATATTTATTTATTAATTCATTTGTTTATATTGTTATAATAATGTATATTTTATCAAAGATATGAATTGAAGTCAAAATCAGGATTTATAAGTATTTTGCTTAACAAAAGTTTATAACAGCCCTTAGTAGCCCTTATTAATTTAAATTCTTTGAAAGAAATAAAAAACGAGTAGTTTCCTTTTAATTCCATTAAAATTATTTATTTTTACAATTACCAATATTTTGTCTAAGACTGGCAGACTTTTTTAAGTGCTAGTACTCGATTGAGAACAACGAGAAAAGATAAGGAAATGGTTTAAAATTGTTTCAGAATCAGGAATTCCCTTTTTTCGGAATAGTTCAATATTTTTATACGGATATATGCAAGATTGCGAATTTAGAAGCAAAAACAGGGTGATTCTTGTCTATTCTATTTAATGATCTCATATCAATTCGATTTCAATTTTTTTGATAAAAACCAATCCTAACCGACTTTATTTCAGTTTTTTGACTATTTTTTTTTTAAAATAAGATAGAATTTCTAATTTGAATTTATTTCCACTGATTTTGGTAATAAAGTTGATTCGATTCTGTTTCGTTCGACTTTATTTCACACCTCCATATATTACTTACACGTTTATATAAATATATATATATATAAAAGTAATTGAAATTTGGAAAATGATAAATGAATGTACTTGAATATATCGAATAAATGATTCCAAATATTTTTTTTGAACTTAACATAAACAATTTACTGTTTTTATGAAAAACTTTTTCATGAATTTTCTTTTCTAATGGGGTAAAAAAAAAAAAACAAAAAAAAAACTTTCAAAACTTAACGATTCTCTCTTTATTGTATAATTGAAATATTTTGAAGAGTTGAAAAATAGATAAGGAAATTAAAATAAATACCGTATACCTCTATATATAGAGCTAATAAGAATATCAAGCAGTTATTTATTTCCTTATTAAATACAATAAAAAAGAGTTGAAAACAATTAAAATGATTCTTAAGTACCTTATAGTACTTATAGATTTATGTTAAGGTATTTTCTAAGATTTGTTAAATCATTGGGTATGAGAATTATATATATATATATATATACGCAACTCCTCAGGATAAATTTAAATTAGTTAATAAAGTTAATTTATTCTTTTTTATTTATTTAATTTTTGTGGTGATATTAAATTAAATATTTTTAAATGGGGATTTTGATTTTTTTTTAATTTTTTTAATTTATTTTATTTTACAGAAGGAATAACTTTTTTTTTTTTTTGAAAAATAAAGTTTTTAAGAAACTTTTTTTTGGTTCGTTTTGCTGGCAGCACTAGATTTTGTGGTATTTAACCTTAAAAATCTTTTATGATTTAAAAATTATAAAAGAATTTAATATTACAGCAAAAAATAAGAACCAAGGAGAAATAGATCTTGTTATAGATATTGTAGATGTGATATTAGAATTATTTTCAACTAAAGTACTAGGGACTGTCGGATTTTTATCAGTTACTTATGTACTTGAATGTATTTTTTGTAATGAATCATCTCAGGAATAAAAATTTTAAGTGCTAACTGTTAAATTGTTAAATTAATAAACGTGTGTATACCAGATCTGTATTGTACTGAGTAGAATGACACTTAAGAACATTTGTAAATACTAAGTACCAGGTACTCATTACTTTGCGAAGGACCTGTATTACTTAGATTTCAATACAATTACAAACTTTAAATAAAAAAATCAAGTTAAAATACTTGTAATTCCCAGAAAGTAATTAAATTTTGAGTTTAATTACTTTTGTAATTATTTTTTGATACTTAAGTATTTTCGAGTAATTAAGTACTAAGAAATATTTACTAAAATAAAGAAACTTAACTGAATTTTTAGTAAAATAAAAAATATTCTTTTATTGGTGAATGGTAGCTGAGTTGTTTTATAACTAGATAAGTTTTTTTTTCAATTTTTATTGTGATAAGAACCTGGGCCTCTCAGATGAAAGGTGGGTACAATTAACCATATACAATCAAGTAATTTTAGACTATAGATAATAGAAACTGAAAATAGATTTTGAGAATTAAATTTCAATTTATTATACTTATTTTAATTATCGCTCTCCTTTAACGACAGGAGTTCCAGCTTAAGAGGAGTTCTTAAGTCAATCTACTTATTCAAAAAGTTTTTATTATTCATTTATAAACTTATTATTATTTGAATTTTTGCAGACTTTTTTGCTGAGTATTTTCAGCTTTTATAAAAAGAATATAAGAATTTTTGAATAGACCATTTAGAAGTGCAAACTATGCCGTAAATTACAAATTTTTAAAAGTATTTTTATTTTCTAACAAATACTTCTTCAAAGTGATAAGAAACGAAATATTCATTAAAATAAATTAATTTTAGTTTAAAAATAACTTAACCTTCATTATATATATATATATACCCTTATTTGTACTTAAAAGCGGTAAAAATAAATTTTAATTTTAAGTTTTAACATAAAAATTATTTGGGTTTTTTTTTCAATTAAATTTTGTGTTATCTTATCAGAATTTCAATATTTTTTGTTATTATTCATTCATAAGTAATAAAAAAATAATGAATAGAATATTGTTAAATTTATTATCAAAATTATTTCTTTAGTTCAAAATTAAAGTTTATGTAGTTAAATGTTAATTAAATTTTAATTAAAAACTGTTCAATAAAAGAACATACCTACTTCTAATTAAATTTTTATTTAAATTTTTAAATTAAAAAAAAGCCAGATCTCATTACTTTTTTCGCATTACTTTAAGTTTAAAAATTTTCTAAGTAATCCAGATTACTTTTGAATTATTTTTGATTACTATAAAATCTTTATAATTTTCTAGTAATCAAAAGTAATCGAAAAAATGGGTACCTTTTATATACTTTATTAGAGAAAAGTATTACTGTTTAAAACAGAAAAGATTACTTAAATAATCAAAAGTAATCCAAAGTAAACTAAAGTAATTGATATTCGATTACTTTTAATTACTAGTAAAATAAAACTTTCTTGTAATCAAAACTAATCAGGATTACTTTTAGATTTTTTAATCAATAAAACATAATCTGAATTGTAATTTTTAAATTCTAAATGCTATTTCAAAAGTAATCACAAAATAATATGAATTACTTTTAAATTATTTTTAAGTAATCCCATATAATATGAATTAGTTTTAGAGCTTTAATTTTAATTACTCATTCATAAGTACTCGTAATCAAAGAACTTGTGTCCGATTATTATAGTAACTAAATAACATTATTGATTACCAGCTCTAAGTATTTATTATAAGTATTATTATTTTAAATTTAATATTATTTGATAATCCTGCATATTAATAAACATTTAATTTAAAACTTTTTAGTTTAACGAACCATAAATATCAAACTTGTTTTAAATTTTATATGAAAATCATTATAACAGTTAATTAATATATTTTAAATAGAATTAAGTTTCATAAGTACTCTATAAAAAAAAAATTAAAAATAGAACATAGAGAGTAGATAAAATTCATTACAATTTGACACCTATGACAATATGTTTTTTTTTTGTAAAAATAATTTTCCAGTTGAAGTAATCGTCAGAATGATTGAAATTTTTTAAACAAAATTACAGAATAAACAAAATAACATGTTTTAGGGGTTTTTTTTTCTATTATTGTTTTGCTATCCAATCATGTCTATTTGTTGAATCAAATTGTAACTTTTATTTTATTTTTTAAATTCACTTTTGTTTTTTCAATAGACCGTTCTGTACGTTTTTTTAATTTTAGAGAAATTTACTCTATCTATTTTATCAATTTTAAATGATTACAAATTGTTGGTGTTACTTCCGAACTCTTGTATTGTAATACAATATGAGTCCAATTCTTTCCAATGATTACAATTCACAATTCAAATAAAAAAATTAAAAATACTGAAGCGTGCAACAAAATTAATACATGAAATTAAATACAGGTTCATATAATCCCTATTATTTAATTTCACTTTTCGGAAGTGTTTCCAAATTTTTTTTTTCATTTTTTAACCTTTTGTTATCAATGTTCTGATTGTTTTCACTTCAATTGTTCTTTTTAAGGTGCATTGTTTTTGACAAGTAAATATTTGAAAAAAAATTTCAATTTCACTCTCCATTATTTTAAATCAAATAATATTGTATATAGGTGTACAATATTGCATAACATTGCAATATTGTTTTACTTTAAATTGTGGAGAAAATTTTGCAATCATTTGTAAGTTATTTAATTAAAAATCAAATGAAATTGTTATTAGACCATTCAAAAAATTTAATAATGGTGTGTAAAAATAAAGTAAATTGTGTATAAAATTTTTTTTGTGAAAATGGAATTGAAGTTCCTATACTCGTATACAAATTTTTTTAATTGAAAATTAACATAACTTTTCACATCGATTGTATGTTAAATTATTTGACATCGACATGGGTAAAGAAACTAAACCACAACTAAAATGGTTTTCCTCTTTTAAAAGAATAACTGTTTTTTGAAAAATTTTTACTGTATGGTAAGACGTCAGATTAGAGTTCATATCAGTTTTTATTGAATACCTTGTCCAAAATCTCTTTTATTTATATATTTTTTAGCTTATTTTTAATAATAAGACCTTTGGAGGAATATTTTTAAATTTTCTACAATTTTTCAAAAAATATACCAATTTTGACATTTTAAACCTTGAATCAAAATCAGCAAGTCTTGACATTTTTAAAACTTAAATGAAAATTGGCAAGTCTTATGAGAAACGTCAGATTTACGGTTATTTCTTATAATGACAGAGGTATAAATCAATCAATGTATAGTTACTTGGTTAATTTGCTATCTAAAAACTAGGGTTAAGGGGTCGGAGTCTGAATATTTTTAGTAGATGAAACAAAACTTTAATATTTAATTCTGGTAAGTGGTAATTCATGATATTGTAGTAGTTAGAAGTTGGAATCGGATTACTAAAATTGTTAGTATGTATAATTAATTATCAGCTTAAAAAAATACATCAGAAACAAGAACTACTTGCCTTTTTAATCTTAAACAAGACCATATAACTAACATTAACAGAATATAATATTTTTTAGAATAAGTAAAGACTTTCTAATTACCGTTCTAAATTATATTTTACAGATGATCAGTTTATACGTATACATATATACAGATCAATTATTATTTTAATGAATTAGTTAAATTTATTGTAAGATGATAATTTTGAAATGTCTTTTAGATACATTCGATTAGTGATTTAACTAAAGATATTCATCCCTATTCTGAATTACTACGTAACACTTATTTAATTCTAAATTCCTAACTGTTATACTTTTTTTCGAAATTCATAAAATGGCAATTCTGAATTCCTACCAATCGTAAGTTAAACGTCATAAATTTACGTAATAAAAAGTTAATTTAGATAAATATTTTAAAAATGTAACTATTTTTTTTCGTTTTTTTTTTTAAAAATACAGCAATTAAATTCATGTTTTTAAATAATTTTTATGTTTCTTTGTAAAATAATTTTTTTTTTAACTTGTTACTAAGAATTTAAAATTTTTCAATAAAAATTCACACAAAACGCCAAATTTTTAAACTTCGAAAAAAGTATTGCTATTGACATTAACTAATCTCTACGGCGTAATTCAGAATATCTAAACAACATCCGACTTAACGTAGCTAATTTTGCGTAGAAAATCTACGTAGGACTGCAGAATAGGAGTGATTACTTTTTTTAAACGACCTAAGTCCTTATATTACAGTTATTAAAAAATAACCATAATTTTGACAAACTTATTTAAAAATAAAATCATTTAAAAAACGTAATTCATTTACAAAATATGACAAAATGACATTAATAAGTGATGATGATTATGATAATAACATTAAATGCCATATTCAAATTCTTGGAAACTTATTTTTGAATATTTGCTAAAAAATGATAAAGAAAAGTTTAAAACGAATTATTTTATTTACGTCCTAAATCAATTATTTTTTTTTACGTACCTATATAAGTATGTATAATATACGTACTTATATGAATTTGCTGTTCTGACAATTCAATATTTTTACAATCTATAATTTTAATTTACGAATTTTCGAATTTATTTTTAGATAAACACAGTATGTAATTTTGATACGTAGAATTTTTTTTTTTTATTTTATAAACAAATTGTAAACAAATCAAATTTTAGGACCTAATAGATTTGAATTTTTAAATTTAGAATAACTAAATACTTACAAATTTTGATATTTTAAATTCAATATTTTATTAAAAAAAATTTATTTTACTTATTATTATATTATACATTTCAATAAAAATATTTTCGAATCAATGAAAATAATCAAATTTTGTTTTGGAAATAGTGGTGTAAGTCAGTGGTTTTTTAACTGGGGAAGTTTGGAAGTTTGAGTTCCACACAGCTCACAAATTTAATATAAATTTTTAAATAATCATATTTAGAATTCACATTTCTTAGAAAATTTTTAATCATCTAAACTCTTAAGATGCTTAGAGACGACCTGTCAAATTTGAACTGAACGAACCTAACAAATTTGAATTTAACGAACCATTCAACTTTTAACTAAACGAATCTTAAGCCCAACTATAATACATTTGTTATAAGCAATCTTTATAAGAATGACTTTTAAAAAATGTTAGTAAGCAACTTAAAATATTCTTTGCGGTGGTTCGTCGAACTTTTTGAATTTGACATAAGTAGAATTTGTTTATCTATTTCAATATAAATAGTTTTGAAAAAGGATTACAATTTACAAATGTCAAAATTTCTCGACGATCTATATTTTAACTTAAGTTTTTTCAACAGAGACAACTTTTTAATTTTTCTATACATATTTATTGAAAAACCTTTCTTGAACCATTTTTATTCTGACGTTCCATTTCCTTTTCCAAGTTTTTTCAACAGAGACAACTTTTTAATTTTTCTATACATATTTATTGAAAAACCTTTCTTGAACCATTTTTATTCTGACGTTCCATTTCCTTTGAACCATTTTTGTAGGCGTTTTTTTTTTTAAATCTGAGCAAAGCATGAACTGTCAAAAAATAATTCGTGTTTTTTTTTTTTTTTTTAGCTCTGAGCGCTTTAAGCGTGCTTCACGTGCTCAGGTCAAATATATCGAGTAAGGCTGAGCAAAATAAAATACAAAGACATTTTGACGTTTGTTTAAGATTATAATACTTGTAAAATAAAGTCAAGTTGTTTTGTTTACTTTAAGTTATCTATTTTTAATTTAATTTAAAAATTTAATTTTTTGACAATTTAAAACGTACCTAACTAAAATAAAAATGAAAGTTTTTCAAATTGTGTTATTAAATCTGAACGCTCCAATCATGCTCTGTTCATGCTCTGCTCAGAGCGTGCTGATTTCAAAGCGGACTCAGATCTAAGCTCTGATTTAAAAAAAAAAACTTTAAGGAAACTTGTTCTGTGATAAAAATATACGTATAATGTATCGATTAGATAATGGCACTTCTATTAATGCCTCCTATCAGTTGTATTCTATGCCGCCTAAAAATAATCTATTCTAAAATCTACCCAAATTCCAGGACAAAATGATATTATAGACACACATGGTACATATTTTGTATTTGTTTAATTTTATTTTTGACATTAATTCCATATCAAACAAAGTAGATATCCGTTGTACACTCCTAATTTAAAAGATAACAATGCCAAATATTTATTATTATATAAAAAGTGTGAACATGATGATAAAATTTCACAACACATCTGTTTTTTTTTTTCATTTTTTTTTTATTTTATAAATACCATTGAAAGTTAAGTGAACCATGTTTAATCATTTTTAAAAATACGTTCATACGTGTATATTTAATTTCAGTTACAACAATTCAATTTTAAATATTTCATTATTGTATCTACATTGGTACATATGTATATATATAGTAGACATACTTTTATATGAAAAATATTTGAGTCTATAGTAATTTTTATATTTAAATATTTACAAAATGTGTTTGTAAATCAGAAATACACTGTAATCTGAATATTGCAGAAAAAATGTCATAAACATCAAAAATTGAAATAATAAAAAAAAATTGTTCAATGAAATAATGAAAAAATGGAAAATGAAAATAATATAAGAGGCAAAATCAGTATTCCAAAAAAACCAAATGTATTTTTTTTTTAATTGAATTTATGAAAAATGCACTTTTGTGCACTTAAAATCCATTTTTATTTAATATTTGCTAATTAACTGATTGTTTTATTGATTTTTTGATTTTTCTTTTTTAACATTATTAAACAACAATAAAACATTTTTATATAAAAAATATTATAAAAATATAAGATACCTAGGTATACAATTTTTATTTAATTTTTATAATTGATAATTTATTAATTAAAATGAGGGAAATTAATTTATGCATTAAAAGAGTATGCAACTGTTAAAAATGCAGGTGTACTTTTATATGTATTTCGAAGTGGAAAATTAAATAAAACCATTTCTTAAAACCATTGTTTTAATTGCAAATACAATTTGGGCAACACATTTGGTTTTTTAAGTTATAAATTTCATATTTAATAAAATATGGAATTGATGAAATGACGAAATCTCCAATTCTGAGAATGCAAAGTTTTCACTCGATTTTATTTATTATTTTTTGAACAATTTGAATTATAAAGAACTTATACTTATATATATAATAACTACTATTTTAAAGTTTTAAAATTTTTAAAATGATTTAAAAAATAATTTCTTCACTCGCTCATTTAAAATCAAAGCACACAAGCCTGACCTATCGCGTATTTCTCCTTCTCAAAAATCAATTTCGTACTCGAAACACTGGTAGTCGCAACCTTCTTACGATTTACGAACAAAGAGTTTTTTCAATTCTACCCTAATCGATAATTAAAAATCAGTACTGGCAACTTATTTTTTTCGAAAATTCATAAGTATATGACGTTTTGACGTTTGAATTCATGTTCTTATGGCATATTTACAATGAACGATCTCGTTTCGATCTCTACACGTAGCAATAGACGCAGCTATGTCGCAGCCATTACACAGTCATTAAAAAAATTGTTTAACGTTTAACTTTTTCTACTTATTCAAATGTCGAATAATTGAAGTTTAAAAAATATTTTTTATTGAAAATTAAAAAAATATATTATCAGAATAAAAAATTAGTAAAATTATTATATTTTTTTTCTTCTTGGGTCAATAATACCATTATTCAAAATTGCTACACAATAAACATAAAACTTTTGAATATTTTTTAATTCATGAAATTTGTAAACAAAATAATGTCAAAAAACGCTGTCATGTAAATTTTCATTGTGGACACTCTTGTGTTGACTACTTAACGAGAGCGAAACGAGAGCGTTATTGTAGATAGGATATTTAAGTTAAAATGCAATGTTTTGACGTTTACTATTGTTTTAAATTTTGTAAGTTAGTTTTTTTTTTGAACAACGTATTCAAAATTTAAAAAACTAAAGTTCTTTTGCGTTAAATTTCCGATTCAAATTTAAATAATTTTTTTTTTTACATTTTGAAAGCCCGAAGTCGAACCGAAGGGATTAAAGAAACCTATTGTGAACAATGAATATTTTTTATACTATTGTGAACAATTACCGAAAGTAACTTTGCAGAAGTTTATTCATTCTTTTAATATTTAGGTCGTTTCATTAGAACTCAATCTTAGTTTATATTCAGTCAGTTCCAATAACCATTGAAATAATTTTAACCCTCTTTAATCCTTTTATGGGATCAAAGCACTTGTGAAATAATTTTGTTAGCTTAAGTGAGTAATTTTTTTATTAAAATCTATTTTAAGGTAAAAACTAACAATTAATTAAGTCAATTAAAATTATTGAAAATGTAAGCTTTTAAAACTAATAAGTATACAAATTGCTTTTTTTTAAACTGATAAGTACTTACTGTCTTCTTGTGTTAATTATGAATACATTTTCTTTAATTGAATCGGATACATTTTTAAATATTCCAAAATCGGCAATTTTTCTTTTAACAATGCGGAAAGTGGATTTTTATGTTATATATATATATATAAATTATAATTTAATGAAAAACTGTTGTATGTTTAAATATTTATCTTGTTTCAGATAATGAAAAAATAATAATTATTTATATTTTGTTTATAATTTTTTCATATAAATTTACTAATTAGAATTTACTTCAATTTTAAAGTTTACTAAT
Source organism: Dolichopus griseipennis (assembly GCA_963082915.1). Classification (NCBI taxonomy): domain Eukaryota; kingdom Metazoa; phylum Arthropoda; class Insecta; order Diptera; family Dolichopodidae; genus Dolichopus; species Dolichopus griseipennis. The sequence goes on along the minus strand of OY720444.1, from coordinate 66,124,287 downwards.
AAAAATGTAGTACAGTGAACTTTAAAATATCTTATGTATACATTATAGTAAATATTTAAAATGACACAATCATTTGTAAATATTTTTTTTTAATTTTTTAAATAATTGACTTACTTTGGAAATATAATTTCGAATATTTTTAATTGCTAAAAGAATGAGGTAGAACGTGTTTTTGAAAGGGTTTTTATATAAAGTTATAGTTTAATTTATAATTTATATTTATAATATTATTTACATATATAGTTTAGTTACATAACGGTTCAACTTTTAGGCTAATAAGCCTGTCCACATCATTGGTACATGTTGGAATAGTGGAGCAATATATAATTAAGATCTTTAAGATCAATTTTTATATAATAACAATATCGCATTAATTAAATCGTATTTGGAATTCATTAAGATCAATTCTTATATTCTTATTATATAAAAGAATTGAACTTAATGAATTCGAAAAACTTTTTAAGCAGAAAATAGTACTAGGTTTTATAACATTTTAAATTCTAAATAAAGAAATATCTTAAATTTTCAATAGATACAATTCTTTTTCGTTATATATTGTAATAATTTTATATTTGAGTTATATGGTAATCTGTATCTGTGAATTATATTATTCAATTTAATTATTTGTTTATATTGTTCTTTTAATGTACTTCAAGAACTGGGATTCGAACCTGCAACCTTTCGAATGAAATGCGGCACTCTAACCACTGTGATACCACTGTGATATACACAAAGATATACAAAGTGGTTCAGAGTATTTAAAGCTTAAATTTGCTCTGAACGTGGATTCAATTTTAAAATTTAAAATAAAAATATAATGTTCAATAAATATCCACCAAATCTCCGAATTCATCTTTTTTTTTTAAATTAATGCACCTAATTAAAGGTATGTGTTAGATTGGTATTAGATTAATCGTTTTCGAGTATATGTAAGTAATAACTAAGTAGCAAAAATCTTACAACTTTAATTGATTTCTAGCAACTCTGTTGATAAGTTAACATCCAATTTTGTTTCAAACTAATTTGGATTTAAAAGAAAGATTATAAGAATTAATTAAAAAATATTGATTCAACAAATTTACATTAAAATCAAAGATTATTTCTATAATTTTATTAATTTTCAGATTTATTTATTTTGATTTGTAACTTTCTTATCAAATTGTTAAATATTTATTAAGTAAATAAACAAACATTATGTACTTATATTTTATGTAATATTTATTTATCAAATTAAATATTTATTAAATTAAAAGGTAAAATAAAAAAAAATTCATATAAAAATATTTGATTATCTGTGAGTTATAAGTATACATTGAAATCTTTTATTTATTGATCTTTTGTTTACATTAATTAATAGATTGGCCTGCACGCACTACAGCTTAGTTAACTGTGTGATCATTTCTAAAGTTATATCTTATATCTCCATGACAGTCTATTGACCCTACAGACAAGGTCATAGTTTTCACGACCCCGGACCATTTCAACTTTTAAATTAAAGTCACTTATGAAATAAGAGATTATAGTTTCTGCGCTATCTCAAAATAAAATTCGGACTTACAAAATTATATATATATATTTTTAGATTAATTATTATGAAGTAATTATATTGATTTTTCTTTAATAATAATTAATAATAATTGATAGCTGAAATATAAAAAATAATTCTAGAGTTCCAATAAAAAAGTTTGAAACTCAAGTTACTGTAACCTCTAGCAAATTGTATTTATCTTTAAAGTTTAAAATTTAATTATAATTTTAAATACTATATGCATATTTCATTTTACAAATAAATGTTAAACAGTGGTTTTCAACAATTAATAAAACTTTCCTAAACTTCATAACCCATAGATATTACAAATTTATAGGCTTAAATTATTAAGTATTTAAATACAAATCGTATAAATTTATCGAGTTTGTATAATTGCTATTTAAATCGATCATATTTTAAAAAGTATTGATAGAATTTGATTTGATTATGCAATAGTTGCAATTATTAAATCATTTCTACTATATATTTAGAACTAAAAACTGTTACTAAAAATGGGATTAAGTACGAGTATATTAGGCTTGACCATTGCAATTTAAGCTAACCATTTAAAAATACCCAAATATAGTGAAATTGTTTAAAGCATTAAGATAGTTAAGTAATACTGAAATATACTTTTAAAATAAATAATAATTTATATATATAAATATATATTTTTTATACTCTTGACAAATTGTTTTATACAACACTTTACATTTTCTACCACAATTGGTGGTTGGAATGTAAAAGTTACCATTCATATTTTAACTAAAAATCATAAATATTTATAGGATGTGACAATAAAATAACAATTAGTTTTTTTTATTACATACCTGTTTTATTTTTTTTTTTAAATTAAAGTAGGAAAATAAAAATAGGAAAAAGTTATAGGTAATAAATTTTAATGTTACTATTTAAATAGTTTTAATTTACTTAACTGTTATAAAAAAATAGAAATTTTAATTTATTTTTATTTCAAATAATTTTATTACTTATTGTATTCAGAAATTATTTGTAATAACTATTACTATTACAGTTAGAATGACAGACACGCGTATGTGACTCTATGACTCGCCCTTTTTTAACGTTTCGAATTAGGTAATAACTTTATGGAACCCCCAGACTTAAACAGTATTAAATTTAATATGTATTTTCGTCCGTTTATCAGCACAATAACTTAAAATTTAAAAAAAGTAAAAGTCTTTAGGACTCGTTATATGTATTTTGAAACAATTTGTAGTTCCCCCCTTATTGGTTTTTGTTTGACACCAGGGTACGTTTTCGGTTATCGATAAAATAATAGGAGGTTTAAAATTAAACTAGGCAAGCGCTTTCGGAACTCCATTCTGGAATAGATGACATACAATTTTTCGAACCATGTTTATATGTCTTCAGAACTAATTACACTATATAGGATCACGTTTATACTAAAATTAACGAAAAAGCTTGAAAATATTCGACCTAAGTTTCGGAATAACGAGCAAAGGTAATTATAGTAATTGGGAAAGTAAGTATTAAACTCAGATTAGGACTTAACTACCATAGCATAGCTACCATTTTAGTTCTGAACATAGTTTGCATATTATTTTCTTTCAATTAATTTATTAATACGGAGGTTTGTTCCGACGAAGGTCTGTTCGAAACCGATAAATTGAGTATTTACTGTTATAGATACTAAAAAACAATAAGATTATAATATAATAAGATATTATCGTATAAAAATTGTATTTTCAAATAGTAACTATTATGCAGTCGTTATCTGAAAGTTGACAAGACCAACCGTATTCTTTCTAATTTTTTAAAATCATTTTAAAACACTTTAATTTTATTTTTATTGAACTATACATTACACATTTCATTTTGCACAATTTTAAATTTTTTTAATTAATGTGCGCATTAAATTAATTAACGCTTCGCGCGTCTACGTTGGTTGAATATGTAAAATAGAAAATAAAATAAATTTATTAATTTGCACGGATAGAAATTGAAGCGGATTGTGAAACATTGAATCATAGAAAAAAAAATTAATTATTTTTTATTTTTATGGGATACGATTATAGTTATTTGTTTGTGTATATATATGTCACTTACCACCCTATATTTGTCGTCAATAACAGAAACTTTAAAACTAATTTTTTCTAATTAAAATGTTTTTTTTTTACAATTTGAGGGCAAAAGATTAAAATTTTAATTGTTGTATTAATACAAGTGCGAATGAGTGTTAGTATAAATTAATTTGTATACAAATGTATAATATTTATATTAAGTAATAAAAGAACTAAGGAATTTAAAACAGCACTTTTCCAAAATTAAACGGCTGTTCAAAAAATATCAAATTTTTAGATTTTGACTACTTGCAACTCCTTAATAGGGAGCGATATAAAAGTATTCTCAAATGACTCATACTAATTTTTAAAAATCTAAATTCTCTTAAAATTTCAAGTTTAATTCTTAATTTAAAACATTTGGAATTTATAAAGGGTCAATAATTTCGCAAGAATTTAGTTTCCCATAACGGTAAATAAAAATACGGTATTGGCACTTGGCAGCACTATAAATTAATTTGACATGTATTTCTAAAGTTGTTAAAGTCAGCTGAATTTTAAATTGAATACCTTAAAGAACTTATGTTAAGATAATGAGCTAGGCGTTTAGGGCTATTGCAACACCTATAGCATATAGTTAAAATTTCGTTACTTAATTTCAAATGGTGTAGAAATTTTTAAAACATCCGAACAGATAGACAGACATGCAAATTAAACTGATAGGTACATTTTTAAATTTTTTTTTAAAATGTGCTTTAAAAATGTTTAGATAAAAAATTCTAAAAAAAAAATAAATCAAAATTTTGAATAGTTTTTAATTTGAATGTTTACCTTTTAAATTTTAGTATTCCATATATTACTTATAGATTATAAATTATAATTATAATCTAAATTAAAAAGATAAGTATTCAGTAGAAGTTGTACAAAAAAAAATATGTGCAAAGATTATTTAAAAGTATATATTATATGTATTTATTATTAATAAGTCTAATCTTCATTCGAAATTAGCATAGTAATTATAGAAAAACATAGATTACGTTATATAAAATGAGTACAATAATAAATTTCTCGGAAGTTTCTGTAATCACTAATCAGCAACAATTTGATATTAATTTTCATTAGAAAAAGTATTAAATATATACATGACTAAGTACATCAAAAAACCGAGCTTATTTAGCCCTATATTGTCAATTTAAAATTGATTCGAGCACATTTTATTATTGGAAAAAATTTACATAAATTTGACTTTCATTATTAAAATTTGAACTTTTGTACAATAGAGTTTTCAAGAATTGTCACCCTACTTTGCTTGGGCGCGCTTCTGTTAAAAAATAACAAAAAATACTTAATAGAAATTAGAATTTGATTGAGTGATACCCTCAACTACCTTTAGCTACACCAGCTCTTGTAAAAGAGCAGATGAGAGTAGGAGGTAATTAAAAAAAATTCCAGCAGATGGCTTTAATTTAATTTTCTCATTTGTTAAATAATATTTTTTATTAGATAATGAATAAGCCCTTACTTTTTCTATTTTCAATTTCTAAAAATATTAAAAATAATAAACCTCTTAAATGACAGCTAGTTTTATAATGTCAAATCTATAATATGTATTACAAATCTGTGACAATTATCTACCACCTGAAACAAAAAATTAGCGTTCCATTTAAAAACTACTCCTATCTACACTTTTTGTTAAAAGGTACGCATGCAATAGTCATGTTATTCTCATTCGTTTGAATGGTTATTTTATTATGAGTGTCACTCTTATTATTTGCTTGTCATTTTTCAAAAAAAAAAACAACAAATTATTTGGATTTTTAAAACTTAATTAAACTTTTAAAATTAATAAAAAAGTTTAAAAAATAAATTTAAGTTATTTTACATAAAGAATATAAGACCGAATAGACAAATCTATCAACTGTCAAAACGTCAAAGTTGAAAAGATGGTATTTGATTTATATTCAAACTAAGTTTAATATTCTAATTTCCTGGGTTTAAGTTAAGTTTACACACAAAGAGTGAGAATGAGCTTTTTTAAACTTAATTTAAAATTTATATTGAAATTTTTTTTGAAAGAAATTATATGTAAAAATATTTTTCAAAGAATACATATCAATAAACGTCAAAGTTCAATAGCTGATATTTTTATAAAAAAAAAAAACCATTTTATTCTAAAAACTCACAGATAAAGATTAACTATGTTTAAAGTTCTAATTTTCTAATTTAAACCCATAGAGAGAGAATGAGCTTTTTAAACTAAGTCACTTGATTGATTAAAATATCAAAAAGTATTGATATAAAAATTATTACACTCAATTCAACACTCTTTATAAAATTGCAACATTTTAATAATTTCATTTTGTTTTGGAATTCCACATTACGATTGCCAATTTTGTATTTTTTAATTTCCGGATTCTTTTTTTTTTTATTATGAATTAATAAAAAATAACCAATTTCCATTTTAATATTTTTACTTTTTTTAAAAAAACGAAAATTAAACTCATCAACATAATTTCAAGTTTACATAAGAAAATGTTGCGCACCTTAATTATCATGAATGGTAAAAATAAAATAAAATATGGTGAAAAAAAAAAAAAAAAAAAAATATATAAAAAATGAATTATAAAAGTAAAAATATACTTTCACTGAATTTTTGGAGATATTATATATAGTAAATCTTGAGATAGTTTTTGGTTCCATCAAGTTTTTATTTAAAAAAAAAAAAAACAAAAACAAAAAAGAATACGGAAAATATTAAAAAAAAAATTAGATCTTAATGAATGATAAATGAGATGATGACCAACACCAGAAAGAATTGAATGCGTAGAGAAACTTCTATTGTATCTATTGTGTTTTTATTTTTTAATTTTTTTTTGTATATTAAAGATTTAAATAGAAAATTATTTAGCTATTATTATAGTATTAGAGTATGAGCAGCAATTGTTCGTTAGAAACAGTTAGTTATTAAAAAAAAGAAGTAAAAAAGAATTAAAATTTTTTATATACTTTTATTAGAAAATATTTATAAATTGTACAATACTCTTTTTTTAAGGTATTTTCGGAAGGGAAAGTAAATGATTCAGTTTTTTTTTTTATTTCAATGTAACAGTTTTTAAATGAGAACTTTATACAAAAACATGATTTGTTTTTTTCGAAGATTCATCTTCTTTTTAATATTTTGTGCCAAATTATTTAGCACATATTTTTTAAAAACTTTCTTCTAAATAATCGAATGTAAATGAATTTTATTAATGCCATTTTGTATATAAAAAAGTTTTAAAAAAAAAAAAAACCAGAAAAATAATGAATTAATACTTAAATATTAATTAGTTTTTAAAGAAAGTTGTTTTTAGATATTAAAAAATTAAAAAGACAGAGTTCGTAGATGTTATGAGCGAATCAGATCTCAAAAAATATAGATCTTTAAAGATGGTTATGAATTTGAACTTTTCATTTATTTTGATTTTTAAATCACTTCTTTTGCTGCGGTATTTTGCGATTTTAGATTTGAAGCATTCTAGAAAAAATTTCTCAATATGAAGTTTTATGAATGAAATTAAAAAATGTAATTTTTTAATGATTTGCACAATACTTCAATTTCCCGAAACGGGAGAAATTTTCAAGTTCACCAAGTTCAACGGCTGAGTGTCGCAGTGGTTTGAATGCCGACCTTTCATTCGAAAGGCCCAGGTTCGAATCCCAGTGAAAAACTTTTCTGGTTTTTATCTCAACTCAGTTACCATTCGCCATTGGGTCCAAATTAATGGCTTAATCAATAATTAATAATTATATGTCTCTAATAAAAAATACATTAATATAACAATTAAAACAAATCCAAAATATTGACAAATAATTTAGTTGAATAATATAACTCACAGATAAAGAATACCATATAACTCAAATACAAAATATTACAATATAAACAAAAATAGAATTGTATCTATTGAAAATCTAAGAACTTTCTACATGTTATAAGGCCTAGTACTATCTCATGTTTAAATTGTAAGTGGAATTCATTAAGATCAATATTCTAATAACACGAATATAATATGACCCCCTGTTTCAACATGTACCTGTGGTATAGACAAGATTATTAACCTAATAGTTAAATAGTTAGCGCTTAAAAAAAGTTATTTAAACTAGGCTGCAGTTTCATTAATCGTTATATTCACTAAGCCGATCACTACTCAGCTTCAAATATTGTATAATGTAGATAAATTAATTTTGGTAAAATGTTTAAAAATAAAAATTTTTAACTTACTAGTTCCTTAAATAACAAAGTTAAAATTACGATGCGGAAGAAATCAAATATGAAGAGTTTAATATAGTACTTTAAAGTTAGATTAGTAGACATTTACAATATACTTAATTGTTAATTTATAATTTTTGATGATAGAAATGAAAAACAAATTACTTAGATAAAAATTTACCAATGATTTTCAATACTAAGTATATAGTATATTATGTATATATGAAATATTTAACCAAGGTCGTTTATATTTTTCCTCAAATTCTTATATAAAAATGATGTGATGATGAGTAATTCTTAATTAATAAAAGAACCCAATAAAATAAAAAAAGTAAGTTGAGTGTGTGAATTAAATTCAATCGATGTATTATTATTTTACTTCCAAAACTCATTTATCATTTGTAATATATTTTTAATAGAGATTTTATTAAGTTTTACTTTTGTATCATTTTCTTATTGTAAAATTGTGAGGATCAAATGAGCAAACACATAACCATATACCCATACCCTTAAGGGGAAATTCTATTTGAGGAGATTGATCGCAGTATAGCTATATTTATAACGGGAGGATTCTTTAATGAAGCGGATTAAAAAATGAACTACGAACTTTAACTATATATGTTTTTGCGTTATAAATTAACTAGATATGTTGTTTTGTTTAGGCCCTATAACTAGCCTTTGAACCTGGCATTTGACATTCTAATGCGTAGGTTTTGCGGTCCGTTGTGCAACCCACTACCAATACTTTCTATTAATTTATAAGTAATAATATTTTTATTTCTTTTAAATTACATATATTTTTATTTTTTAAATTATATTTGGTCACCAAGGAGATTTGTTTGCGCTAATTTTTTTTTTCAATTATATATTTTATGACCTATAAGGGAATCGAACCCGCATCACCTCGGTTAGTAAACCAGATGATTATCCATTATACCACCGGAGTAAGGGGTTGGAATTAGCCCGATTTAATTATATAGAAACTCAGTTTTCCAATTTTCCCCACACATTTTTTCTCTCAAAATCATTTATAAGGAAATACGCTGGTAGTTTTAAAAATGTAAATTTAAAAAAGTATCCTATAGTTAGATAGTAAAATGGTTCTGTATTTAATTCTTCGTTCATATTTTCTATATTAGTGAAAACTTCTTTAAAATAAGTTAAATACAAGTTAACAATAACTTTTAAAAAATTATCTACTTATTTAAAATATTGTTAAAATTTTCAATGACAAAAAAAAACAATTCTATAGAATTTTTTATAATAAATTGTTATAATACAATAGTATATTACCTATATACATCAATAATAATTTAGTAATCACAGTTTTTTTGTACGATTATAACCATTATAAGATAAACTATTAATTTAAAACTAAACATAAATATTAATTATTGTTAGATTTGTAAATGATACATTCGAAACTATCAAAATTTTGTTTATCTACCATACATGTATAATCAAACACTAACGTAATTATATGGTATTATATAGCTATATATATAAAAATATACCTATGTCCTATAGTGATTAAATAAATATAAAAATTGCGAATTTGTACAAATTTTAATCTTTAAAATGTTTTTGATTCACTTTATCAACATTAAGTATATCAACACATGCCAAATATGATGTTATTTATTATGTATTAAGGTCGATTTACATTACACCTACACAGTGGCGACGACGTACAATGTTTTTTATTATACTAAGCGTATACAACGACATCAACGAAGCCAGCTGACACCAGACATCGATTGTTTTTTTGGTGAAATTTATATAAGCCTATGTTCTGCTCCTTTTTCTTTTTTAGCGGAATTATATGTTGATATATAATATATATCTCGCTATAGACATGGTTTGAATAATATGAATTATCCATACAATTCAATATTATATCGTATTCATAGTTTCTTTCAGTACTTTTCGATATATACTCAGCTATTTTATTTTTTCTTCTTGATTTTTTTTTGTTATATTTTTTTTTAATGCATATATACCATATTATACATTATAATAACTCTATATATTTATGTTGTCTATTTTTTTGTAAAATAAATTATATGATTTACCGACATATCCAATGTATACTATAGCCGTTTATATTATATGATCGAATCTAATCGAATTTTGCTCCACAAGATCTATTTACGTATAAATTGAAATCTGTGGCAAAAATTCAACGCATACAACATAGAATACAACATAGAAGGTACTTAAATTTTATTAACTGGTGTTATTTTGCCATCCGAAGATTTTGTCGGTGTAGTGTGAATATATTATAAGAAATGCATAAAACCAATTAACCAAAAAAAAAAAAAAAAAACACGCAAGTGACAACAACGTAATTTTTGATATAAAAAAATACGTCCGTGTTTTTCAATGAAAATTTCATATTTCAAAAAATTTTATATTTTACAATCAAAAAGGCTATTATTTTTGTTGTACGGTACATGTATACAAAATACGTTGTCTTGTCGCAACTTCCATGTGTCGATACGTACTGATGTAGTAGGAATCAACCTTTAAAAGCATTTAAGCATTAAATAAAAATTTTTTTTTGTGTTTAATCTACTGTAACGTTATCAAATATGGAAAAATTTAACATGTATTACTTCTCGACTCCACGATTTAGTAATTAAATCAATTTAATCGAAGATTACTTACATATGTATTTAGTTCCAAGAATGAAAATGACTTTATAAATCAAAGTAAATTACTAGAGTACTGAACAGCATATTTTCATACAGTTAATTAAAGTAATAATACAACTTGATAAGTATTTTTACAAGTCAATTAAAATTCAAGTTAAAAAGGATTATCACAAAGTTCAATAAAATTTAGAAAGAACTTTAAAAGTTAATTAGTTATCAGTAGTTTTGTATCAAATTTATAACTAACGAAATACAATATATTGCAAATTAACTTAGTTTTTCTCAGAACCCGTAAGAGATTAATTTAGATCCAAAATCCGAATATATATAATATATAACATTTTTTAAATAAGTTATTATAAAATTGACAGATAAATATAATATAATAATAAAATATATGTACTATACTAATACATAAATTTATTATTGAGATTTTAAAAGATTTTTAAATATATACACAAATCAAAGAATTAATAATAATCTAAGATTTTTGTAATTAAATTAAATATGATCTAATGAAATTTATTTTCAAAGTAAATTTTAAAAAATTATTAATAACCACAATCTTTTTTTTTTTATAGATATTATAGTAATAATGTATATGTTCAAATAAATATACTTATATATATTGTTAAAGTGAAATATAATATCGGTATAAGTTGGTAATACTAATTCTGCTTTTATTTTCAAGGAAAAAATATCCCAGGTAGCATAAAATTATATTAGTACTTAAAATAAGATCTAATATTAATGAATGAGGATTTTGACTAAAGGAATGTATCAAATCATATTCTTTCAAATTAAATTAATCTTTAAATTTACCTTTAATTTGTTATTTTATTCATAGTTTAGCTCTATAACTAAAATGATATTTTGACGAGCTGTCATATATAATTATAGCTCGAATCGAAATATAGTGACAGAATAGTGTATAGCTAAACTTCAAAATAATATATGTAGATTTCCACTTGTGAAGGGAAACAATACCTAATTATGGTTGACCCCATAATTCAGTTATTTTTTTAAATTTTCGATAAGTATTCGTTAAATATAATTAGCTATGTTAAATTCGAAATATTTAAAAATTAACATATGAAAATTTGTCAATTGAGATGTCAAGATAATTTAACAAAAAAGGACTTATGATTTATTGAGATTTCTAAGGATCAAACCAAGTTTTATTACGATTTCTAAGGATCACATCAAGCATCTCAATATTTGACGAATAAACATAAGAATGATAATAGAATTTTTAAGGCTATTATTACAAGGGTTCTTGAAGGGTTAGCGAGCATTTGGCTTACTAAGAAGATTCGATTCTCGTACAGGTCATGAAATTTTTAATTAAAATAGAAAAAATTTTGAAAAATAATTTTTCTTTACAAATCCCCATGGTGACCAAATTATAATTTAAAATTTACAAATAACATACATGCCATCCCCATAACAATTAATAAGATTATTACAGCTGTCAACATGACAATTCATCCGTTCGTTTAAAATCAAACGTCATACTAAGATTGTTTAGACAGTTATATCTCAAGTGTTTGTTATAATTATGTAATAAATAATTTTGAAATTTACATTACATTTATATTATAGACTTTAATAATCGAATTTTTTTTGTTAGATATCCACATTTTCTTACAATCTTCGAATTAAATTGAAAATATAAATCAATTCAAAATTTATTCTATATATAAGTACTTAATTTAGGATAAAAGATAGGATCTTATTTAAAATATATTTTTTGAGGGATTATTTTCTTCCACCCCAATTCTTGGATTTTATACAGTTTTTTACAAAGCTAAAATAAATAATTTAATTTATTTAATTTAATTGATTGAAAAAATATTAAAATTTTTTTGTTTACTTATCTTTTAAAACAAAATAATATTCTTTTGATTCAATTCTATTTAATTTATTTTGAAATTAAGATGAAACGAAACAATCATGAACTATTTATATTTTAATTTACACAAAAAAAATTCTAAAAAAAATTTAAAGAAATTAAAGAAAATATTATTTAATATTTTAATTTCCAAATCATGATTTTGCATTTAGTATAAGTATAATTTTAAAATTAAACAAAAGATTTGTGTAATAAATAAATCTTCTGTACGGGACGGTACTACCGACTGATCAAAAAAACAAAACTAATGCTAAGGAAATATTTGAAAAGATTTTTCGATTAATTGAAAAACTTTTCTGCTATTTTGTTTTATTTAAATTGAGCAGATTTATTCAAGATTAATATGATGGTTTGATTATTTATCTTTGTAATTAACATTAAGCTATTGATTACTTAGCGGCAGACTGTTGGACTAAATTAAATTATAGATCGATATAACTCTAAATACAATAAACTACATATATAGAAACATGGTACTACAATATAATGTCAATCGAAGTCAGTTAACTGCGACATTTGACAACTGCGTCTGAGCGACATATAAATGCAAGGCCTTTGAATTACAAAGTATTTTTACGGCTGCAAAAGATTGGTTCAGTGTAATTTCAATTAATTTGATACAATTAATTGCTCCAGTTATGTATAGATTTAATACAAAGCAAAATATGATGCGACCACCACAGAATCAACCGCTATTACAAGAAAAGCCTAAAGTAAAATATATTTCAAAAATTTTTTTACTTACTCAGGTAATAATTTTTATCAAACATGACTTTATGTAACGCTATTTATTTAAGGTAAAGTAACTCGTTATTGTATTTATAATTTCCAACAAGATTTTTTAAAAAATTCCAATACATATTCACACAAGAAATGAGAAATTCGACAGATTGTTCGAAAAATCGTCCAAATCTACATCATCATTATATATTTTTAATGAAAATTAACTATTTATAGATAGAATTGGACACAAGTTAAATTAAGATTATCCTATCATTTAATACCCACGAGAAAATTACTATATAGAAATGAAACAAGATATAAATTTTTTAAGTAAATATAAACAAATATAATATTTAACGGACTTTCACCATTTTAATTGTAAAATAAAAAAAAAAAAAATTGAAATGGAAAAGTTAATCATAAAAAGATAAATTGTAAAAAAAAAATTGCAAATATTTTATAAAAATAAAAAGTGTAAAAAAACTACAAAGTATGTAATTGATGATTAATGATTATTAAACTGTTCTTTAAATTTTTTTTCTTGTCTTTTTGATTGATTAACACTTAGTAAGGTATTTTTATTTTAAATTGAAGGTTAAGTTTATTTTAATACTATTACTATTAAGTATATACTAAAAAAATTTATAAGTATGTCTAAGTTAATATATAATTTTCTGTACAAAACACAACTAATACCAAGGTTGTAATAAAATCGAAATCGTGTATTATTTAATTAAAAATTAATTTTTTTTTTATATAATTTTACCAGAAAACTTATTAGTTTTATCTTAACATAAAATAATTACGACTTGATTAGTAGTCAATAAAATTTTTTACTTAAAAAATTTTGGTTTTGACCCTGTCTAATAAGTATTTAGTTACTATAATGTTAGAACCTCAATACTTAAAAGGCTTAAAATATTGTACAATCTTTAAACGTAATTTAGATTAGCAGTTTTTTTCTATTAGTATATTTGAACTTTATAGTGGTATAATTATGTTAAAAATTTAGTTGAAAGATGTCTAAAATGTCTTTTTACCAAACGCTAGTATACTGGTGAAGTAGTATAGAAAACACAAATGTTACACATATAATTTTTATCGCACTAGCAAAATTTTTGTGTATGTATTATATAAAAATCTTTAAAAGAAAATTTAAATTACACTTTTCCTGTAATAGCAGTTAGTTTTGTGTTGAACCAAACATATTTTTTTTCAAGTAAAAAAAACTCACGCTTAATTACACATTATCAGTTTATCTGACACTATTTTTTTAACTGATAACTGACGCGAAATGTCAACAATACTTTAAACGTTTAAACGCCATTTTCAAAATTATCAGTTATTACATACACATTATCTAGCATTACAGTGTTTAAGAAATTTCAAAAACTGATGGTTAAAACTGATAGTGTAAACACCGCTTAATAGTTTTTTTTTTAATTAAAATTTGCAAACAAATCAGAAAAAAATGAAGTGAAATTTAATGAAATTATTATAAAAGTATATATACATTAAATATACAGTAGAAATCGTTTATAACGTATATCGGCTATAACAAATTATCGGTTATAACACACAAAAGCAATAAACAAATTTGGTCTATATAAAAAATGTATGACAAAAACATCGCTTATAACGAAATCGGTTTTAACGAAAAATTGGTTATAACGAATGTTTCTATTTAAGCGACATCTCTGTTTTCATGTAAATAAAATTGGTTTTAACGAACAATTTTTATTTTATTTCCAAAACCTATTTTACCAAAGAAAAATGTCATTTTCGGCTAAAGTATTAAATGTCATTTTCAAATTTAAACGCAGTTTTATATTTTGATTATCTCAATGCTGGTTTATATTTACATATTATAAATAGATAACATAGGTAAATATGTACATTATTACTATGTAGATTATTACAAAAAAATCGAAATCCAATATTAAAAAAATTCTTTTTATAGAAATGGCACCTTTAGTCAGAAAAAATTTAACTGCTAAAAAGAAATTGGAAATTATAAAACTTTTAGAACAAGGGAAATCTAATGCAGAAATTTCTAAGCAATTTTTGTTAAAGCCATCAACAATATCAACGATTTTCAAGAATCGAAGTAAAATAAAAAATCAAATTGAATGTAATGGTGCTAAAAGTAAAAAATTCAGACGAGCAAAACATAGTGATATAGAAGACGCTTTATATAAATGGTTCATATACCACCGATCACTTAGCGTACCTATTGATGGAAAAATTTTGCAAACGAAAGCCAATGAATTAGCAAGATTAAGAAATAAGGAAAACTTTAACTGCTCTGAATCATGGATTCAACGATTTCGGGCTAGAAGGGGAATAGTTTTTAGAAAAATTTGTGGAGAATCTTCAGAAGTTGATACGGAATCCTGTAAAAATTGGTTTGAAAATGTTTGGCCAGATTTGCGTAAAGGGTATGAAGATGATGAAATTTTTAACGCAGATGAAACTGGAATATTTTACAAAGTTTTACCTGATAAAACAATGAAACTAAAAGGTGAAAAATGCTTTGGAGGTAAACTATCTAAAGAAAGGATAACTGTTCTAGTTTCGGCTAATATGACAGGTTCAAGAAAAATGGAATTGGTTGTTATAGGCAAATCCCAAAATCCAAGGTGTTTCAAAAATGTAAGTAACCTTCCAGTACAATATAAAAGCAACAAAAAGGCGTGGATGACAAGTATTCTTTTCGAACAAATTTTAAGAATATGGGATATATCACTTGGTAAGGAGAAAAAAAAAATGCTACTACTTGTTGATAATTGCCCTGCTCATCCACAAGTGGAGAACTTGCAATACATTAAATTAGTTTTTTTACCACCCAACTGTACATCTATTATGCAGCCACTTGACCAAGGTGTTATTAAATCTTTAAAATTTCATTTTAGAAAGCAATTGGTTTTGAATATGATCACAAACATAGAGCTTAAACAATCAAATAAAATTACACTTTTGCAAGGTATTCAATACCTTTCGCAATCTTGGAAAAAAGTTACAGCAAATACTATTTCTAACTGTTTTGAAAAAGCAGGGTTTAATAAAAGTGAATCAAATGTGCCACCAATAGCTTTTAATGACGAGGAAGATGAGATTCCTTTATCAGAATTACGAATATTATTAACCCAAAATAATATAACTGACAAATCCTGGAATGACTATATAGAAGTAGATAACGAATTGCTAACAACATTTGTACCAACTGATGAAGACATCGTAAATGAAATTAACATTGAAATTGAAGGCGAAAGTGAAAACGAGAACGAACAAAATGCAATGAATGAAAATAAAATTTTAAACAACGTCGAAGCTGTTAAAGCTTCTGAAGCTTTAAAACAATTTATTGATAACAATTGCGATAATTTAAAAGTTACAGATGCTATGCTTGTGGTTGATAATTATATAAAAACTCTTTTTACAAAACAACAGATCAATAAAGTACAAAAAAAGATTACAAATTTTTTTATGTAAAATTTAATGTCAATATACCATACCTACATACGTACATAATTTATTTAATATTGTTATATTTTTTTGTTATTTTATTTTATTTTGTATGCTAGGAAAAAGGCTATAATGTTTTAATTTGTACGTATTGTGTGCGTATGATTCTAATATGTAAAAATTAAATTTTATAATAAAAAATTGGAAAATTCATATAGTAAATAACATTTTTATTTATGTACTGGTTATAACGAAAACCGGTTATAACGTTCGTTTGTACTGGTCCCTTGAGTGTACGTAATAACCGATTTCTACTGTATATACATTAAATATATATACATTTAGTAAAGAATCTGACCAATAAGCTCAGTGGTAAAGTGACGGCTTTTCAATGGAAAAGTATCGGGTTCAAATCCTTGTCAGATCATATCTAATAAAAAAATGTAGTGTATATTACAATAATTTAATAATAAGTCCAAATGTCAAATCGGCGAAGCATTAATATTATCAGGCAATATTTACTATTTTCTGGTACTACAAATAAATAAATAAATTAATTAATTAAAGCTTACCTGTACATCAAATTCCCCGGGTCTTTTGCATCTCCATCCATCTTTTCCAATACAATCGGAATAATGTGCTATTAATATAATATCAATAATAACCCATACTAATGATGTTAATATAACTATTCGACATGTATTTGAACGAAATTTACCGCGAAACATTCTAGTCAAATTTAAATTTGTCATTTTTTTTTTAAATATTATAAAAAAATAGTATATAAAGTATTTATATACTATATATATACTTTATATATTCAGATATAAAATAAATTTTTTTTTAATAAATAATTAAAAATTTTCATTACATACTAAATAAATTATTTTTACCTTTCTTTTCGTATATATATTTAAAAAAAAAATTATTTTAACATTTAAGAAAATAACGTGCAACGTATAAATTTTTTTAAAAAAATTATAATTAAAAAATAAAAATAAATAAATTAAAAAGTGTTAAAAAATAAAATGAAAGAAAAAGTTTTAAATTTTTTTCTTTCTTTTTTTCTCTCTCTCACTTTTACACTACGTTTTTAAAAAAAATTAGATTTGTCACACTTTTTCAATTGATAACGGCATTTTTCTATTGTTTTTTAATTTTTATGTTAATTTTTGTTTTTTTTGTTTTAATTTAATTTTATAATTAATTTTTTTTTTATTTTTTTTTTATGAATTTTATGAGTATTTCAAAATTTTCTTTAGAATTTAATTTTCCACTTTTTGCAGTTTTGCAATTTTTCACTATAATTTTTAAGTAATTTTGATCTGGAATGTGTTTTGAAAGCGGCTTTATAATATTATAAGATTGTGATGGGTGTTTAATGCTTAAAATGATAAGATTTTCAAATTAATCTGAAAAAAAAAAGAAATAAAATTGAATTAAAATTAAATTATGTATCTATAAATTATAATAATACTAAGTTATTAATTTAATAAAAAATGAAAGACTACTTAAACGGATTTAAATACATAAATGTACATAAATTAAAGATAAATATATATAATATAGGTAGTATTAGAAATAGTGTGAGTTTTATGATTTGATATACATACTCGTATATATAATATTATTACTTATGTTTATTATTTTGTGTTATAATTAGTAAGACCCCTGTGCAATTCCACAGTTTTTTTTAGACATTTTTGATAAAGTGTTTTATCTCTTCTAGCATTTATACTGTCTTTTTCAAAGGCCTTACTAATTAAAATCAAATTTTAAAATGTCATTTATAAGTACATAGTATATTTTTTTGTAGGTAAATAAATTTGTACAATTTTTTAATGGAAAAAGTATTCATAAAAATAATTCAATCTCTAATTTTCAAATTTCGGTTAATAAATAAAAAGAAAACCATTATTATTCTGTATTCTTCTATTTCTAAAATTTTGTTTTAGAAAAACAAAAAAAAAACAAAAAGAAATATTTCGAAAATCGGAATTCGTAGCTATGAATATGATAATAGTTTTAATTTTTTTTCCGTATTCATATACTTGTAATTTCTTTCTTCTTATTTTCGAATTTCGACTTTGTTTGACTCTATTTTCATTATTTAGTGGGTGAAGTATTTATAATATTTCGAGATGTCAAATATTTTACATGTTGACAAGGTCTCGCCAACTCTTGTGTATTATATATATGTATATATGATTAGTTAAATTAGTATTAAATTATTAGTTTAATATAATTATTTAAATCTAATAGTTACAACCTACAAGCTTTGTCTGATTACATATTATAGGTCTATTTTTTTTTTTTTTTTTTTTTTTTTTTTTTAAGCGCTAACTGTTCAACTGTTAGGCTAATAAGCCTGTCTATACCATAGGTACATGTTGGAACAGGGGTTCATATTATATTCGTGTTATTAGAATTGGTCTTATTGAATTCCACATACAATTTAAACATGAGGTAGTACTAGGCCTTATAACATGTAGAAACGTCTTAGATTTTCAATATTTACAATTCTATTTTTTGTTTATATTGTAATATTTTACTTATATGGTATTCTATATCTGCGAATTATATTATTTAATTAAATTATTTGTTTATATTTTGCATTTATTTATATTTTTATATTAAAGTATTTTTTATTAAAAATTTATAATTATTAATTATTGATTATGCCATTAATTTGAACCCAATGGCGAATGGTAGCTGAGTCGAGTCGAAAACCAGAAAAGTTTTTTCACTTTTACTAGAATTCGAACCCGGGCCCTTCCGCATGAAAGCTCGGCACTCAACCACTGTGCCACCCAGCTGTTAACAGGACTTATATATTTTTTATTCCTTAGATTAATAATTATACTGGTTGGGATTTAGATATGTTGTATCTCAAAATTTTGTCACACTTTAAGATTTCTCGTATTTTGCTGTTTTATCAAAAATTCGTTTTTCCTTTTCCATTATTTATTTATGAACAATTCCCTTACCACATACAACGTGATAAGTGAGTGATTCAGTCTTTCCTTTTCAGATGTCGTAAGTATATATATTTTATATTATGATATATAACTATTATTAATATAAATTATAAATTAAATTTTTTTATTAGATGTAATCCGACCAGGTTTTGAATCTGAGAATTTTCGATTGAAAGGCCGACGTTTACTTTTTTTTTAATTTGTAAATTTAATTAGAGCCGCTTAAAATTAATTTTTTTTAATAAATATTTTTTAAAATCTTGATTTTTTGGAAACTAGAGCTGTTTTCAAATCAAAATATTGTTTTCAGATTTAGTAGTAAGAATATAATTGTTGAGAAACGATAAAAAAGGATGAAAAGGCGCCTTTAGACGCCACAATATTGAATAAATATTTCATCAATATTGAATGGCATATAACGTAAACATGCTTCCATTCAATATTGAACCAATATTTCATGATTGAATGATTTTGAAATTTCACAATATTGAATTAATATTTCCTCATGTAAACGGATTCATTAACTAAAAACTATAGCAATAAAATGTTAAGGGAAGATCTCGAAACTCTCGAAATTCTGGTGATAAAACGTAAAGTTACTTACAAACATTCTTACGCTCTTATCAAAATATTCATTTCAGCTATTTTAGATTCGATAAGTGTTAAGGTAGTCAAATTGATTTAATCAGTCTTAATTATTTTACTAATTATAAGTCTTCAATATTTATATATATTTCTCAATCCGTACGGAATCAAACCCGCATTCCCTCGGTTAATAAGCCAAATTTTTACCCACTCTTTACCACATCTGTCTACTCAAAATATCATTTACAATATAATATTGAACAAAATCATTTAATAAATAAGTAATTAACTATATTTTAATATTAAATAAATATTAACATTTATTTTCTAAATAAAAAAAAAACAAACATCAGTTAATTTTAGTACCAAATTTAATGTCTTTAAATCAATTAACTTATATTATGTTCATTTGGTGGAAAGATAAATATATATATAGAGAATTTGACCAAAAAACAAGTGATGTGAAACAAATATAAGAAATGTTTAATGTATTGTCCTAAATCCTATTTAATGTGTTCATAATATAAAGCAAATTATAAATGAAAATCTGTGGAAAAATAAATATAATTTTATCTTAAATATAATAATAATAAACAAATATTTAAAATTTTATATTGTATTTAATAACACAATAACCATATAAATATAACCCGTAACAAGGAATAAGTAATAATAGTTAAATTTATATTGATATTTAAATACTAATTTTAATTAAAGGCGATATTTAAGGTAATTTCAGTTAATTTATATATTATTCAATATAAAATTATAGTTAATTTTTAAATAGTCTTGCCAATGTATATTGATTTATTTATAAATTTTAATTTTAAAACATTTTCTAACTTTCTAATTTCCGACTCATTACAGATAATTTATAAGTAATTTGAATTTTGACATATACTGTTAAATATAATATTTAAAAACTACTGTGACTGATTAGTTAGTTAATAATTTAGTTTAAGGAAGTTGACAAAATATAGTGGGTGATTTAATAAATCAAAAGAATCTTTTCGTTGTGGAGAAAGTAAGTGAAAAGAGCATTTTTACTGGAGTCTTTCATAGATGAAATTAAAATACCAGCTGGATTTTTTTTTCTATATCACTCTCTCCTAGGGAGTAATTCCATAGAGCTTCCATTAAGCTTATATATCGTCCTCTATCGTTAGCCAGTTGCTTGATTTCTACACATGTTTTTCCACAACTTTCAATTTCTTTTGAAACTGGTCTTCTCCAAGTTATTTTAGGTCCACCCACATGTATTTTTCTCTGCTGGTTCCAATCAAACGTCTGACGCGCAATGTTTGCTGTCGGTTTCCAAAGTGTATTCATCTCCGTTTCTTTCTTCTTATTTGACAGAGTATGGTTTCTTGCCTTGAGGTGGTTAGTAGTTTCCCATTCGTTATCCTTCATCTTATATTTAATATTATGTATTGTTCGAAATACATAATATAATTTTATATTATGTATTTATTGGAGGCATTTATTTTCAAATATTTGAAACTTTTTTGTTATTGAGCCATGTTTCACTGCCATAAAGAAGGATTGATTTTACGCAATTTTCGGAACTTTTGTTCTCGTGTCTGTTTAATTGTGGTGATCTCCAAATTGCACAAAATCTCCAAAACGCCGTCCTTGCTAATTTTCTTCGGTCCCACAAAGGTTTTAGTTTAAACTTTCCACGTACTTAATACTTATATTGTTTATTATTACCGGGTTAGACTTGTTAGCATTTAGTCTTAGGAAATTTCCCTTTGTCATGTTAATTATGAATCCAACCTCCTGTACTTCTGCGTTTGAGGAATCGAGCATATCCCTGTGGGTTTGAGTTAGCAAAACAATATTCAACCGCATTAGCTCTTAACTTTATAAATTCATTGGTTCAGAATTCATGATTTAATGCATTAAAAAGTTATTAAACTTAAGCTCCTGTTCCAAACATTATTCTACTATTTACTTATTTTTGTCATATTTTGTTAATGTCACTTTTTTAATTCTCTCCCTGTCCCTGTTTAAGTTCCGCTGCTTCTGTTTAAGATATTCTTTCCTTTTAAGATTATATTATCTAAAATTTAAAAATGATGGAAGTTTTGATAAGAGTTATAACTATAAATTCCTTTATCCATATACTAAATACAGTTTCTATACAGTGATGTATCTATAAACTTCATTTTGGGAACATGTTAAAATCGCACCCTGTATGTATTTAAATATGGATAACAAAAGTATAAAATAGACATAATAGACAATAACTACTTATTTTGTGAAATAAAAGAAAGTAAATACTATATTAAAAAATAATAGAGACAAAATATCCATTAAATAAACAGATGGTAACCCTATTGTACTTCATTATTTGCTTTAATGTACAAATATAAAAAAAAATTTATAGCATGTATTTTTGTTGTAAACTGTATCACGATTTTTTTTTTTAATTTTAATTTCTATTGCAAATATATATACTATACATAAATATATATATATATATATATAACATTTTCTTTTATTCTTTTATTTACAACTTAAAACGTTTAAAATAATTTAACGATTTTATTGTTTTAAATTACAAATTAACAGAACATTATTAAGAAAACTAATTAAATTGTTAAATTCTGTATTTAAAACTAATTAAGTAAGTAAATTGTAAGTTAACAAGTGTATTGTACTTTATTCCAATATTTTCCCAACCATTAATTAAATGATTTCCGAAATAATTATATTAACATTATGTAAAGTAAGATGTGTATAATAAATTTCATTTTTATCTTAAGATATCAATTTGTCACTGTATCTTAACGTATTTCTTTCACTTTTATTGGAAAAAAATAAAAGTTTTTTAAAATTTTAATTTTTAATTTGTAAATCAATGTTATTTTGCAAATAAAGACGGAGGGAAAAGTACTTATTTGAACGTATGCCACACCAAAATGCCCGCTAGTATAAACTTTTTTTTTTTAATATTTAAAATAAAATGAAAACCAAGTCAATGTAAATTTAATTTTTTTATAACTAAAAATATGTATAAATATATACCTACAAATAAGTTTAACCTGCCTTCTCTCCCTTAAATGAAAGTTACACAGTCATTTTTATCCCAAAGTCAATTCAAAAAATTTTTTTCCTTTCACTTTTATTAAAAATTTATATAAATTTAATACTTAATATACTTACTTATATATACGATTATATTAAAAGTATATAATATGTACATAAACATGTATATATATATTAAATACGTATAAATTTATACCTTATAAAATTTTTAATTCGCCTGTCTTTAGATTCAATCAGATTGACTGATTTGAAGAGAAATATAAAAAAAAAAAAAAAAAAAACCAATCATAAATTTTTCACTTTTTATAATTTCGAAAAATTTTTCTTCTTTCAATTTTTTTCTTATTATATTATTTAATTCTTCAAATTACTTGTCTATATCTAAGTAAGTACCACTGATTTCTTTTCATCTTCAAAAAGAGGGGAAGAAGGAGTGAGTCTAAAAAAGGAAATACAAGAAATTAAGATTGGGAAGGAAATAACATTTTTTTTTGTAAATTAGGGTATATATACCTAAGTACATCAATTTTATATTTTTGAATACCTACAAATATAACCTTACTTAATTTGGTAATTAAGTAATCCAAATTAAGTAAAGATATAAGCTTTAGGTAAAAACACAATTCCGACCATCGACTACCGACCACAAGCTAAATTCGCTCCGCTCAACTATTTTTGATCAGAAGAAACATAATTGTAGCGAAGTGAAAAATAAAAAATATAAACAAAAATATCAAAAGTTTAAAAATGAATTTGTTAAATATTGTACGAACTGTACTAAATGTTGATTGTCAAAAAGAATTCGAAATCGTAGAAGAAGAAGCTGGGTTGTACATGAAGTAAATTTACCCGAGATAAGTTTGTGTTTTTTGAAAAATTCTTCAAAGTTTAAAATTGAACTCATTATTAAATGTTTAAAATAAAAGAGCTCGTTCTTTCTTTACAAAAGCTTATAAATAAAAACGTTTAAAAATTCTGTCAAATTTAAAAATCTGTTTTTTACGTTTAAAAATGTTGTCAAACTGGACTACAGCGAAAAAATTTCAAAATTAACCTAATTCGACGACGACGAAAATTTGGTTGGGGGACGTGTCACAATTATGTGCAAATACATAAGAACCCATATGTTTTAAAATTTTCGTCGCGAATATTTCGTCGGTGATCGGAATTGTGTTTTTACCTTTATCTTAAAAAGTACAATTCTATTTATTTCAGTATCTCAAAGAATTTTGCAAAAAATCGGTATCTATTATATTGTTAGTTGTCAAAATTTTAAGAAATGTGTGATTTAGACATCTGAGGCTGTGCAATATCCATTGCATATAAACGTCGTAGGATTTATGAACAAAATTTGATTATCTAGGTCAACCAGTATAAAACACATAAAATTATGACGTATAATACATATAAAACTGATTGTAAATCCCAATCGCATTTATAAGCCGACACTGACATGAGGAGACGTCATTTCAGAAACTTCAAAACAATTATTCTATTGTTTATGGATTATAAATTGAATTTATTTAAAATATTAAAATTATATGTACGTATATATATAAATTGTATTTAGTTTAAAATATTAGAAAATGTAAGTGGCAACACTGAATACGGATTACGGAATACCAAATCCGAATTAAGAAATTAAAAAAAAAAAAAAATTAAAAATGATTGTCAAAATTATTTTACAGTAATCGTCGATGAAATTCAGTGGTACAGAAATTTTGCGAAAATTAAATGCCAAGAGCAAAATATTTAATAAAAAAAACAAATAAAATAAAACAAAACAAAAAATAAATAAAATAACAAATAAGATGAAAATAAAATACGATAATTTAACTTTTTTCGGTTCATTAGAAACTGATTTTTTTTTTATATTTACCTTTAATTTCGAATTTATTTTCGACATTATACTTATTAAAACATTTGAAATAAAATTCTTTTGAAATTTTATTTTACATTTATTTTGACCTGTTTACGATATTTTATGTATATGTATCTAAATATAAAATAAAAATATTTGGTTTTTTTTTTTAGTTTTATTTGAACTTGATATACTTGTAAACTTGAAAGGTTAATATATCTTTGACTTTTCATTTTGACAATCGAAGTATTACGATAAGTTAAAATAAATTAAGTTACTTTTCGTAAAAAAATATAATTTACATTTTTATCAAAAATTAATTTGCATATCTTTACTTTACCCTTGTTACGTTATTTTAATTTTATCAGTTAACTGACTTTGAATTTCGAAATTCAAGGTAAAGGAGTTAAAAGAAATTTAATTAATATATTAAATTAAGTTTGACATTTATAGGTTTTCAAACTCTGTGTTACACAGATATATTTAATAAGTGGCAACACTTTTTGAAGTTGACACATAATTTTGTATTAAATGCGTAATGAGGCAATGTAACAAATTAAAGTGATAAAGAGTTCAGGCATAGCACGTCATAAAGATAGATCTTAAGTGTATATGGCTGCAAAATAACTACGAAACAAAATGTAATAAATTAGAACATGAAGTTTTACAATATATACGTATGACATTTATTATTAACATGTACAATTTTTACCCGTTTGGGAAAAATTTTAAGATTTTTAATTATTCTTTAAATTATATTTTAAAATTTTATTTACAAAATTAAATAGTTCTTCGGAAATAATATATATAATTAAAAGTGTGAACTGTTAACTACCTTCTTTAATTTTTAACCTGTTCCGATTCAATTTTAAAACTATATTTTCAGTTCCACATGTTGTTTAAAATAAAATGAATTAAAATCAAAAATATGTTCATTGAAATTTAACAAAAGAATTTTAATTTTAATACAAATATTTTTTAACTTATTAAGTACATTCTTGAGTTTTAAAAAATTGCAATTAAGTAAATAAAAAAAAAACTAAATTTTTAACCCTTGTAAAACTAGTTTTTTTAAAGGGTTCTTTGATAAATTTATAATTTATTGACAAAATTCTAAATGTTACGAATTTTTTTTGGAATTATGGTCTATTCTTTATTTTTAAAAGAAATAATTAAGTACAACTGAATAAAAGAACAATATAACTGGGCGATATACCGGGTTTTTCACGAGTATATTGCATCTTTTCATAAGCTGAAAAATTCTCGGAAACAATTTATATTTAGGTCTACTCTAAATGAATTCCGATATAAATTAAAGTTACATTACATCCATAAGGTCATTAACAAATTATTAAGTAAATTACTAATATATATTAAGTCAGCAACATTTTCAAGGTTAAACAGGATTTAACAAGCCTATATTAAAACCAGTAATATTATGTAATCAATTATTAAGAATAATTATATTTATGGCGAATTCATATTAATTATTAAGAATCATATTAATTAAAGCTGAATTATGCAAAATTAGTTAAAAAATCTTAGTATAAATATAAGCCAAGAATCAATGTAAAGTCAAATTCCAGTCTGGCTATTAAAGCCCTAACATAATAAGTAAAATGTTTAGTGGAATTTCAAAATAAAATAACTGTAAAAATAAATAAAGTTTTTTTTTTTATTAAATACTAAATTCAGTTATAAAATTTTTTAGACTAAACTAGTTTTTTTATTATTTTTAACTCCTCCATCACACTCTGAAAGGATTCCGTTTACTCTTGAAATTTGTTATTGTATAAAATAAAATATACACTCTGTATAAAATAGAATCATACCTATTAAAAACCCATTTTCCAAAAATTCTCAAGAATTTATTGTAATTAAAAACTTATTTTAAATTAATTTAATTTAGTAGAATTAGAGAAAAGTGTGAAAAAAATCAATGAAAAACTAAAAAAAAACGAAATTTCTATAAGTATACATAGTTGATACAGCAAACGATGTGAGTTATAAGGTTAAATTAAAATGAGTAGTTGATAAAGCAAACGATGTGAGTTATAAGGTTAAATTAAAATGCTTAACAGTCAATTAAATAAAGAACAAAATAAAAGTGTGTACATACGAGTATATACCATTTTTTTAAATTAATTTCAAGGTACCTGTATACTCTTTTCATGGTTATATGATTTTTTGATATCTGCATAATTTTAATTGTTAAAATTCTTTAAAAGGTGAATAAAATATAATATGTATAAAATTTAACAAGCAACTCATAAATTATAGAATTTTATATTATATGTTAAATAAAATTTTTTAATTGTTTGAAAAAATAATAATCAAAAATTTTAAATAGGTGAAAAATTTAAAAATTTGAGTTAACATTATCATCATTACCATCATTTTTCAACACTTTTTTTTTTTTAAGTAGTACTTATCATAATAATTAAAAAAAAAACTGATGACCAAAAATAATTTCACAAATAACCTACATAATTTAAAAGAATGGTATTTTTTTTAATTCTTTTTTTTTTTAAATTAAAAATTGTTTTTTATAATCATTATTTTAATTTTGCTCTGCATACGTTAACAGATTTTTAATGATAACCATTTCTGAATTTGAATAACTATTTTATTTTATGTCTATCTCTGTTTTATTAGTTTTTTTTTTCTTTTTTCTTATACCCGTATACGAATATACTTCTAAGGGTATACTACATTTGGCATTTCGTTTGTGACACTGTAAAGGACACTGGGAGAAGATATAGATTCAAGTGTATGGATCCGATTAGAATCGAAAAGTAAAACGATCTACATGTGTGTAAGACGGACACCGGATGATTACTCAAAAATTAAAAAAGCTAGTATACTAAAATTTTCATAAATTTACTTTTTACACAAGAACAGTCATCGATATTGAAATTCATCCAGTTTGCTCAATGGATTCCAGTAGTTGTCATACAACTTCTTTTTTTATATAATCATTACTCTAAAGATTTAATAGAACTGGATATCTTAAATTTTTCCAACAGTAATCGGGTTTTATGACCAAAATTTTCGCATAATTTAGTAAGTCTAGTGCAGCGGATTCGAGTAGCTGCCATACAACTTCTTGTTTAATATTAGTATAACGTATAATGAACGACACAAGTGATTCGAATTACTTCCATTAAACTTTTGCCTTTGATACATAATTGAGTTTAATTCTTTGGGGAAATTTGAATACCTAGGAATTTCCACTGTGTAGAATTCAGCATTTGAGGTCTCCTTGTTATTCGCTAAAATTGCTTAAAAGGAATCATTATTGATTTTAATTCAATAGAGCAAGTGTCAACAAATACATGATATCTTTAAAAATGAGTTTACTTCTGATATTTCAATGAGTACTAAGAGGAGTAAAAGTAGACTTGACGAAGGGGTCGCCAAATAGACGTCCATTTTGGATTTTGTCCAGACTTAAAGAAGTTCTGGGATCAATAATCCTAATATTACATTTATGTAATAATACAATATCCTAGAGTTCACAAGACCTACTCTACTCTCTTTCCCCCTTTTATTCTAATTTTTTTTTTTTTGAAGAACTGTTGCCTCATCAACTCTGTCTATTGTTGCTAAAAATTATATGTAAGTACTTAGTAGGTAAAAATAATTTAAATTTTAGGTGAAAATTTTTCTCAAAATTAAAACATTTAAAGAAAACAAAAAAAAAACTGAAAACATTTTGAAGGTCAATTACCTTCAGGTCGCTAATATCTATTTAAAAAAAAATGTTTTTATGGTTAAAAGATTTTAAGAGTGTAACTAACGTTTTGTTTTTTTTTGTAAATTCACTCTTATAAATAAAAGTATATATGTACCTTCAAACAATCAAATTATCTTGATTCTATACGGTATAATGATGATAATGATGATGATTTTTGATATAATTTAAAACTGGTGATTTGGTGTTATACTTAAGTTTGTGTACAATTTTTTATACTTAGTGTATAAGTATCACCAAAATACGTGAGATTTTAGCTAATATTTAGTTGCTTATTTAGAAATTATTATCTTTCAAAAACGTTAGGTTTTATATTTCATTAAATTTAATCATATATAGTTTTTGCAATTTACTTGTATACCTACTTATTTTTATTTTTAAATTTCTTATTTTACTTGAACTTAAGCTTTTTCAATTGTATACAGTATCTATTCCTTATAATATAAATAGACCCCAATTTAAAATTTGTTGTTGTTTTTTGTATTCGAGGATAGCTTTTGTAAATTTTTCTGTTAATTGTTGGAAAATTTTTTAGAATGTCTGTTTAAATGAGTACAAGTACTCAGTTTAGATTTAACATTAGAAAATTTAAGAAGTTTTTTAATAAATTATTTTTACTTTTTTGAAAGCTAGATTTATTAGGCCTTGTTTAAAATTTAAAGGTTATATTTTTGTTTTCAATTGAAAGTTAAAAATAATTTTCATTTTAGGTTGGTCTACACAATGTTAAGTATTTGATCTAGTTTGGAAGGATAACTACTTTTAACAAGAGTTCCAAAAATTTAGTTTTTTTTTTTTACAAAATTAATACCTAATTGTTCCTAAACCTACTATTTTTTATTATTTAAAATTTAGGTACAAAATTCTCTAAAAGCGGTAATGTTCATACAATTGACTTTATACTTATTGGAATGCACACTACAATTAACATTAATTGGCATATTTTCGCGGTATTTAAAAAGCAAATATGTAATGCAAAGGTCATGTAAAATTTTTTTAATTCCATCTCTAACATAAAATTTGATTACTTCTGCAAATTTTCTTTTTCTTTCGATCTAGAAATGCGGTCATAGCGCTTGGAAACTTAGTAAAATATGTTCGGATGTCTTAGAGTTGTTAAAAAAAAATAAAACGTCCAATTACAAAAAATAATTACAACAAAAGATTTGTAAAAATTTGATATATTAAATTTATTTTCAAAATAATTAAAACAAATAATTACTAAATAATTCAATTGAGTACGTGCTTAATTTCAATGCTAAATTTTGACCCAATTAAAAAATAAGTAAACTCGAAAAATTTTATATAATAGAAAATATTTTCAATATTTAAATTATCTCTGACAGTTTAAGCTCTGTTCTTTCTTTTTTTACTCAGGGCGTTAGAGTTCCTATAAAACTTGTATTTTGAGTGTTCAATAACTGCTTTGAACATGAGTCTGAACACAAAATGAAAAACATCCAATAAAATAATGAGTTAATATGGAGGAAGTTAATATATTATAATATATTGTATATTGTTTGACAGAAATATTTTTGGAGAATACAATATAAGTGAACCTTGTTTTCAATACTAATATTAGTGAATACTACATAAGTACTAATTCAAATAAATTTCAAAAACGATTACTTATTCTTAAAATATAAGTACTGATTTAATTAAATTTTAAACGTCATTACTAACTTGTCAAAAAATATAAGTACTAAATTAATTTAATTTCAAAAACGATTACTCATTTGTCAAAAAATATAAGTACTAAATTAATTTAATTTCAAAAACGATTACTCATTTGTCAAAAAATATAAGTACTAATTTACTTAAATTTCAAAAACGATTACTCTTGTCAAAAAATATAAGTATACTAATTTAATTAAATTTCAAAAACGATTACTAAGTACTTGTCAAAAAATATAAGTACTATTTTAATTAAATTTCAAAAACGATTACTGACTTGTCAAAAAATATAAGTACTTACTAATGAATAAAATTTCGAAAATGTTTACTATTAAACAATTACGAATAAATATACCCACTCAAGAAAAAAGTTTAAATAAATAAATTAATTACTAGTTATATAGGCAAAGATCAGATTGATTATAGGTACTTAAGGAGTTTACATTACTGTTATTTGTTGTACGGTTTAATTTTTTACTTTAGTTATTTTTGCTTGTTTATCATTTTTGCAAAATTCGTGTTTTTTTTTGGTTGCTGAATTAAAACGTTGAACACGATTACGAAAAAACACAAAATAGAAGAAAATAAAAGATAAATTTTATATTTTAACAAAAATTCCAATTTCAATTAGAGTTCCTGAAGGTTTTTTTTCTTTTTGAAGTTTTCTACGAATCATGGAAATTTTTATTTTGCTGTATCTTAAGTACTTATGTAGTTAGTTCTTAAAAGTTTCAATTGTTTATTTGAGATTTGAGATTTTGATTCGTTTTTTAAGAGTCAATAACCAAAAAATAGAGTCTTTTTTTTATTATTATTGTATTTTTTTTAAGCTAATTATATTGTTATAAATTACTTATTTATTTATTTATTTATTGCAGTAATATTGAGAAGATATTTAATAATTATCTTTAGTGAATTTTTTAAAAATTTCTATAAGTACATATATATATATTATTATATATACATATAAGTATTGAAACTTATAATTAATTTGAAATGTAACATGCATTTGAAAACAGATTTTACAACAACTAGAAATAATATTGAGAATATTTTATTGTCATTGATAAAAAAATACTATGATTACAAACTAACTGACTCTTAACTTTTAAGTTGTAACTCAAAAATCAATGGATCTAAAAAATGTTGTAAGCAATTCTCTTTTTTTTAAGGTTTTATAAATTGATTTATTAAGTAATTCTACAAAAAACCTATATAACTGAGTACTTGAAATTTTATTTAAAAAAAAAAGTAATTGTTGTAGAACAACTTTTCTTTTGGCTGTTGTAAACATTCCTTTAAAAAAAGTGAAATGTTTAAATTGTTATATAACTTAAGCTTACATTAAAGTTTTAAGACGCAACTTAAGATATATTAAAAAAATGGGATTACTATGTAATATGAAACGAGTAGTTCGATATTTTTATAACAATCAGTATTTTAAAAAGCACTCGAAGTAAGAAACCATTTAGCATATAAAATATTTTCTTTAAAAATTTTTCAAATTAGTAAAGTTAGTGGGAGTTTATAAACAACAGAGTGGCCGGGAGAAGGCTTGCGAATTTGTTCGTCTTAAGCACCTGGAAGTTGGAGCCTGGATAATTCTGCAAACTTTGTAGAGTTCAAATGTAAAAATTAATGTTAAAATATTATATGTATTTTTAAAAAGGTGTTATTAATTTAAAACATCTTATTGTTCACAATAAAATAATATTTTCCTCAAGACTGTTGTGGCTCCCAAATATTTCCATAAAATATTTATTAAATTTGTAAGTACTTCACCATACTTTAAGTCATACGTTCTGTTGCTCTTTTGTCAAGTTTTTTTTTGAAAACCTCTCATTTGACATATAGGTAAGTAAGTTCTGTACTACTTAATTGTAAAAGACAAGGAAGATTATAGTTGTCCTTGTCAACTTTTACATACTCGTGCATACCCACTATGATGTATAAAATACATAAGACTCCAACTTTAACCAAAAACAATAGGGAACCTACAAATTGTCTAAAAATTACTTTGTGTAAATTTCGGAACTCAAGACACTTTAGTTTTTGAGTTATCGGGCTGGCAGGCGAACGAACAGACACACTCTGCGTGATCGTTTTTTTTTTAAAGCTAATCTGATACCTTTAACACTATCTAGTTCGTCTAGATTGATACGTTACAAATGGAGGAGCAATTTTAATATACCCGTGGCCTTATTTGAATGCATGGGTATAAAAAGAAGATTCCATTAACCATTTTTAAAATGGCATTTACCATACTTAAATAAGATCATTGAATTCTGTTTTTTTTTTTTAAATATCCATTCTATTAAAAAATGTGTTAAGGTTTCATGATATTTTCAATATTATTAAATTTTATTTAATGTCTTATTTAATTTCATCCAAAATTTATATATACGTATATATACAAATAACTATGTACATTTACGATTTTTATTTATTTATTTATTTTATTATATGCTTAAATGTCTTTCTCTATACTTAAGTACTATAATATAATTTTATATTTCTATAGTTATAAAAAGAAAGGGTTGACTACAAAATTTCACATGTGAAAATCTTGTGTCTCAAAATCTCTCGTTTTAAAATAAAATAATTTTTTTTTTATTAATTAAATAATTTTAATGGATACGAAATATCAAAGATAAAGTAAATCTACACAAAAAATTAAAAAAAAAAAAATTTCACAAAACAATTGAATAATGAATAATGACTGTATTGTGCATTTAATAATTAATTAATTTTTCTATCCAAATATTCCGGAAAAAGGCAATAACTGTTCTGATTTTGAATGAAACTCTAAAGTCACTCTAAATTCAGAATTTAATATAAATACTTAATTAATTATTACGATATATTTAGTTGTTTCATTATTAACTAGAGCCGCCTAGCGCTCAAAACTCGTACTATAAAGTACAGTAATATTTCGATAATCCGAAACCCCTATAATTCGAATATCCAATAATCCGTATGTAAGTTTACAAAGCACTAACTATTCTACAATCCGAATTGATTGCAGCTTGGAGATTCCATAATTGATTGGATATTCTATAATAAGATTCTATAAAGATGGTCATACCACCGAATTATGCTGAAAATTGCAAAATGTTTATTGTTTTTATGTTTTCGTATGAATATTTAAAAAAAAAAAATTATTAACAGTTAAGTTTTTGTTGTATGCGTTTTTGTTTTTATGAGGTGTTGAAGTTTTAATTTAAATTTATTATTGTTAGTTTACTTAAAACATTGTAAGTATCAAAATAAACGATCCAAAAAAATGAACCAAAAGATGATTGAAGTCGAGATCCGAGAGAGAAAATGGCGATGGGTCGGACATACCTTGAGGAAACCGGAAGAAAACATTGCAAGGCAGTGTTTCGAGGCAATGTTTTGAGTGGAATCCACAAAGCAGACGACAAGTGGGTAGACCAAGGAAAACATGGAGAAGTACTGTTTTGAAAGAGGCAGAACCGCAACGCAAAACGTGTTTACAGCTAAAAGGTATTATTAAGGATCGTGAAAGCTGGAGAGGATTTGTTTACGCCCTATGCCCCACCAGGGATTCTAGGATCCAGTAAGTAAGTAAGTATCAGAATGTACAAAAGTAAAAACTATAAATTTTTGTTTGAAATATGGCGCAAAAAAATGCTCACAGAACTTTAACTCTTTATGACTTAAGTATTATTTTAAATTTTAGAGAGCTTTTGGGCCTCAGCTATACTTGCTAGACTGGTGTCCACCAATTCGTTAATCAAAATAGGGGTATGCAATCAAATATTGGGATTAACGAAATATTACTGTATTTGAAATATCGAGAATCTAAATCGCTCAAACTTCCGCTACAAAAATTATTGGAATCCTAAATTTGTAACTAACTCTAAAATAAAGCATTTAAATTAAATATTTAATTATTTTTGCGAGATTAAAAAAAAATGGCGATAGCCCTAAGATTTTAAAAAATGTCGCGATATCCCGAGATTTCAAAAAATACCGCGAAAACCCGATAACTCCAAATTTGAATATGCTACATTTTAAAACAACATTTGTAAAAGCACGAGATTTTAAGACACAAGATTTTAATTCACAAGATTTCTATACACTCCTCAAAAAAAAAAAAAAAATGTTATCTACTTAACAATTTGATTGTTTTTTTAAAGGTTTTTAAAAAAAATTGAATTTCCTAAATAAATTTTCTTTTAAAAATTAATATTTAATGTTGAAACCAAACCAACATTTTCACATAAATTTCAAAAAAATGCAAATTGCTAGAAGGTAAATTTTCAATTATTTTATAGGTAACTTCCATATACCTACTTCTTTCGTTTTTTTTTTCGTATTCTTTTTGTTTCGTTTTTTTTTTTTTTTTCATTAGAAGAAGAGAAAAGTTATGCCCTTTGAAAACAAAGAATGTCAGTTAAAAATAATAATTTTTTTTTTTATTTTCTATGTAAAAAGTCATAACATAAATTTAAAAAAAAAAGAATCAACAAATATCTATCATCATAATCATTATCAATCTTATCATCTTTAAATTTATTTACCCCTACCACAATAAAAATAAAAAAAAAAAAATCTGTTAGATACTTATTGTATATTGATTGAAGAGTAGAGAATTTTAGGAAACAGAATAAGTATGTACATTTGCTTACACTTTACTCTAATCATAAGTTCACAACCAACCTGTATTTATTATATATGTATATAAATGGGTAATCATATACATATATTATACAGCCATATATACATTGAGAAAGTAAAATAAAAATACAAAGTCAACCACGTAAGCCGTCATCAGTAATTTTATCTAAGCATTTTCAACTCAACTCTTTTTTTTTATTATTATTATTATGATGTTGTTTTTTCTTTACAAGTTTGTATTTTTGTTTTCTTATAGTAAAAGTAAATAATAAAATTTAAGCACTTCAATGTATATATCTATATAGGACTAATATATTTACACATATATGTAAAGAAAGTAATTACAGCAGCAAACAAAAAATGAGTTACAAATTTATTAAAAATGCTTACTCACATTTTTAAAAGATTATTCTAATAACTTAATGATATAAGGCTAATATTAGCATCATTAATCGGCTTATGCGGTGCGGCTAAAAATTTTGTTTTTTTTTAAATATAAATACATAAATAATAATTGTAAAGCAAAAGTTGCTCAAATTGATCGATTTTGAGCGCATCGCCACACTAGTATACATTAATCGGCTTATAATGAGTGATTATTAATCGATGATCGTCGCGACTTAATTTTTTGCTAATAAATATACTTGAGCATAATTGCTCAAATTTTAAGCACTTCGTGACACTAGGGAAACTTGATTAAACAATTTTACCGATTTTGTAAAAGGCTGAATTATATTTCTATAATAATATGCGTCTGTAAACTTTTATACAGAAGTACTATTAAATCCCTATTATGGTATTAACGATCATAAAAAATTTTACTTAATGAACGGCAAAGTCTTAAGTTTCTTTAAATATAGAAGAACCTATTACCTACATCCTGCGATCTATATATCTACTGTAGGCGATGTTACAAAAGGCCCGGGGAGCTTAAGAAAAATAAGCCAAAAATCAAAGAATGATGATTTACGATTGACTGTTTTCATAAACTGAAATTTTTTAAATTCAGTATCAAAAAAATTAAGTATATTTCAAAAATTCATATAATAGAACAATCAATAATAACGCATAATAAATTTAAGATAAGGTTCATATTGAATATTAAATATTTCCTATTTTTCCAAAACTCAAATGTCGTACCCTAAAAATCGCTTCTAATCAAAATTTCGCATACATGAATTCACAAATAATTGCTTCATATAGAATCTCGCACAGCCAAATATATAAATATATACTTATTGTATTACATCTTTTATCTTTCTTATACATTTTAATGTTAGCACACTTAAATTATAAAGTTTAGGATAGAAGTTCAGAAATGTTTTCATAATTAAAATAAAATTCAACCTTGTTTGCTTTTCAAAATACAGTTCTAAACTTAATCACATGTTTGAAAATTTAATGAGTAGTTACTTAAGTGTGTCTTGGTTTTTTGGGGACCTCTTGACACAGACATCAAAGTCATATTTCTGCGAAGACTTTTGGCTTATTTTTTAAGTCAGAAATCCCTAAGGAACTTTTGACTACGGGATTTATGTAATTTTATCTGTGCTGTAATGTACGTAATGACATTTGATTAAGCGAATCCCTGTATAAAAATTAGTCTTCTACAAAAAAAAAAACAAAGAATAAATAGAAAACAAGTATTCAATTGTGGGTTTAAAGAGTTCTTTGGTTAAAAAAAAACTGAATTGCTTTTTAAAATAGGTAAACGACTCCTAGTTTAGTTTTTGATTAAAATAATAAAATATAGCCAAGGAATTACAATAGACGATGATGACGTTCCATTTCAGCCCTGTCAAACAATTACTTATTCTATAAAAATAGATACAACTGATTACTTACTCTTAAATCGATTACTTAAAGTGTCGCATGAACATTCCTCCTCAAGGACAACCAATTTCATAGAAAAACGAAAACAAGCGACTCCTCCAAAACCGAATACTCTAAGCGATAAAAAATACCAATTATTTAAAATCACATCAAACAATTAACTTTTATTAATTTTATATTTGTTCCTACATTTTTGTACAACACTGTAGTTTATTCTTTTTTCCATAATAACTATTATATACGAGTATATAACTAGTATAATAGTACTAAGTTTAATAGAATTTTCATGTACTCTCATAGGAATAATGTCTTGACGTGCAGTTTATTTATGTTTTAAATAATATGGTTAGCAATATATATATATATATATATATATATATTTATATATATAGTATATATATAGTAAACATAAAGTATTAGTATTTAACTGTCATGGAAATTACAAATATATTTCATTCCATTTACAGAATCATGAAAACAGTTTTTAGTGTTATAATATAAATTATATATGAAATAAGATCAGATCAGGTGTTAAAAAGATGGTCACAATTATATTCTAGTTTTTTTTTTTTTTTTTTGTTTTTGTTTTTTTTTTTAATATAATAGACATCTTATGGACCAAATAATTAAGAATTTTTATTAATGTTAAGGTGTTTGCTTCAAAAATGAAATCATGTGTGAGAAAATAGAACACATATTAATGCGTATAATAGAAAAAAAAAAAAAAAAAAAAAAAAAAATTACTATAAAAATAAAATAAATTATAAAAGTCTATGTAAAACTATTTAGAAAACATTATTCAGAAATAAAACATTTTTTTAACAAAAACATTTATATAACTTGTTCTAGTTTTTATTTCTATTTAAACAAATGGATGTTTTATTTATTGTAATTTTTACTAACCTGTTTTAATAGAATGCATTTTTAGCACATTTTCAAAAAATTTTGTAAAAATGTGCCTATATAGCTTCACTTTGTCCGTCCGTCCGTATGTTTACAAAAACTTTTACACCGTTTGAAATAGAGTAAAGAAATTTTAACCATGGGTAGTTTTTGCAAAAAAAATAATTCCGTAGAAGATTTTTTTTCTGTAGCCCCACCTGTTACGGAGCTACAGTCCCACAAAGTTGGAAAAAAGCCCTATATTTAAATGTTATAACAAGAGTTCTGTTAGATATATTTTCAATCTGAAAACGGCAAACAATAGCTGGTTTCATAAACTTTATAAATATTTAAAAGAAAAATGTTTAGGGTTGCCATGCGGTACTAAAATTAAACATTACGCAAAACTCAATTTTTGCAAAATTTTTGGCCGTTAGATCCTCAGATGAAGTTAGATCCTCAAGAAACTTGGCAACCTTCCCCATTGAAGGGCTATAACAACTTTAAAAAACTATTTCCAAGTAAATATTTCCAAAGTTAAACTCAGTATGTAATACAATATAATTTTGAAAATGAGCTTTTTTAAAAACCCTTGGTTTTTTTTCATCACTTGTTTTTCTATATTTTCTCTTCTCTAATTTTTCGAAATTGAAAAAATATACATTTTAATTTTGATTTTGAAAAGTTATCATATCATTAATAAAGTAAAATGCAATTTCTTTGGAGAAATTTTTTTTGAAATAAAAATGACAGCTATTTACTAATTGTAATGTGTATTTAAAATATTTACAGATTATTTTTAATTTATTTGATGATTCTAGGGAAATAAAGCGTTTGAATTAATGTAAGCTGCCGTTAACAAATATTTTCCAAATAAAATATTAGTGTCGGTACCAAAAGCTCGAAAATCAAAATCTAGAAATATCAATATCTCGAAATTTAAAAAAAAATTGGTAACGGAATAAAATCCTGCTTTTTTAAAATACCGTTTTTTTCGCTATTGATAAATATTCCGTTTTTTTTGTATTTAATTCAGAATTTCTATTTAAATCTTGTTCTAGGCGTTTGGACAACAAAAAATGGAAATTTCCTTTTTTCAGAATATTTAATTTAATTTATTGCATATGTACAGCTGTTGGACACACACAGAGGATTATCTGCCTTTTCCAGAATATTTAATTTGAATAATTTTATAATTAATTGTTGAAAAACGGGCTTTTGGAAAAGGAATGTTAATAGCGAGTGAATTTTAGAAACCCGGATCTCGTACCAGATTCATAATTTTAATTTTTTTCTTTCTATAAATTAATACTGTTGCCTGTTTTTTTATATTTCAACATTGTTGATATTTAAGAAATTTCGAAATTTTATATTTCGAGATATTAATATTTCAAGATTTTGATTTTGGGGATATTGATATTTCGAGATTTTGATTTTCGAGCTTATGATACCGACCCAAATTTTTATGACCCGGATATTGAATCCTACTTTAAAACCTCTCCAACTTCCTTTCATATATATATATATATGTATATTATACGTATAAGTATTATGTCAACAACAAAGTATTTAAAATAATTAGGACTACCGCACCACCCAAATTTAAAAAAAAAAATTTCATGAAACCTTGATTTTGAAATACGTCCTAATCACTTCAATTTAACACCTTGTTTACAAAAATATATATACAGTAAGTAGAAAGAACAGTAAATATATATATTTTTATATATAATTTAGAACAGTAAATATATATATGGAAAAAGAAGAACCTGTTATGTTCAATTTGTATCCAACTCCCAACTGGTTCTTAATTCTACTGTGCCAATGTCCTGAAAGCCAAAAGGGGCCGGTGGATGTGAAAAGAAGCGCAATGTAGTCGGAATTTGAAAAATTGTTTAAAAATGATTAAAGACCTTGACTGTTAGCTGCAAATCAAGGTTGTACGCTTTCATAATACATATAGATACAATACTTGTAATATTTTGTAAATACTTATAGGTCTATATATTTTTTATCGCAATTAAAGTAAAATAAGAATTAAGACCTTTAATGGGAATTCTCAATTTATTTTGGAAATAAGCCTTACTATCCTACCAAAAATCTTCGAGGTAATAAAATCATTGTCCCTAAGTTCATAGGAACCCTAATTGACATCAAGACATTTTTTAATTATTATTGAAATACAAAAACAATTTCTAATTAAGTAACTGTAAATAAAAAGAATAACAAATACTCCATTTAATTTTTACTGTTAGAATAATTAATAGACTATTAACCTTAATAAAGGTACAGACTTATACAATTAATAGATCTTGTAATTTCTGTCAATAAAATATATTTATGTATATATATAAATATAAGAAAATCTATTGTATTTTAATTTTCATAAGTTTAATTGGTTAATTAAGTTATTGACTAGACGCTTAGACATCATTAGAAAAGGTATAAAACTTAAAATTAAATATAAATGGACCAGGTATTATTTAGTTTTTTTATTATTATGTTCTAATTATAAATATGTGTAACATAAAAATATCTCTTAGGTATATTTGGATTTTAAAAAAATTAATCTTAACTTAAAAGTAAGTAAAATATTAATTTTTAAATACAGTTGTTTACCAAATGATAAAGTCATGTAGAATATTATTTAAATTTTTAATTTAAACTCTTCATGTTACTCTCCGGACAAAATTTTTAAAGATGACCAATTAATGAATTGATTAACTTAAAATAACAGTTATTTGCATATATTTGGACTTGACCTAATGAAAAGCGACGCATTAACTAAAACATTAAATAGCGCTAGCTAGAGAAGATCAAATTTCTACTTTTAGTCGCATTTACAATATCCATTTGTTTAGTTTTAGTTGTAACTATACCTATTGTCGCAATTAAAATCTCGTTGGTCAGTGTGTTAACATGCAGAAGAGATATATCAAATTTTGCTTATAAGTAAATGGTTATTAAAGAACTTAAAAATATTTTAAATTATTGGGCCTATATTAAAGATATTATTGGTTAATCAGCCATCACCTTTAGGGTGAATTTATTCAATTATTTTTAAAATTTATTTTAATTTAGTTTTTTTAGTTGAGATAAGACTCTTTAAAAATATGATATCGGATGGGTTTCAGTGTTCTTTTCAATATTAACTATTTAACCTTATAATATTTTGTACTTCATTTATCTTTAAAAAAATTTACAAGAAGGTAATGGTATATATATAACAGGGTGCTCAAAGGGTTTATGTTTTCGGAGCATTTTTGGAAATTCTAAAAAAATTTTGAAGCTTGAAAATCTTCATGTACACTTAAACATGAACTGAAATTTATTTTTATCATATTTTGAAATTTGGTTGATAAATTGTTAGTGTCTTCCTTAACAATTCTCTTAAATTGACATCTGTTAGTTGTGAGAAATATTTATTTTAAACAAGCATAATTTTTAAATAAATTATTACACAGTTAGTGATTCCGAATATAGGTAATGTTTGAACCACAAAACAAATTAGATTTAGATATTTGGATTCTGAAACAATTTTCCAAAATTATATTATGTATTATAATGATTTACGTTTTATGATTAATACACCGTCTGCCTGAATTTCTATCAACTCTAATCTGAAGTTTCTAGAACTAGAAAGAATAACTTTGGGGGTAGGAAATTTATCTTTGATAACATCCACTGCAAATGGAAATTTAACAAGGTTTTAATAGAAAAATATGCAAGTTTTTACTTGAAACTTAAACAAAATTCTTTAAATTTTTATAGGTATTCATCTATGGTATTCATCTTTTTGTTAGTACTTATAGAACAGGTGGAAGTATAAAAATCAAATTTTGTTTTTCTGAATCAATAAGAATCAATAATGTTTAATGAATTTAATCGCATTTACAAAGCAAATATCTAAACAAAACTGATATGGATTTGAATTAAACCTTACAACCTAAAATAAATATATTTCGTAAACCCAGCTCTAACCATCCGGCTGCTTGGTTACTTATACTTTCTCTGAACATTTAAATTAACTTAAATTTTAATAATGTTTTTTTTGGTTAGGTTTATGAATATATGCAAGAAGTATGATACATGTATAAATAACACTTAACATAGTATAGGGCACGCTCATCATCAATAGTAAGAGCAGCAGCCGAAGCACCAGTTGGTCTTTTATTATATTTAGATATAATACGTTCTTACAGTTATATGTATATAGTTGGTTAGTTACAGATTTATTTTGATAACCCTGAAATACAAAATAAATCATTTTTATAGTTTCTTCAAAATAAATTAACATTTACCATATTTATAATTTTTTAAATATTTTATTAAGTCATTTAAGTATATATTATTTATTAATTTTTTTTTGTTTCTCGTAACCCACAAGTAGAACGATTTTAAATTTTTTCTATCATCTTTTTCTTTTAACTAATTTAACAATTTTTAACATTTATTATTCTCATAATATTCGTGTAAAGTCAAACCAAAAAAAAAAAAATCTAATAAATAAAAGTTATAACTAAGTATGAGGTGGAAAGAAGTCAAGTGATAAAATAATAATAATAAATTCAAAAACAAATATAACTGTTATTAATTCGAACAGTTTAAAGTTTTTTTTAAAGATAGACGCACTTGTTTAAACTTTATTTTTTTATTATTTCTTTATTTTTAGAAAATCTTCAAATTTCCAGTTATAGTGTTAATCATATTCACTATTTTCAATATATATTTTGTATTTTCTATTCTACACCTTTTTTCTTTGTTTTTATTTATTTATACTTAATTCTCATTATTTTATTTGTTATTTTCTTATTCACTAAGTTAACCGAAGTATATAAAAAAAAAAAATATACATATA
Organism: Dolichopus griseipennis; assembly: GCA_963082915.1. Lineage (NCBI taxonomy): Eukaryota > Metazoa > Arthropoda > Insecta > Diptera > Dolichopodidae > Dolichopus > Dolichopus griseipennis. The sequence continues at coordinate 66,081,594 of OY720444.1, read as the reverse complement.
CAGGGTGTTCCGGATAAGAGTACAAATATTTCAGGGGATGATTCTTAATATTAAAGTAAGAAATAACAATTTAAAGCTGTGATTTAAGGCAAAAGTTGTCCGAGATTTTTAATTGTTGAATACCCACATTCTCAACAGAAGTTACCGACATGCTTAACAGAAGTTAACTTATTCTATTAACTTATTTATTTTTATATTTTTATATTTATATTTTATTTATATTTTATATATATTTTATTTATATTTTTTTTTGTGATGGTGACTGAGAGCTCTAAGGTGTCAAAAATTTTAATTTTGCTATTTATAAGCATCTGTCCAAATATTTCTTTCAAGTGATATAGTCAAATTAAAGCTTTAGCATTATATTAAATATTCTTTTAATCCTAGAGGGCTTCCTTAAAATTGAAGGAAGAGTCTCTCTCGTTAATTTTTAACCATTTTTGCTTATATGATAAAATTCAAAGAAAAGATCCAAGTTTTGGTGCACGTCACAATTAAACTCTTTGAACGTGATAGGTTTGGGCGAGGAAATGGGATTAGATCCTTGAGGATTCAGTATTAGTTTACTCCAGAAAATTTCGAAACTTTCCGATTCAAAAGCTATTAAGACTTAATTAAAAATTTTTCATTTTTAAAAACCGGTAAGAGCTTAGGCCCATGTGTATATATTTTAAAGGTTAAACGTTAACATTGAAGCTTTAACATTTTATTTCGACACGTCTTGTTAACAGGTTTCCTTGATTACATTGCCTTATATTTAAAATACAGAATCACACATAATCAATATATTTTTTTATATGTATCACAATATAAAAAAATACATTGCATTGTGTAGTTTTAAAATTTACTTAAATTTATATATATATATATATATATATCCAGATATCTATTCCTAAAGTTTCAACAGCGTACTTAATCATCTGCTAAATTTTTTTCACACTAATACGAAACACCTTGTAAAATATATATATATATAAATTACTCCACTGTTTTATTTTTTCATACTTGAGGTATCATTACAATGTCCCTTATAAACATAATATTGTTAATGGGAATGCTAAGTATAAAATATTCTTTTCGTATACATAATACATATATCACTTTGAATAATATCATTCATTCATCATTAATAATAATCATCATCATAATAAAAATCATCTAAATTCTAGATCATAAGCGCTCGCTTTAAGTTTCACTTCACCTATGCTTGATCCAGTGTCATAAAAAATTGGAAAAATAAAACTTCCTCTACTTTTATATACATGTATAATGACTTAGATATATAGAAATAAGCTAATAAAGTTAAAAACTCAGGGCCGAGCCAAGCGGGGGTGCAAGGGGTGCATGGCACCCGGGCGGCAGGCATTTGGGGCGGCAAATGAAAAATGCGACAAATTATTTATTGATCGATATTTATTACTTTCATGATGGTTTAAACTTTAACCAAACAAACACTGCTATTAATTAAATAAAAATATGTATAACTTGTAAGCATTTTATATACTAAAGTATGAAAATAAATACTACATATATTATAGTCTATAAAAGTACCATACTGGTACTGTATTAATATGTAGTGTGAAGTATCAGTAATCAGTATGAACCTGTAGTCTGTACTGAATTCTGATACGATATTTTGTCAATAAATCATAATGTCAATGTCATATGTTTACATAATTAATAAAAATACAATACACAATTTGTTCTATTTTAACAATTTTAAAAATATGTTGAATGAAGGTCAAAAGATTGCACAGGAGATTGATTGTGAAACTGAGTTTCCAGCCATTGATACTGTAAGACCTCGTAAAAAAAAGAGAATGTTCATACATGTGGATGAAAGTCCTGAATTGCCAGTACAAAATTATAAAGTTAATTTTTATTTCAATATTTTAGATACAGCTATATCCAAAATAGAGGAAAGATTTGAGCAAATGACAGCTCATAGCCAAACTTTTCAGTTTCTAAATGACATTTATTCGTTGCAGGAATTGAATCGAGATACTAAAATAAAATATTGTATGGATTTACAAATGAAATTGTCTGACAATGAACGAAATGAATCTGATATAAATGCGATAGATTTATGTGACGAGATTGAAATCCTTTTAGCGTATATTAAGCCCGACATGGATGCATTCGCGGTTTTAGATTATATATTTTCAAATGATCTGACTCCAATGTTTCCAAACATAACAATTGCATTAAGAATATTTTTGACAATACCTGTGACAGTGGCTTCTGGTGAAAGAAGTTTTTCTAAATTAAAATTAATAAAAAATTATTTAAGATCGACTATGTCACAGGAGCGGTTAATAAATTTAAGCTTAATCAGCATTGAAAAAAATATAGCTGCAGATTTAGACACAACGGAGTTAATTCACGAATTTTCGCTCAGAAAAGCAAGAAAAGTTAATTTTTAAGAAAAATTTATATATAATTTTAATAAACTTGTTGATACATATATATTATGTTGTTATTGGTTTTTGTTTTTTTTTTCTGTAACTAATTTGTTTTGAGAATATGTATATGCAAAATAAGTAATTAATAATTATATATACACATTTGTTTTATTATGAAAAATATTAAGTTTAGGCTAAAAGAAATTTAGCTAATTACGGGCGGAAACTTGTGTCTGGCACCCCGGCGCCAATATACCTTGGCACGGCCCTGTAAAAACTATATGTAAATTATGTATATATTGTAAAATATATATGCTAGATATATAGAGGTTCTTATATATATATAACTATATACTTATAGAAAGAAGCTTTGATGAATGAATTAAGAAAATAAAACGAAAACAATACAATAATATACACAAAAAAAATAAAACGAATAAACAATTTTGAAATTTATAATAATAGAGCAAAGTAATCAAAAATAAAAATAAAAAATTATATATAGAATTATTAAATTAAAACTTTACAAATCAGAAAAAAACTTTTTTGTTATTCAATTTATTTCTTCTCTGTGTCGCATGATATATAATATAATAAAAATTAAAAATTTTCTTATTGCAATAACCATATGTACAGAAACACCCAAGTACACCCACTAAACATAGTTAGTCGCTATTTATTTACAAAATTTTCGTATTGAATTAAGTTGGAAAGCAACATACGGATTAATAAGCTTTTTAATCCAATTATTTAGGCACTGTGATTGTCGACCTCTCATTAAATTTTTACAACCTCCTTTTACCGAAACAAGGCCAGGTGATTGGGTGGCATAGTGGTCTGAGTGTCGACTTATCATTAAAATTTTCCTTTAACGAAACACCGGATAAGGAGCACTGTGATTTGAGTGTCGATCCCTTATTATATTTTAACAACCTCTTTTACCAAACAACTACTGGGTCGCTCAGTGTGGTATGACGGCTGAGTGGCTGGCCGGTACAGTGGTCTAAATAACATCCTCCTTTTACTAAACGACGGCTAGGTGACACTGTAGTCTGACTGTCGACCTGGGTTCAAAACCCAGTAAAAACCCAGTAAAAATTTTTATCTCGTTTAATGTATTTTCGATTCAACTCCCATTCGTCATAAAATTCAAGTTAATTTAAATTAAAATTGCTACACGAAACATGCTATAAGTATTAATTCGGTGGGAGGAACAGATGAATTACAAACAAATACATTAATGTCTTCAGTCTTCAACAAGGTGTCCTCTCAAATTCATATTAGTTTTGCTATTACAAAACTTATTTTCGTACGTGTATAAAGGATCACTGTATACATACATACAATAAATTTAAGTCATAGGTGAAAATCTTATTTGGTTTTTTTTAAACATTTTATATGAAAATAAAAAATTATTTTATATTTTTTTTAAATTGTTTTGATTTTAAATTGAAATTGTTAATGTGAAAAAGTAAAAGGAAATGTCTGTAACAAAATAAAAAAAAAAAAAAACTTGAATGAAACTTAATGCACATCTTAATTATAGAATAATATATAACATACAAAAAAAGTTACAACATAAATGTTTATATATGTATATAAAAAAGTATTTTTATTCCGTAGGAATTTCCAGATAAATGAAAAAAAAATAAAATAAAAAGGTCAATCGTTTTCAAGGTAAAAAAAAAAAACGTTTTACCAAACAAAAGTAAAATACTTTAAAATAAGTAGTTATGTAGGAAACCAAACATATATACAATACTAATAATAGATTATTGACCAACAATTGTACCAAAGTTTATTTTGGTTCACAGAACAAAAATGTGCCTTTCTATTAAGGAATCAAAGATGAAACACATTTAAATTGCATAAAACATTGTAATTCAAGTTGCATACTGGGATTCTAGCCCAAGTCACTTGAAATAAATTTAATTACTAAAATAAAACTTTTGGAGTGAAATGAGAGTCAGTTTAAAATGAGAAATTAAAGTAATTTAATTAGTTAAAAAAATTACATTAAACACTGGGTGGTGCAGTAATTACTGTGCCGACCCCATATTCAAGGAGGCTGGGATTCAAATTAATGGCACAACCAATAATTATGAAATCCTATGCCAATAACAAGAAATAAGTTAAGATAAAAATATAAATTAAGATCAAAAACAAAACCTAAAGAAATATTTTAATTAATTAATATAACTCATAGACACAAAAATATCTTATAAATCAAAAACAAAGTTCATACAAATTTTTTAACAAATAGAATGGTATCTATTGAAATCTAATTTCCTACAAAGCCTCGGTAGTAAACCGAGATTCAGTACCATTCACAAGTACTCAGTTGTAATATAAACAGGCTTGTTACCCTAACACTACCACAGAAATTAATATACCAAATTGATGTATACTAAAATTTGATATTGATGTTAGATTAATATAACAGATTGAGAAAAAAAAATTCTCGGTTGATCAAACATAGCATGCGTGTTTTTACTCTATTAAACTACATAAGTACTTATTTTTTTTTTAAATGAAATTAAATAAGACATCAAGTCTGGGTGTACATGAAACCGATCATAATTCGATAATTTTGAAATCAAACTTGTTACATAATAATAAAAATGACAAATAAAAATTACCTCAAATGACATGAAATGGTCTAAAAATGAATAAAGACATCCTATATAATGTCTTATATAATATTTATGCAAAAAGTTAATTTTAAATGTACTTTTTTTTATAATTTATTGCAACTTTTTGAAAGATTTTGCCTTTTTCTCAACTGCATACTGAGATAGAAATCAAAATTATACATAAAAAAATATTGCAATTTCAAATGGAGTAGTTATTTCTATATAAGTAAGTAATTCTTATAAAAATAATTAATTAAATTACTTACTTATACACTGTTATACTTAAAATTATATTCAATGACCTTTGTATTTTAAATTTTTTAATTTAAATTCCAAAAACCACACTTTCATTTAGAAAGCCAGTTTAAAATGAGAAATTAAATTCAATTTGATTACTTAGTTAAAAAAAAATTACATACGTTTAGGGTAAATACTTATATTTAATTTAGAATTGTTTAAGCAAATAATCATGTAAGTTTATTACATACATATTCTATAAGTAAATTGAAAATCGTTCTAGCTACTTTTAATTTTTTATTTTTTTTTTTATTAAGTTCTCATATATACTTAGGTACTCGAGTTGAGATCATTTTCTTCTTTAAAAAATTTCCTAACAAACAACAAACCAGCTCATATCAACTTTTATTTTTGTTTTAACTTATTTACTTTGTTAGTTGCAGCTTTCATTCTATGATTTTTTTTTTTATTCTTTCTTTACATTTTAGAATGAAAAATATACATATGTATATACAAAAAGAAGGGAAATAAAATGAATTCTTAAAAACTAAAAACAGAATACAAAAATTAATACTAACCGGTTTTCAATAAACTAAAGCTAATAAAACGGGTACAAATAAAAGTTAAATTCCCATTAAAATAAAAATTATTTTAACTCTTATTGTATTTTTTCAAAAAAGAAAAATGAATACTTGAAATCCTTTAAAATTCATAGGTATAATATGAACAGGTATCAATAAGAAGAAAATACATATATATATATAGATAAATATTTATACAGCATCCTTCAACTTTTAGTTCGTCACAGAATTATTGTACATCTATTTCATAAAGGTAAAAATTACTATAAAAATTAAACATTAAATAAAATATCGCACCATTCTTAAATTTACTCATTTATTTAATGTGTGCTATATTGGAATTTGGTTATTTTTAACTCAAAATAAAAAGAGATAGACGTACTTATACAAGTTAATAAATGAATTAGTTGTGAACTGTGTTGTATATATGATACTTGTAAATGAAATTTTAAGTTATAAATATATATACAGATGCGGTACCTTCGTTTCATATAACTTTGAAATAAGTATAACAATAAATCTTTTTTTTTTTACGTTTTTTGTTTGTTTCCAACTCAAATAAGTACTTACTTATTTATACAATGGGATGAATATGACATATTATTGTTATTATTATTATTACGGTTGGTTTAAATGTTTATTATAGATGGTTGTAATAAAAATAAAAATTATGGGATGATACAAAAACCACCATTGATGGTCATTCTTTTTATATTATTGTAAATAATATTTATGCGTTTTTTTTTTTTAATATTTTGGGAATTCATAATTTGAAGTTTATTCTTTATTTCCAGTAATTCGTATAAGTAAATACACAATATAACTACTTACCTACATATTATAAATATACAATTGATAATAACTTAATAAATATATAAACTAAGTATAGTTATACGTTTATATTGTTTAGAAAATTATGAATTATTTTTTTTTTTAATATTTTATTCTTGGTAACTACGTAGGTACTTTGTAACAGATGCGGTTCAACAATTTATAATACAAAAATTACAAATTATAATTAAATTATAATGATAGCCTGTAAATATGTTAAACATGAATGTTAAATTTATTTCAAAATCTTTTTCATTTTTTGCGGTTTAAAATAAAATTAATTACTTATTAAATTAATTTTCAGTGGCTTTAGTTAATAATTCATTATAACTCATATGTATATATACATAAATTCAACTTTCAAGAATGTTCATAATATCAAAATGTTCATAATATCAACTCTGAATTATTGTTTAAAATCATAATTTTAAATTTTAAAAATATTGTTTGAGATACGTTTAATATTGTATGATACAATATTTAATATAAATATGTTAAATTGCATAGATTAATTTACGTTTTATTAATGCAAATTTGATACGATTAATTAAAACAAACTTTTCAAATCAATTGTAATGTTATGCATTATTTACTTCGCAAAATCTGTTAAATATTTTAGTTAATAATCGTATACAAATTTAATAAATCATATGATGCTTGCAAATTGCATTAAAAAATTGTTTGATACAAACTATAATACTAACTAATTTAAAAAAAACTGCTCTTTACGTATAAACGTATAATCTAATTGGTTTATTGTTTACGTTTTCATAATTGAGTGTGTAATTATATTTTAATGATAACATTTTATAATTTTAAAACTTATTTTTTTTTTTGTTTTGTAATTAAGTTTTTTTATAACTTACAAGCGATAATGAAATCTAACAAAATCAATTTTAATAAGGCATTATACTTAACATGCATAGGATTATTTTTATGATTGTTTTGAAACAATTCGGAATTTAAATTAGTTAATTATTAATTTGTATTTTAAATAACTGGAATTTTTTTTCATTTAGTTAAGTTTTGAGTTTTTATTTTGTTTTTTACTAGTAAAATTTTAATAGAAATTTACGTACGTAGTAAATTTTAATTTTATAAAATTTATTCCAAAATTTCATCCAGTAAAATAAAAAATCCTTTGAAATATTAAATGAAAAGCTTTGGATTTTATACTGAGAATTTAAAAAATTATATATAATTTAAATTAGATAACTTCTTCATCCCAATGAAATAAATCTTGACTGTATACCAAGACTCTAGATAAGTATAACATAATTTAAATAAGTCTTCGTCATAAGTAGTATGTTATAAAAAGTGAGTTTCACAAAGCCGGTACACACATTATTACACATTTGTTAACAAGAATTAAATAAAACTTCTTAGTTAATTTATACTGAAATTAAGTAAATATTAATAAGTAAATATATTCAAATAATTTATTAATAATACTTAATAGAAGTCCAATTTGTTAAATTACCTTATCTTATATTTATAGTATTCATGTTTTCTATTTACACTACAATGAAAAGAATGTCAAAAATGTATTAACTTTTATATAAACTATACAATAATGCTTATATTATCGTATATATATTAATTATAAGTATTATATTATATATATCCAAATTTTTTTGTAGTATTTTAAGCCAGTTGAAGCAAGTTTTAAGTTGATTACTTTAGTTTTATATTAATAAATATTAATACTACTATGTGTTATTTATTTAAAAAAAAAAAAGATACTCTTACATATAAGTTTTAATTTTTATCCATTTATGTACATTTATTTTACCCGAAAAAATTTACATTTTTTTTTTTTTTTACTATGTATATTCGACAATTATATCCTTATATTTTTGTTGTATTAAAAAACTTTTTTTCCGGGATAAACTTAACCCAGTAGGTAGATGATAGGTACTTACATTTATTTTATAGCTATATGTTGCTAATGATAGGAGAAAAAAAAAAAATTGTATAGAGATTTTTTTTTTTATACTTTTATATTTTGCCACTATAGTAAAGCAATTCAATCAAAAAATAATAAAGAAAAAAATATCTGTGTCACAATTTATACACTAACTACTTATTTTCGTTTTAGGAAGATACAAAAAAAAAAAAAAACTCTTGAAAAACTATTACACTTTATTTTTTGAAATAATATAAAAACAAATATAATATATATATATAATTATCACAACACTTAATTAAAAATATATTTAACTGATATTATTTTTAATATACAATAATTTATGTATATTTCTCGTTTTTTTATTTAATATCCGCTCCCAAATAACGACAATTTACAATATTAAATTAACACGACCAAGCTTACCCAATGAAAAATGACAACTAATTGACAACATAGCAAATTTTCTGGGATAAAAAATTTTTTCTTTCATTTTTAAATGACATTTATCGAGACTCGTTTGATTTTACCCTATAAGCATTTATGTATGAATTGAAGTAGTTTGGTGAATTGTGACTTGTGACATGTTTATATTTTCGAGAATCGAAAATATGAATTGAAGTTCTGAAGTTTAAATTAAATTTTTTTTTGTTAAATTATTTGTGAAATTAAATCAAAAATAAAAATACATATATTATATATTGAAAACATATTTTTGTTGTTAAAATAATTAAGAAATGCACAGTTTTACAAAAATTACTTCTTTTATTATATTTTATTTGCAAATGGGACGTTGGCTTAAAAGTTGCAAATGTCAAAATCTTGCAAGCAAAACGATGAAAGCGTTATCTCCTGAGAAATGGAAATTCAACTCAAAAGTTAAATAAATGGAATATAATACAAATGAACATAAAATAACAACAAAATATCAACGCAGCTTTGTGGCAAAAGTTAATAAACCCTACTTAGACAGCTATTTTTTTATGTTTTGTCAGCCATTTACATTTATTATTACTTTTTAGTTTGAAATTGCAGAATATAGAATTCTAAAAATAAAAAAGTTAAATTTATTTATTATATAAATAACAAAAATAAAAAAATATAAAATATAATTAAATTTTTAATTTACTAAAAGTATACCGATTGATTGAACTGATTCAAAAATAAATTATGTCAATTTACTTCATTTGTTGTTTTTTCAACGCTTCAACATTTTGCATAGTGCTTGGAAAATTTGATAGCAGGGTTTTTTTGAAATTTTGTAACTTCGATTCCGCGTCATGGCTACAATCGTTGTGGCCAAGGCGTGAAAATTTTGTTTACTCTTAAATGTAGAATATTTTTACGTAGAAGTAAATTTTTGACAAATTGAAATTCAAAAGAGTTGAAATAATTAACTTTTTGAATTTAACTGTGATCTGGTACGGTACTTTCCTCTTAGAGTGTAGTGCATAATATGTAAATTTGTTTGATAATTCACAAAATATATGAAAATTTAATTTGACAATTAAATTTTGACATTTCGCATCACTATTTGAAAAAAAATTGTTATGAAGATTGTGTTTACTTGTATTAATAGAAATCTAATAAGATAAAATTTGAGAAAATAAATTTTATCTTTACTTATTCTCAATCTCGTTTTTTTTTGAATATTAAACTTCTCTAGGTACAGAGCATAGGCTGTCAGACAAAGCATGATCACTAAGTTAAAAAATAAACCTAATTAATACTTACTACATTTGCAGTTTAGGAAGTGACATTTTTTTAAAATTTTGACATTATAGAAATTGGCATATATATATTTTTTCAATTCTATTCTTGGTTGTCCGTGTATTTTTATTTAATGTCAAAAATAATAAGTTAATTATCTTAAGTTTAATGTTTTGTTCGTGAAGAGACCTTTTCAAAAATAATATTAGGAATATTTTTGATTCTTTTTTCTGAAAATAAGGAAATATTAAAATTTATTGTCAACTTCATTTTCAAACAATTTTTATACATACATTTACTTAAAGCTGGCGTAAAAAAATTTTTGAATGACAAATTTTAAATAAACGTCACATTTGTAAATAAAAAAAGAAGTAAATTTTATAAAAATTAATTTTATTCCTAAGCACAATGAGCTGCCAGCAACGCTGAAATACTCAATTTTAGTAAATACAAATAATACTAAAAATTAGAACTAAATTAAACTTTTACTTTACTTTCAATTCACTTATTGAAAAATTAATTATGTTTTTATAATCTAATTTGTTTACATTAATTATTTTACCATTTTAACGCTCAACATTTTGCATAGCGCTTTTTACATAATTTGACAGCTGCGTTTTTTGACATTTTTCAAACTTTTTAATTTTTACACCTTGCCCACAATGATCGCAGCCGTGACGTAGCATCGAAGTTGCAAAATGTCAAAAAAAGTAACTAACAATTTTTTGAAGCAGAATGTTGAAAGTGTTAAAGGATCATTTAATGTAAACAAATTAAGTAAGTATTCATAATTTATTTGTCAATCAATGAACTTTTAGTAAAGTAAAAATTTAATTATATTTTATTTTAATTTCATTTTATATAAAGAATTCTATATTTTGCAATTTCAAAGTAATAATAAAAAAAATGGCTGACAAAACATAAGCAATTAGCTGTCAAAATAGCTCAGAAGTTAAAAGTTAATTAAGTTTTGCGTCTTGGTTGCGTTGAAATGTTGGTGTTACTTTCATTGTAATTTCTTACCAAATACACGACATACAAACAATATATTTAACTTTTGTAGTAAGTTATAACGTGGAAGTAAGAATGTGTCTGGTTTTTTTCTCAAATTCTTTGTATGAGCATCTTTTATTCCAGGTCAAAATAAATTGTGTATCGTAAATTTTTCCAAAAGCAATTAATTATTATAATTGGTCTAGGAAGACTGCTCAATCCATGTTTTCATAATCAAATCTGATTTCTTAAATTAAGTTGGTCTGTAAAATAGCTTAGAGTAGCTGCCATAAAACTGTTAAATATTTGAACCATTATTGTGATTCTGAATGGCTCGTATCGGATAATATTTTATTAAAATTGGTTATGTGTGACCTATAGGTATCCCAAAATAACTTCTCTTATCTCTCTTTTAATTTTTATTTTATAAAATATTTAAGTAAGCCCCTCTTTAAAATGTAATCTTTTTAATTTACAGTATTTATTAAATGCTATACAGTTTGCATTTGTGGATACAGTTAGTCATTATTACGCAAAGATCTACAATTAATTAGACCAAAAAGTTGAATTGCTTGAATACAAGATCCACTATAAGACAAGACCTGCAATAATAATTAATGTGATTATTAATTACCTTACCAAAATAAAATAATTTTAATATGATGGCATTTTAATGTTTACATTTATTTCAAAGCAACAACATTTATTAATGTTTATATGCACATGTACAGTTTTTTTTTTTGGCAGGATTTTAATTATAAAAAAAATTAAAAATATGCACTTACATTTAACTTAGTATAAAATAATAAATTTTCTTTAAATTCTTTAATATAATTAAATTAAGTATAAATTAGTTTGTATTAATATAGGTATGAACATACTGATACATTTTTAACATTAAGGTAGTATAAAATAAAATCTACTTTATAAATTAGTTTTAAACTTAAAATTATTATTTAGATACATATTAATTTAAATTTATTCTAAGACATCAGTTCGAATTTCTATTTCATTTGTAAAAGTAACACCGTTTTGTATAACATCACCTGGTCTTGGTTCCATTTCAAATGTCAAGAAACCATCGACATCATCCAAATCTTTTGAATTGAATTTCGCTACTAATGTACCTCTTCCGGAGTATGGCGGCATAAATTTAAATGTTGCAGCTCCGGTTCCTCCAACTGGAATTTCAGCAATCTAAAAGAAATTAATAGTATGTATTCAATAACAATTCATTATATGTAAAACAAGATTTTATACATTTTATTTACAATTGATATTTAAAAAAAATTAAACTTGGTAAAAATTTTTGACAAACTTTGAAAATAGAATCTTAATAGATTTAAAAAGATATATGTGAATATTTTTAGGTATACTATTTAAAAAATTTATGAATTAATTTTTTAATATAAACATCAATCATACTTCGCTTTTCATTTAATTTAAGAATTAATTTAAATTAATTATAAATACAAATTCAACTGCTTCTCAATAAACTGCAATAAATTTTACAATTCTTTGCAAATAGAAATTTTGTTTACTTAAAAAGTTACTTTATTTGCAAGTTCTATTGATAAGATCATGGGTGTGGGTTTACGGTATGATATTTTTATAAACCCATGTTGATTTTTTTCTTAAAAATTTTTCACCTACACTTAAGGTTTAAAATTCAACAACACGAGTAGAAGTGGAATGAAATTTAAATAAATAAAAAATTTAAAAGTGTGTTAAGTTAAATAACGCTTATTAAAATTCTAAGCGATACATTTGCTATTTGTACTACAAAACTCTGATTTGTAAAAATTAGCACATTGAAGGTCATTCATTGATTTGTATTTAAAATTTAAAATTTAATTTTAAATACAAATTTTATGTAAAACCATGTATTTAATATTAATTAAATATTTTAACTAATTTTTAACTTTACACAAAAGTTTCTCACTTAAGTCTTTTGAATAAAATATTGATTTTTTTTTTAGTTTTATTTACCTTAAATAGTAATGGTTTGTCTAAGCCCGGACCTTCAATATGGAATAAACCTTTTTTAATAGAAACAGGTAATGGATTTGTTAGTCGTACTATTGCATCAACAGGTTCCTGTGATATAACTTTTCCTTGGAAGTTTATTTTTATATCTGGTTTTCTAACACGGAAATCATCTTGAGCGAAATATTCAAATTCGGTGTCTCTCACTGAAGCCAAACAAGAAATGTTAAAGGCAGCCTTAAATAAAATATAGAATAATTTTAATATACATTTTTGTTTTTAACATACTGAATTAAACTTACTTGTGGCAATAATTTTTCCTGATATTCAAAGTAATCAACTTCCATTCTTACATATTCTGTTGATCCTGGTTGTATTTCTTTTTCATATGGAACTGATTTAACTTCTTCCCTGTGTATTCCAGTATACAGTACTGTATCAACATTTAATTGTCCTTGCGCAACATATGCTTTTTCACTGGATTTATTTTCAATTTTAAGAACTACACTAAAGTTTTCACCAATTTTTATGTCATCACGAAGTTCAAAATCAAATTTAATATCATGGAAATTTTCATTTAGATAATAACGTGCAAAAGCACTATTAGCTTGTTTAAGGGCTTTTAGCATTGTGTTGCGTTCTTCATCAGATTTTTCTGGAAATTTATATGTATGCGTAATATCTTCACGTTCATATTTTCCAACTTTTTTCGTACTAATAAGTTGTCCAATTGCTAATGTATCAATACGAAGTAATTTTAATGGTTGATAAGGGCCATAATACCGCCAAAATACTTTATCAGCATTAACTTCAGAATATAGAAAATTTGTATCGTATGGACGTAATATTTCACCATATTTAACACCAATTACTGGAGCTGGACCAACTCTATACATTCCATCGGATTGTTCTTGTGGGGTAGCATCAATAGCTTGCCAACCATCATATGAACCATGATTTCCAACACCTAAATCTGGTCTAGCCATCCATACTTCATTCCAAACATGATAATTCCAAATTGAATCTGTATTTAATTCTTCCATTACTTTACCGTGCTCATCAATGAAATAATCTACAGTTAGAGATGCTTGGGTATCATGAGCTGATGAATAATTTGAGATAATACGTGATGGAATACCTAAAGCTCTGGCAACTGATTAAAAAAATATAAACAAAAAAAAAAAACTTTATAATTAATTTAACACAATTTAAAATATATTATACCTGTTGTAATTACTCCAGCAAAAACCCAACATTGACCATATTTAACCGGTTTTCGTTTCTTATAATATCTCTGTAATATTTCAACAGAACCGATCCATTTAGTCGGGGCTATACCATCTGGAAATTCTTCTTCCCAACTACCCAATATACAACCATCATCGTCTGGTGAATTTATAGCTGCTGATAATGCTCTTGTTGTACGAACTGGATCACTTCTATATGCAGCACCAACTCTTCCAACTTCTGCTATCAGCAATAATGAACAATCTAATACATGCTTTTCAAATTGTCCTAATTTCCAAACAGATGGTCTCATTCTATTATATGAACCACGCCATATTAATGTTGTGTCATCTAATAAATATTCTTTTCTTTCTTCATAATTTTCCATATAAACTTGATCATCTTTACACCATGCATTAAATAGTATATAGATTGGTTGTGTCAATGTGTAACTTTTTGATGGTCCATTTATTATTTTTGTATCTACATCCATTTTCCATTGTGTAACAGGACATGTAACAGCGGGTTTTATTAATACAGTTAATACATCCCCATTTAATGATAATATACCGGCACCCCATTCATATGGATCACCTAAATAGTTTGCATGTTCTTGTGGTACTAAACCAACAAGTGTACCATGTCCATGACTTGGTTTATCATCATCAAATACTGTAAATATAAAACTAATGGCATCTTTAGTTTTATCAAATGGTCTATTCAATGTTATTTTCAATGTGAATGGTTGACCTCGTCTTACAACTAAATATGATTGTGATGCATCAAAACGATTTGTATGATGTTCTTTGGAATTTTCTTCAAGACAAAGATCAACATTTTTTACATCAATTATAGCTTCCGATGTTGAATCTATAGTGGGTGGGAGCAAAATGAAAAAAAAAATTTTTTATTATAAAAAATTCTTTATATGGTAATTTGTGTTACATTTAAGTTTATTATTTAGTTTTTTTGTTATACAATAACTTTTGCTTTCTATAAAAGCTCAGAACGGAACTTAATATATGGTAAGAGGCATGTTTTCCATTTATAGGTTCATATGAAGTGTTAAATTTTATTAAGTGAATGCTTGAATGACAATATTATTTTGTTAATATAAACTTATATATGTATATTTATATATTATATACTAATTCTCCATTTAAAGTTTTATTTCATATAATTAAGGAATGATGTTGAAGAATGAAAGAAAAGAAATTGTGATCTCTCATATAAAGAGATAAGTTTGAAAATCAAGAGTCAATAGATAGATCAATATTTATAATTCATCAGCAATGCTTTGGTCTAGTCCATGGCCTTATTTCACCAATTAATAATAATTTTTTTGATAAATTTTTGTTGCAACAAACCCATATTTGACAACATACCAATGAAGTTTGATTAGTTAAAACAATCACTTATCAAAAAAATTGTTATTTGAATAGTGGTAGGATGTTGGTACAATAGGGTTTACAAGAACTTAAAAATTTAAGAAAATTCATTACATTTTTAAAACTGTATTATTTTAACAAAAGTGTTTTCTATAAAAGGCCAGGGAGAGTTATAATGTTACCGAACGAATGATTGTAATACGAATTACTTGTATTTTATTAGCAATGCCTTCTGACATCTTGGCAATAATCTACCTTTAATATAAGTTATTAATATTTAGAGTAAGAAGGGTGATATCAAAATAAGTTATTCGGAATGGATGCTACTTGATCATGTCAGGAATCTCTAATCGTATTACGTCATGACCTTATAAAATTACAAGCCTTGCTTTTAAAGATATAATTAAATTTTTAGAATAAGATAAGATCTATTAAAATATTATTATATTTCTAATTTATATAATTCATCAATTTAAATAAATTTTTTTTATATTATATAACATAAGCTTGTTTATATATTTGTTTATAATTAAAATTCAATGGTGAATGTAAAAATGTTTTGTACCCATTAATGTCAATCATAAAATCATAAATTTATTTATTAACTATATGTAATATAAATACTATAAATTATAATAAATTAAATATTGTGCAAAATTCGTTAAATTGTATATACAATAATTACCTATATTTAATTTTGTATTTTGATCAATATAAAAAATTTAATTACACCTTCTGGAATCGGTTTTAAGGTGATCACGACTATTAATATTACTAATTACTAAATGGGAGTTATGCAATTGCGCAAATTAATAAATATATAATATGCAAAAACAAATATTGTTAAAGTTATTGAAAATGTTGATTTTAAATATATTTAAATTTATTATTTATCGTTTTATTTTACATTCGAAAATATGAATTGTAATTAAGGAATTTTGATATAAAGTTAATTACATATATATGTATCAATAAATAAATCTTAAAGATCTTTTAAAAAGCATTTAATTTTCAATAAGCCTAATTTAATTAAAAATTTTAATTGATTAAACCTACTTAATTTTATTTTAGTAATTAATAATTGTATTTTCGAAAATAAATAATTTGGTGAAATTAAAAGGAACCACTAAAGTTAAGGAACTATTAGGTTAATCATTTACTTCATTATACATTTCACTAAACTGAAAACAACTGATCATTCGATTATGATTTCTAAACTATAAACCACTATGTACCACTTGCAGGTTTTCATTAACAAATAGCTTTGTATTGTATGGAGTATTTTCCCGGTTACGAAGAACAACAAACCATGAATTGTGGCTCGTTAGGTAATTAAAACTTTTTTAGACACATTAACTTTGAACGCAATGGCGAATGGAAACTGAGTCAAATCGAAATCTGAGTCAAATCAAAATCCAGTAAAAGTTTTTTTTTTCACTTTTACTGGGATTCAAACCCAGGTCATTCGAAAGATGGATTGGTACTCTAACAACTGTGGCATCAAGTTGTCGATTAAATTTTGATAAAATTTGTTTTAAGAAGAAACTTAGATAGAAATTAAATTAAACCATGCATTTAATGAAAACTCTAGGCAGGAAAAAAATTAGGCAGATGTCGAAACGTTTAGGGAAAAACTCTGGAGAAAAATAACAATAAAAAAAGCGATAGTTAATTCAATAAATCAAAGTAAAATTATATTAGGAGGCTTTGTGCAATCCCTATATAATCTCAAAGGGGTTAGAAATTTACTATGTTTTATTTCGATTTATTAATGTTGAAAGAAGCAAATTAACTTAATTAATCGCTGCCGCATCCTTTTCAAACATTTAATATGCTTAATTAATAATAGTATTTAAATTTTCCTTACTTCCAAGGCATTAGGACTTCACTAGACATCGAACTCTGTTAGGTGTAATATAAGGATTTGTATTTTACCCGCTCTACAAGTTTATACCTATTGAGTTTACTCGGCCGAATACCTCTTCAGAAGCCTCGCGGATTCCAAAACGACCATTCTCGCTATATGTATCCTTGGCGTTTTTGCAACGCGTGCCTTATCTACTTCCATTTCGTTTATCTTATTTGATGCGCTATTGGTTACTCTACAGTACAGTTTAGTTACGGATTCATTGATCTCATCGCTTTTAATATTGAATTCTGCGCAATATTGCTTGCAAAATTTTGTAGAAGATTTAATTTACTTTACATATCGTTGAACTTTAGCTTGAGAATGCATTTTTTTTTTGCGTAATATATGTTTTAAAGTTGTTAAATTAAGGACCAAGTTATTTCCCTCTTTAAAAAACCGACCTGTTTCATTATGTCATCCAGGACTATTGTAATAATAAGAGTGAAATTTGGCAGCCTTGTTTAAGTCCTGCTTTTGATTGGAACGAACTGCTTTATTAGATAACTGCAACTTGTGCATTAAGATGTAGAGATTTAATGATATGTATAATATTTATCTTTTTTCTCTTAGAATATTTTTCCGCAACACGTTCAATGCTATCAGAAACTCTCTTGAAATTTATGAATACGAGATATAGTGATGATCTCCATTCTATAGACTGTTCTATTATTATTTAAAGCGTATTATAGTCTGCTCCACACAACTTCTTAGAGGGCGGAAGCATTAGTACAAAAGCTTAAAAAGATAAGATTACTATTTATTCTGTTATTTGCTATTGATCAAATTTTAGTCAAACAAAACATGTTTCAAAATAAAATAAAAGAAAGTTTAAACGTGCATAAGTACTTATTAGGAAAAAAATACACATTATTTATAACAAGGCAATTAATATTAATTTAAATAAATTTTTGCAAATACTTTAAAAAATTAACAGTGAAAACGTGTTAACTTGTTGCATGAAGTCAATGATAGGGTATCTATTCATCTATTAAAACTTAAAGAATTTTAGAAATTTTACATAAAAAATTACTTAAAATTCTTATGCAAGTTTAAAAAAAGCACGAATGACATTTGACATTGTCAATTTCATTTTGGAAAAATGCCAAATCATGTTCAATTTAGAATAATAATTAAGATCCTGTTTTTTATCAATTTTTACATTTCAAAGTATTTTTATATATATTCATATATTAATGAAGATGACAGAGTAGATAAAAAATTTACAGAATTTAATGGGTCGTTTATTCATAAAATATCGCTTTAAAATATTGTAATATACAAATTTCAATTAAAATAAATAATTTTTTAAAACAATGTAAGTTTGTTAATTAATATTAAAAAATATTATAATATTAAACGGTTCTTGGTGGCTGGCACAGTGATTAAGAATAGAACCGAAGAATTGAAGTTTGTGTTTTAAGTTGTATCTTATAAAGCTCAAATTATTAATATACGCAATGTGTATAGCATATAAAGATTGTGGAATGACTGTGACTAAATTTATTTGTTTATTTATTTGTAGTAAACAATAGTAAATAAAGCCCGATAATATTAATCCTTTGCCGATTTGACATTTGGACTAATTATTAAATTATTGTAATATAAACTATATTTATACCCGTATGACTATATAGTCTAAGGGTATAATAAATTTGCCATTACGTTTGTAACGCAGAGAAGTAGGGGGGGTAGATATAGACTCAAGTGTATGGATCGGATCAGAATCGAAAAATAAATCGATTTAGCTATGTATGTCCGTCCGTCCGTCCGTCCGTTATCACGATAACTCAAAAGGTAAAGGAGCTAGGATTATGAAATTTTCACAAATTCGTTTTTATGCAAAAAACGGAATCGAGTTTTAAATACAGCCATTTTGGTCCACGGGTTCGAGTACCTGCCATACAACTTCTAATTTTATATGAGCATTACTCTATACCTATGGAAGCTGCGTGTCTGAAATTTTGCCAAAAGTAGTTTAGTATAATGGCCAAAGTTACTGCAAAATTTAGTTGGTCTACTGCAGAGGGTTCGAGTAGCTGCCATACAACTCCTTCTTTTATATGAGCTTTACACTACACCTGATGAAGCTGGGTGTCTGAAATTTTGCAAAAAATAGTTTAGTGTAATGGCCAAAGTTACTGCAAAATTTAGTTGGTCTACTGCTGAGGGTTCGAGTAGCTGCCATACAACTCCTTCTTTTATATGAGGATTACACTACACCAAATGAAGCTGGGTGTCTGAAATTTTGCCAAAAATAGTTTAGTGTAATGGCCAAAGTTACTGCAAAATTTGGTTGGTCTACTGCAAAGGGTTCGAGTAGCTGCCATACAACTCCTTCTTTTATATGAGCATTACTCTACACCTAATAAAGCTGAATGTTTGAAATTTTGCCAAAAGTAATTAACCGGATGATATAATGTATATGTTACGGTCATACGGGTATCCCAGAGTTGACACAGTCTACTCTACTACACTCTTCCTCGTTTTTATTAGATATGATCCGACCAGGGTTTGGATCCGAGACTTTTGAAAAGCCGCCACTTTATCAATGAGCTATCGCTTAGATGTGACTAAATTTGGTATAGATTTAAAACTAATGTATCAAAATATACATTGTGCAATTTTATTTAATTTGTGCATTGTTCGAAACCATATAATAGCTATTTGCAAATAAAAAATAAGGATAATTTAATTGTGCCATCGTAAAGATTAGTTCAAATAATTGATAAGGTACAATACAAAGTTATTGTATTAGCCTGGAGTTATTCCCGATGTTAAAGATATGCTAGAAGTTTCGAAATGTCAAACAAATATTAGTTAATAGTTCTATTGAAAAATTTATATTTTAAAAGGTTTTTGACATTACTTTAACTTAGTTGTCTTAGTTAGTTCTTTAGTCTTTAGTTTTTTAGTAAACCCCTTGAAATTAAGAAGAGTTTTAGCACATGCAATTTAGTAATTTGAAAAATTAAAGTTTGATGGTTTTAGGGCTGAAGTCTTAAGAAATAGATTTGAGATTACTTCAAAATCAGGATATTCCTTTTTCCAGAAATATTTTCATATTTTTATACGTAATAAGATTGTGAATTTAGTATCGGAAATAGGGCGGTTCTTGTTTATCCGAAATTTGGATTTGATTTCTCTTGTTTTTATTATCAAATTGGACTTCATTTAATGTTTTTTAACAATTTTTTTCTTAAGATTGAATTTTATTTTCATTGTTTTTGATAATAAAGCCAAATCCAATTTATTTTATCATTCTGTTTAATAGCCTTTGACTCTTAAAATTTTTATCAATTCAAATCCTAAATATCAAGTGACACAAAAAATGATTTTTAAATGACCCATTCTTATTTCGAAGGATCTAAATCCTTTCAAAATTTTAAGTTTCCTATTTTAAGAGTTTTAATTTTAAACAATGTTGGAGAAATTTTGTAAACACTCAGATTGACGGAAAAGCGGACGGAGTGAAACTATGTGTAGAACGCATTTTTTCTTGAAAATGTGCTTAGAAATTATAATTTAATTCATTAATTTACAATGAAAAAGTTTCTATTACGTTCAATTTAAATAAAAATTATGAATTTTACTAAAAATATTTGAATAAATATTTACAATTTAATCAATTGCAATGTCTTCAATATAATGTTTAAATATTTAATTATAATTAAAATTTTTTTAAAACATTTATATACGTGAAAATTTTCATGGCATATTAAAATAAATATTATTATTAAAAGAAAAATCAAATAATTAAATAAAAATATTTTATAAATTAATTAAAACATACATCTCAGAATAACGTACGATTCTTCGAAAATATTTTATCATTAACATGTATTATATCATTCCTATTGGAATTTGGAACCTCTTTTATAATTCATAGAAAAATATACTGACTTCATAATATTAACAATGGTTGGCGCTTAATCATTAATACATAACACTTTATTGAGTTTTGTACTCATTACTCATTTTAAGTAGCGTTTATTTAAGGAATTGATTAGAATGAATTCAAAAAACGTGTATATTGTAAAAAGAATGTCAATCATATTAACTGATCATGTATTCTTCACTTTTATTTCTTATTCATTATATTTCTCATTTTTATTTCTTAAGTGATTAAAATATTAAATATGAAATTTATCAATTATATTTGGATCTTAATTCAATGTACTTTTACTGATTCATTATAGTTTTTTTTTTGAATAATTTAATGAGTTTTCCGGATCCGAAATTAAGGATCTTTAAATTTTTATGAATCATTTAATACAAGTGTCTATATTGAAACATAAATTTTTAAAACTTAATACAACAATAACACATAAACATAATTAACATCAATGTGTTTATATAATTAATTCTTTGAATTTTTAATAATATATTATTGGTGATTCAATAAATTTATTATTTTATTATAAAATTTTGGGAGCGTGTCATTTAGCCACAATATTTTTCATAACATTTATATATAAACATACATCTATACATATACCCGGGATTCGAATTTGAAGGGATTTTACAGTTAGTTTCCAAATCGGAAATTCTGTTTTTCGAACAGTCAAACAAAGCACTGTTATAATGACAGTCAATTTATGAATGATGACAGGCAAGTGAAGCGCTCTCAAAATTTTAAAATAATATAATTGAATTTATTGGATCGTCAGCATTAGCAACATGTTGGAAACATAACAGAACCACACTAGTACATAAATTAAAATTTCTATCTTTATTAATTTCGAAGATATTCTTGTGAAGTTTTGATAGTTGTATAGACGGTAGCCGAAACATCAGCCCAATTCATCGCAAATTTCAGGGATAGAATGTAAACATGTTAGAACTCCTTTGTGCCCAATTTGAAGTTTCTATCTACAGTAATTTCGAACACATGCTTATAAGATCTTGAGAAGTGTATTAAGAGCTACATAATGCATAATATATAGATTAAAAAATTGAGAATTAAAACGCTTTAAAGCTTTTTTCACTTTCACTGGGATTCGAGTCCGGAGCTTTCGCAATAAAGATAAGCACTCCAAAAACTGTGCCACTCATACAATATAGTTTTAAGAATTTTACAATTAAGAATTCTACATTTTAAGAATCTTGGAACTATGAATCCATTAATCGGTAGAACAAAATGTGGTTCTTTAAAAACTCTTGCGCTTTTATACTTGAAATCAAAATTAAGTTTTAAAATTAGTTTCGTTCATTTAATTATTTATTTAATTAAAAAAAAAAATATTTATAATTGCATTTTTTGCGTAAAATAAAATTAAATAAAATAAACACATTTTAGAAAAATTAATACAATCCCATTTGCAAAATATATTTTGAAGGAAGTTTACATCAACAGTGATTATAGTACTATAATATCGTACTAGAAGTGATATAGTACTATAAGAACAAGTCAAGCTTTTAGTATGTATACATTTTAATTTAAAATATTACTAAATATTTACTATTTATAAAATTCCGTTACAAATTGGTTACTAACTACTATACATTCCTTACATACTAAATACATTCAATTCATTAAATTTCAACATACAATAATGTATAAATTAAATTCTTGAATGATTCATTAATATTTTAGTGATTATAATTTATGTATGTATTTTTTTTAATATAATCAATATTAAGCGCCATTTCTCTTTAAATTTAGTTCAATTCATTGCTGATAAAATGAATATAGCAGATATTATTAAAGCAATTATTATTCTATTATTGGAACGCAAAAGACTTAAGATGATTAAAATGGGTTCGATTTTCTTAAGAAAAAAAAACATTTAAAATATGAATCATTTTTTTTTTTGATACGGATTTAGAACTAATTAATTTTTTTTAATATATAATAATAATGATACATATATAAGATATAGTGGGTTCATATATAATATGTAAATCATTTGAGATATATAGAATAAGTTATTATATAACCAGGAACATATAATATGTTAATAATATTCAATAGTTAATTTAGATAAATTAAATATATAATTGTTATAATTGTAAGTGTTGTTTGTTAGGAAGTTTACACTTAAAAAAAGTATTATACAAGATCCGGTTTTAAATGTACTTTTAAAGTTTATTATAGTTATTAAAAATAGTAGTACTCGTTTTTTATAATTGTCGCTGATTACTTAATTTTATTGAGTCTGACTTCAGGCAGTTTTATTCCAGTAATAATCAAATCATTGGCATGAGATAATCTTTCAAGTTCGACGATACGTCTGTTGGTTTCATACTTTTCAACAGATATTAAGAGCGATTTTTTCGTTAGTCGCTTTAGAATACAAATAAACGGCTGGGTGGCACAGTGGTTGAGTGCCGACCTTTCATGCGGAAGAGCCGGGTTCGAATTCTAGTGAAAGTGAAAAAACTTTTCTGGTTTTCGACTCGACTCAGCTACCATTCGCCATTGGGTTCAAATTAATTGCATAATCAATAATTAATAATTATTTATCTCTAATAAAAAATACTTTATTAATACAATATAAACAGAAAATAGAATTGTAAATATTGAAAATCTAAGACGTTTCTACATGTTATAAGGCCTAGTACTATCTCATGTTTAAGTTGTATGTGGAATTCAATATGGCCATTTCTAATAACACGAATATAATATGACCCCCTGTTTCAAAATGTACCTATGGTATAGACAGGCCTTTTAGCCTAACAGTTGAACAATTAGCCCTTAAAAAAAAAAAAAAAAACAAAAATTCAGTCAAGAAGAAGTCATATGTTACGATAAAAATCTCGTACAATAGTTTGTAATCTGGCATCAATCTTAAACTCAATATCAGCGAACTTATCCTCTATATAATTATATTTATTATGTTCAGTTCAAAAGTGTCAAAAAGTGCTGAGAGTTAGTAGTATAGTGCTGTAGAGAAATTGTGCTAGACAGCTGGGAGTTAATTACTTTCGTTCTATAAAAAAATTTTCCTGTTATGATAATTCACCTATAATTAAGATGCTAGAGTGTTAGTTTAAATAGATGGTTCAGTTCTTAATACCTTTACCCCAAGTAGCACGTTTGTTTGTTTTGCTGCCACTTCCGTGACTACAAACCTCTTAAACTAGTTTCATACCTATTCTAGTTCAGTGACCTGTTATCATTTTTGAAGGTCGCTTAAATGCTAAATCGTAAGTAATTTGTATAAAAGTTTTTATATCATGAACTTTTAATAAAACTAAAATCTCGAATTTGCAAATTTAACTAATTTTGACTCTATACTTATTTGAATAAGTTAATATATATGCGGAAGACATTGCGTATCACTAATATTATTTCTATAAAATGTTATGTAAGTTTAAATATTGATAATAAATATAAAATCCCCAAAAATATATAAGTATAATGCAAATTTTTAGAACAGAAGGTCATCACATATATTTAAATACAAAAGAATTACTTAAGATTAAAAATTTAAAAATATTTTAAAAATTTCAAGAGAAGAAAAATTATAAACCTGAAATTTTATATTGTATTAACCGGATTTTTTATTTTATATTATTGTAATTGAATAAGTTTGTCAAATATATTTGGAATGCTAATACATAGTATATTTTGTTGTACCTACATGCGTTTTAATTCGAAATCATATTAAAACTTAAATTTATTTTTGTATTTAATTTCATGTTTTCTTTAATTTTGTATTATAGTTCAAAAATTAGTCAATTTAAATTGATAATATTATCGAAAGTATAAATGTATAAAAGAATTTAAAAGCTTTTTAATTAATTAAAAACGTATTTAAGTAATAATAAAAATTTTTTCAAAAAATTTGAATTTTTTAATTTATTTTCTCACTTTGATAACGTCTTGTCAGATTAACCTTTAAACTTAATACCCCCAGATTCCACCAGGTTGTTAGATTAATTTTTAACTTAATACCTCAGATCCAGGATCGACACTATCAAGTAGAACAGTATCAATACAATTTGAACAAAGATTTTATATTGAAATATAATAAGTGAAGTAAATAAACTAAATAAATTTGCTGGAGCACCCAGCACCGCTCTTCAATATCTGGATAAGATACAAAAGAGAGCTGTTCGTATCATCAATGATACTAAAGTCACAAAAGACGTAACGTCTTTAAGTCAGCGCCGTATTGTAGGAGTTACTTGTCTATTTTATAAATATCTACTAGATAATACTTCAGAAGAAAATCTAACCCTACCGCCGTAATACACTGATAGCAGCACAATCTCCTTCATATACAGTAGCACTTTTTAGAACAAGAACTCTGAAATTATTAAGTCTTTTTTAAGTCGCACCTCCAAATTGTGAAACACATTACCTCCATATGTGTTTCCCAATACATATGATCTAGAAAAATTCAAGAAGGAAGTCAACTTATACCTTTTGGGTTGCACATTCAATCCTTGATAGACAGACATTTATATTTATGTCTTGTCGCTACTTTTTAGTCATTAGATTAGCAGCTAGGGTGCTTATCCCATTATTTTGGCTACGGGAGGAGGTTGTTTTAGTTGAGTAGAAATCTCACACTATACCGGGGTGGTTAGAATTTCAGGTGCCTTTTGAAGGTTTTTACCTCCCTAAGAAAGGGTTCATAAGGGTTCTTCGTAAGGGTTCTTATACTCGTATTATACTCCAAAGAAATTCCAAAGTGGCTTAAAAGCTTTTATATGGAAATTATATGGAGGGTGCAAATGGTCGTTTCAACACATTTTACTTTTCAATATTTTATTTATTACAATTATTCGAAATCAGCTTCTTTAAATTCATTACTAATTTACATTTTAACTCCCTCTTTAGATATTAACCTACACACCTTTCTAACCTTTTATCCCATTCCATTCGGTCAAATTTACACAATTTTATCAAATCTAATTAGTATAAAACCTAAATATCATTTTCGAAATATAAACTAGCGCTTCATTAAAAAATATTTTAATACAAAATTACACACCTAAGCTATTTGATTACTAATCCCTAAGTCGCGTAAAATCAATCAATAAAGAATAATAACAAAAAAATCGTTTTCAAACATTGGGTAAACCCCCTTACACTATAAAAAAATCATTAATATTGTTTCTAATCAAAAAAAATATCAAATAATTCAAAAATATTTGATTTAAAATCATTTTGGTACTTTTTCTGATTTTGCAAATTCCAAATGAAATCTCGCGTCCCGGTATATACATATATCAAATATATATGAAATTAAATTCTGTTCAATTGCATCATCTGCCATAAATATTCACTAATCCATTTTTTTCAAAAAAAAAAAAAAAAAAAATCACTCAAAATAAAAAACACAAATAAAGTGTATAAAAACAAAAGAAATTATTAAAAAATTTAATTTTTAATAGTTTTGTCCAGTTTTATTCTAATATAGAAGAGTATATAACTCAAAAGTCATACTACATACGTAAATATATATATTAAGCATCAGATCATGCAATAATTCTATTTTTAGAGCTAATATACAGTACAGATATTGGTATAGTTTTATTAACATTAACTATACTAATAATTAAAATTTAACACGTTCATTCCATTAATTTTCAGTACAAAAGAATATTTTGATTTTAAAACTATATAATCTAAATTCTATAGTATGTACTAATTCATTATTTGAATAAAAAATTAATAATAATTAAAAAGAAATAAAAGAACAAATTCAAAACACAACAGAACACAAAAAAAACACCAAAAATTTTTTAAAAAAAATTTCAAAAGAAAATACTATAAAAATTCAATAATAATATACATATATTTATATGTATAAATATATATGTACACATGTATATTATATGATCGAAGAATAATTGTAACAAACATATTGTATTAAAAAAAAAAAAAAAACAATTTGTATATTTACACATTGTTGAAGGCCATCGTCTATAGGTTGGGCGATTCGATCCCGTATTTGATGGTCGCCTACGAAAAAAAGGTGGTATCCAATTGCTCATTTTTGTTTAATTTTATTTGAGTTTTTTAAAAAAAAATTCCGGAACTATTAAAAAAACACGAATCACTTAATGTTACACTTAATGCAATGAATACAAAATATATTAAAATGCGTATATATATGATTTTAATAATACACTTATATTATAGTATTTAAATTGAATATTATTAAAATTCAATCAATTAATTAAATTTTATATAAAAAAAAAACACTAATACTATTTTTATATATTTAAAATTATTTAAATTCTTATTTTAAATTTTTTTTTTCCAATTAAAACACTTCCGAACCGTGCGACTGATATTTTTAAACTAAATCGATCATTAGATGTGACTGGAAGATCATTTAATTTTTTTTTTTTTTCTTTTTCAATTTTTTTTTTATTCTCAATTAAAAACTCTTCAGAATTATTATATACTAAATATTAAATACTTATATTATAGAAGCTTTTCTATCCCACATAATAAAAAAAGAAAAAAAAAATAATAATATGAATAATTAAATAAAATTAAAGTTGTCATTGGCAATTATGAGATATAAATGAATACCTAATCAATTAATAAAAAATTAAATAAGTATAGTAGTGTAGTGAAACACTCAAAATTTGAGCGAAATTCGCACTCAAATTTTTTTTTATATACATAAATAAATATTAGAGCCGCCACCGGCAATTTTGAGACCGAATAAGCCGGCTAAATTAAAAGATCTATTTAAAATCTTTTTTATTTAATTTCATGTAAAATTTGGATGGGTAAATGTCAAAAAATAAACTTTTAATTTAGCTTCTAATTTTAATTGATATTAAATTCTAAGAAAAAAGTCTAAAATCTAAATATTGAAATAAAGTATCTTGGGATAATTGATATAATATCGTCATCTCGTCAACTCGTCGTCTCCAATTTATACTGGGTATTCTGTTAGAGTGTTACTGACATGAATTGAATGACTGAGGATGTCAAAAAAGTATTGATGCATTGAGGACAATTATAAGCCTATCTTATATTCATTATTAATCCATTAATTGATAAGAACTGGATGAGAAATTATTTGATAATAGTTTCTACTCTCATTCATTTTCTCATCAATCTAATGTCAGAACCGCAGCTGAGCGAGAAAAATTAACTGGACACTTCTTCATTATGTCATTATAAAATGTCAAAAAAAAATGGATATGAAATTTAATATAGGGCAATAGTTGATGTGAAATATGGGCCGTAGGGCAATCTACCATTTTTATAATGAAATTATTTCATTTGTACACATTTGGTGATAGAGGATCGCCTGCTTTTTGAAGTCTATTTCATTCGAAGTATAATAGCGTCGAGAGTTTAATTTAGAAGATATTGCCATATATTTTAAGACCCTTTTGCAAAAAATTTAATTGTACTCTATTGTATACTTTTTTTTTATGTTATGTTATGTTTTATGTTATTTACTTTTTTATTACCTAGTAGTTAAGGTATTATAAGCTTACCTTCATTCCTAAAAGTTGTAGAACTTATGATAAAAAACTAACTAATAAGTCCCGGAACTGGAATATACTTAATTGTTTAAAATTAGTTAATTTTTGTTAAATTATATTAAATATATGTTATTAATAAAGTACAAATTTTTTGAACACCTTGAAATTTTTTGAACACCCTGTATTTTATAATTTCTAAAATTTAAATAAATTTTTTTTTGAAAATGTACGGTAAATTAATATTTTAAAATCAAACAGTAAATCTGAATAGGATGTATAACATGTACTACATTATGTATAATGTATATAATAAAACTTAAAAATTAATTGAAACTAAGCTTTAAAAGTTCTTCCCGGACTGTCTTATTATAGTAATTTGAATTGCATAATATGTGCCAATTTTTTCATACAAACATTTATAAATGAAGCAGTAAATCTAAATTAAACA
Organism: Dolichopus griseipennis; assembly: GCA_963082915.1. Classification (NCBI taxonomy): domain Eukaryota; kingdom Metazoa; phylum Arthropoda; class Insecta; order Diptera; family Dolichopodidae; genus Dolichopus; species Dolichopus griseipennis. The sequence continues at coordinate 66,051,934 of OY720444.1, read as the reverse complement.
TAGCACAGACAAATGATTTCGTCATACCTGACTCTTCGATATAATAAAATTTGTGGACATTATTTAATATTATATGTATATATATATGTATTTTCAAAATAAACTTAAAGTATTTTTTGAATTTTTGAATAACTTCTAAAAAAAAATTAAAAGCTTTTAAAACTTAGGTTTAGTTTTTAGAAAAATAAATACAAAACTGATATATTGATCTTTTAAAGTGTATAAACGAACTAAAACATTAGAACATCTTAATTAAACTTCATGTATACCTTATTAATTACAGTATTGATTTTATTCTTTAGTGGTTTAATTAGGTATATAGAATAAATTTTTAAAGCTTATAATAGAATGTATTGGTACATCAAACCAATTAAAGCTCAGCTGAAAAAATATTTGGAAAAGAAGTTGATTGTTGATTAAAATTGATGTCAAATCGACTGCATGTTAAATATCCTAATGACAAAACCCCCGAAAAGTTTTTTTAATTTTGCAATATATTTATAAATTTTCAAAAATTACAAAACTCCTAACACAAATGAAAAATCGGAATATACAAAGCATTTATAAGTCAATACATAAGCCTATAACCAAAAATTTCAAATAATAATGGCTGCATGACCTTCAAGCATCTGCTATTCGAATTATTAAAATCCCTATTTAGAATACAACTCTCAAACTGCTTCGAATTTTTTCTTCATATAGAAATTTCATCAACAAAGCATTTTAAAGCTCTAAAACTCATCTATTAATACCACTGCAAATAAAAGATCATGAGTATATTAATTTTGTAAAGCATCGATCTTGACGTGATAGATATAGACATAATAGAGATTGATAGTGTATGGATCGGATAAGTATCGAAAATTAAATTGATACGTCAACTTAAAAACTAAGAAAGCTATAGAGTTTTGGAATACATCCAAAGTGTATTTTATGGACAATTTGTAGGTTCCTATCTATTAAAATCGAAACAAGGCTTTGGGTAGCTGCATTACAAAGTCTTAGAATGGTGAGCTCATTTGTGATTTTTGAGATTTCTCGAAGCAAAGCTAAAAATAGCTGTCCTGAAAAGGTTAACACGGGTATCTAAAAGTTAACAAGGGGAATTCTAATCTTCCAATCTTCCTTTTTCTTAGAAGACTTGACATTTAGGAAGTTTGATGTATAGTCATCAAAATTATTCAATACTATGTGTACATATTCTGTGCGTATGAAGGGAATTATTTGTTAAAAATATGATTTACCCGGTTTTTTTTTCAAGGTCTATATTCAATTGTTTTATATTCTAAGTTCAATTATTTGAATCATACAGTTAGTATAGTAGATTGAATAAAATATAACCAGTGTGTCATATTAAAAAAATAAATGTGTATATTAAATCTAATTTTAAATATCAATCAAAAATTATTTTTCGTAAATTTTTATCGGTCATTAAATTTTAAAACAATAATTAAAATTACATTGAAAAAGTGGGGTTGTTACATCAATAATGTATTTCTAATTTTTATAATATTGGAAAGATTACTAATTTTTATTTAAAAAGAAATTAGTTTTTTTTTGGAAAGTTAATGACAGGTAGTGTATGACTTATCACAACAATTTGAATACTAATAAATAAATTCATAATTTATTAGTAGGTAAATCATTTTATTTAAAAATAGAATTTATTGAAGTATTTATTGTACTTGATTAGTTTTTTTCAAGATGAGACAAGAGTGCTATCATTTGGCTTTTTATAAGAGGACATACCCTGAATTCTGTTTCTTATTCCCCTTTCCCGCATCTTCATGAAATTCCCGTTTCAGAAAATTTTCATATTTATCATACTTGAAAATTGAAGCTTTAATTGAGAAATTAGATTGGGATGAGATATAAAATATTTTCGTAAATAAAGCCTTATTTGTAATATAAACGTGCAATAAAACCTTAGAAACTTGAAAGTCCCCTACCTTTTTGCCAAATTTTATTTTATTTCGAAAATTTTAAAAATGTTTGATAAAGGCTAGTATCATCTTTTTACGCCTTGTCACCCGTTGCATATTCTTAGGTTACAAAATATTATTTATTTTGTTTATATAATATATTTTAGTGATTTGTAAATTAAAAAAAGTTTGTTTTTATTAATTTTCCTTCTAGTTAAATATTTGCCACGTGTGTGGTATTCAAACTCACACTCCCTTGCATAATAAACCATTTGCCTATCCACTACACTATTACCCATTAAAATATCTCATAGAAAGCAGTTATGTGTAAGGAATTTGTTAAAATTCGAAACCATCTAGAGATAATTTATTTTAGTATATATAGAAGCCTTGATATAAAAGTATATTTTTTGTTTTTTTTCCATTTCTAAAGAAATTTAATTTGAAGTTAAAGTTGTTTCTCAGATTGTAGTTTTGTACATTCTCGTAGTAAACTAATCTATTGCACAACGAATTATAATACATATTTCATTTTAATATAAAAATAATAACGAAAACATTGACTAAAATTCTCTGATAAACTGACATCCAATTAAAATTTTCTAACATTCCAAATATTGACGAATATCGTCCAACTTGCAGAATTTTTTGTTGTCGATAATAACTACTGTATGGATGGGCAATGCTCAAATGCGCAAATTTTAATTGCGGTATTGAGTGTTATTCTTGGCTTTTTAGGCGTTTTTTTTTTAATTCTGAGCATAGATCTGAACAAAATGAGCATACTCTGAGCAGATCATATACAGAATACACTCAGAGCGCTCAAATTTAATAAAAAAACACGATTTGAAAAAACTGTCATTTTTATTTTAGTTACGTTTTAAATTGTCAAATAATTTAATTAATTTATTTTTTAAATTAAATGAAAAATGTATAACCTAAAATAAACAAAATATCTTGACTTTTATTTTACAAGTATAATCTTAACGAAACAAACGTCAAAATATCTTTGTATTTTATTTTGCTCAGCCGTATTGGAAATATTTGAACTAAGAACGTAGGCCACGACCTGAGCGCGCTAAGATTTAAAAAAAACGACTTCTTAAAAATATATTGAAAATGACATTTAAAATCGAACTTATTATCTATTGACTATTAATATACATATAGGTTATTAACTTCATTTGTTTTTTCAATTATTTTATTATCAATGTATTTAGTAATATTATCGGTGTATTGTATAGTACATGTGTTTCCTGATTTATATTTTGCTTCTTAATTTTCAAAATAAAATATTGGATTATAAACTAAAATACAGGGTGTATAAACCCTAGTATATAGTGTAATATTTCTATAATATAATATATACAAAAATTATACAAACTATATTTAATTAAATTACTCAAAATTAAAATTTAAAATTTTATAAATTTGATTCTGTTAACAGTTCAGTATTTTTTTAAAAAAATACAATTCTTAATAAAATTTATTAAATTTTTTATTTAAATTAAGTTGACAGCTTGCCAGATGTCAATATTATTTATATTTTTAAATTATTCAAAATAAAAAATAAAGCATTCACGTTTCTAATAATAACCTAAACAATACAAATAAATATAAGATACTAGTTATCATATTGTATTCTAAGTATATATATAAAAGCGAAAGTTTGTTTATTTGTTTGTTTGTTTGTAGCGAATAGACTCCTAAACTGCCCAGCCGATTTTCATGAAAATTTGTATATAGGGGTTTTTGGGTACGGAAAGAATTCGTGGCCCAAAAATTTTGCTCTAACGGACCGCCAAGTTGGGGCTGTGGTGCAAGTATTTAAACTTCTTTGTTCTAAAATGAAAACCGTTTGACCGATTGACTTCAAATTTTGTATACGTGATGCTCTTTGAGAATTGAGTAGACCCTATTGACAGTTTTGGAATTTGTTAGCCCATGTCGGGCCGACGGGTGGTCAAAAAAAATTTTAGGTCCAAATTTTGTCCGATTTTACGAAATTCTTCTTTAGCTTAAAAGAAAGCCCCAAGAAAATTTTGTTGAGTTCCATTAACCCATTGCGGCCCAACAGCTTTTTATAGGTTTTTTCAATACTTAACTCTAAATTAAAAACGGTTTGACCGATTTTCTTCAAATTTAGTATACGTGCTCCCCTGTGAGAATTGAGTTGACACTACTAACAGATTTGGAATTTGTTAACCCATGTCGGCCCGACGGTTCGTCAAAATAAATTTGGAAGCTAATATTGTCAAAATTTGCGAAGTACTGCTTTGGCTAAAAATAAAGCCTCATAAAAATTTTGTTGAGTGATTTGGAAGCAAATTACATCTAATTTTGCGCAATACTGCTTTGCCCAAAGAGAAAGTGTAGTTCCGTACAGTGTCTTTTAATATATTTTTGCGTTACTTAACTCTAAATTAGAAACGATTTGACCGGTTTACCTCAAATTTTATATGTGTGAAGCAACTTGAAAATGGAGTTGAGTCTGTTAACAGTCGGTCCTACGATTTTTCAAAAAAAATTTTTTGGAAATAAATTACGTCAAAATTTGGAAAGTAGTTTGTACTGCTTTGAATTACAGAAAGTTTCAAAAATTACTAGAATAATCCTAGAACAATCGTTTTAAAAAGATTGCTTTCATACATTTTAAAATTTGCATGTGTAAACCGTGTGTAATTTTTGTGTTAACTTTTTGCAGTAACATCAACTTCAAGTAGACCTTCATTGAGAGGCGCAGCAACGCGCACCGGGTATTAGCTAGTATTCATATAATAATAGAACCTATACAACAGTAGAGCTTTTTTTTTTTGTTTTTTTGAAGGTCGTACCGCGGTGACGTAATAAAACAATAACTGAAAAATGTGTAGACATAAATTTACACATAAAAAAATTTATGGATTTTTTTTATGAATGAACCACAATTCAAAAATAAAAAAAGCAAAAAAAAAAATTATAAAAATCAAAATAAAATTCAAAAAAAAAAAACAAAATAAAATTATTTTTTAAGAATTTGTCATCATTAAAAGAATGGAATATTAATACAAGCCAGTGATTCAAAAGTTGTATCAAAGCCAAAAAGTTTATATTAATATAAACAGATTTTTAAATACCTACTCATAATAGTTATAGAGGTTAAGTATAATTAATCAGATGTGGTTTGATTTATTAATCAGATTATAATATTACTTGTAGCAAGTGCATCCTAGAATTTATATTCGTTTTAATATTTTAGTTTCATTAAAACTAGTAGATTTTAAAAGCATTCCACGGATTGGAATCTAACTCATTTTCTTTCAGCACATTTTCAAAAAATTTTTAAAAATATATGCATGTATATAGTTTTACTCTGTCTGACCGTCCGTCCGTATGTTTAAAAAAATAATATCAAGGAAGAACTTTTTTCTGTAATCCTATTCATTACAGAGTTACAGCCCCCAAATTATGAACAGACCTATATTTACATTTAATTTCTAAAATAAAAGTTCTGTAAGGTATATTTTCAATGTATAGAAACGCCAAAGGATAGGAATTGGATATGATAGGCAGATAAAAATAAAGGGTCTATTATTCGGTTTGTAAAATTCTTGATCCTTTTATATTCTTCCAAACGGTTTGAGTTGGGAACTTGAAATTTTTTAGAGGAATCACACTTTAAAAAAGTAAAAGTATGAGTTTTCAATAAGGAACTTTTTTAGTTTATAACTCTTCGTTTAGAAGTAAGGCGGGTTTAGCTGTAAGGGGTCAAAAACTGAAAATTACAAATTTTTAAACAGCTTTACTTAAATACCTATTCAAATATTTTTAAAAGAACTCCGAGATTATATTTTAATATGTGTTAACATTTTTTTTTAATTATAAAGAGTTATTCTAAAATTAAAGAATATGTCTGTTGATTTTTTATTAATATTCTTATATAATAAACCACTACCTAACAAAAGTTTTTCAAAATTATTATTTTTTTATAAATATTAATACTACTTATATTAAATACACTCTTTACCTAAGGGTCATGAGTCCTTTAGGGACTTAGTCTGAGTCAAAACTTCAAGGATCATAAGTCCTCTAGGGAGTTATGGCTCCTTGCTATGAGTCTTAAGTCCGTTAGGGACTTATGTCACACTAAATGAGTCATAACTAAAAAATCTTGGAAGTTATGACCCTAGCAGTTATGACTCTGCACCACGTAAAACCTATTACTAATCATTGGGTCGAATGTATCATAAAACTGAGCTTGAACTTAAAAATGACACATTTTGAAATAATAATTATGAAATCATGATTTGAAACCGTTCTGTGTTATTTTTCAAAAAATTTTTCAAGTTCAAGTTTCATTAAACCATCTCATAGGGCTAATGTTAAAAATTGATTTAAAAAAAATATCGATTTAACGAATAGTATTAGGTATAGGTTAAATGGGTTTTCATCTGCAAAATTAGATAGAATTAGTTTACATAAGCTTTTCGGCCAATCTTCGAGTACAAACGATTCTCAGACTGCTTTTTCTTACTGTTCTTATCCCACTGTCAAAAAAAATAGATCCCGAAAAATTATGGTCCCAATGAGTTAATGACGCAAGCACATTGTATACGCATCAGTATTTTTTATTAAATATTTTTTAACATTTAATTTTGTTTTTATTTTTTTAAAGTTCGTTAATTTTTTGCGCCCATTTTTTAAAAATAAATTTTATTTAATAATAACCTTATTATTTACTTAATCTATATTATCGATTTAGTATTTACTTAGTTTTCAAAACAGTTTACGAAATAATGGAAGTAAAAGTTAAGCTTATAATATCTGGAGACCACCATTCCTGCACTGAGATTAAAAAAATATTATCACCAGATAACAGGTATAAATAGTGGGATTCGTACTCAGAGAATTTTAGTTATAATTAAATAATTAAATCGATATGAATTTAAAAAATATTAATTTTTTATTATTTGTAATTTTTCAATTTTTCTTACATTTAAATTATGTTGATTCGCAACTAGATTTTCTTAAACCATCAACATGGATACACCATAAAAGACCTGTTTTACCGGGTGATATAATTACAGTAAGAGGAACTTTTGTGGGAGATAAGTAAGTATAAATATATAGTACATATTAAATATTATAGTATTTTATAATTATTTAAAATATTTATTTTTTTTTTAAGGGCTAGTTTTGATTTAGAAAATGATCATTGTGATTGGGAACATAATAACTTAACTGGTTGCGTTGAATATGATACATCCTTAAATTTTGTTGAAAAAAAAATATATAGAAGAATAAATATTGATGGAACTTGGAAACATCAAGTAGATACATTTAGTCCTCGCTATATGAATACAGGAGATTTTAGATGGACTGTTATAGTTAATCCTACTTATTTTGATATTTATATTGATGATCATCAATTTCCACCATTTAATTTCACTGAATCTATTGACAGTATAGATGTATTTAGTACTTATGGTTTTGTAATAGTTGAATCATACAACATAGACTATGGAGATTCGATATATTTTTAGTTTTTAAGACCTATATAATATATTGAAATAAATTATTAAAAATTACAATACTAAATTATTTTTTACACAAATTGAATGAAATACAAAAGTTGTATCCCATCCAATAGGTATTGAAAACAAGTAATAAAGCTATATTCATATTCATAATTAATTTTAAAACGTGGCTGTTAAACACATAACACTATCTTTATTAAATTCGAAGATATGACTGTTACATCATAGGAGAAGGGTGACAGCTTTCCGAAACGCCACTGTAATTCATTTCAAATTTCAGACTTAAAATAAAGAAACAATAGAGATTACTTGTTACCTTTATCAATTTAAAAGATAGTGCTCCTTTGGTCCTGGCCCATTCGGAATCTCTCAGAATCCAAACCTATTTATAAATTTTAAGAACCCGCTCATTTGTCCTTGGCTCTTATAATTCTCCATTGTTCGTTCATAGTTCTTTCGTCATTAGTTATTATTTTTTTTTATTGTTTTTCCATTCGTTTAAGGAGTATAGGACATATACCAAGCCTACTAAGGTTATAGGCTTCAGTTTCTTTAATCGTTATTTTCACTAAGTCGTTGATTACTCGACTGTAGCTATTGTATAACATTATGAATACACAAATGTTAATTTTGTGCATCAACTATTATCTTATACACAAGAGTTGTTTATATGATTTTATAAAATCTTATTTCATATTACGATATAATTATACAATTTTGCCAAATATTTTTTAATTAGATATGTTCAAACCGGGATTTGAACCCGAGACCTTTCACATGAAATGCGGCATCTTTACCACTAGGCCATTGATCAGATAAATAACCTACAGAAATTCATACAAATTTCTTTAAAAAAGCTCTTTTACTTATGGTATAAAAGGAAGGACGGTAGGGCAGGCGCATATGGTTAAATCATTTCTGGAAGGTGAATATATGCATTTAATTTTTGTGGTAAAAAACCCAAAACCAAAGTAAATATATCCCAATAGCTGTTTAGGGTGATGCAATTACTAATTATGTGAATTGCTAAATGATGAAATTACATATTGATTTAAGAAATTTAATCAACTCCTGTGATACTTATACTGGTCGCCACTTTAACCATTGTGCCACCCACTTTGATTTCTACAAATTTCATAACACACTTTTTGTTTTTAAACACTGTTATTGTCTTTTTCACTTTAATTATTTTTTGTATAATTAAATGTTTATTCAAATTAACAATTGATTCCTGTACTGTATAATAATGAAACATAAGATCAAAGGTGATAAAAAAAATTAAAATGAAAATTTAAATTTCAAACGAAATTAATTTAGTAGAAATTGAGAAATTCAATCGATATGAGCTACAGAATTCAAATAATTTTGTTATTTTTAACTTTTCAAACTATTTTACATTTAAGTAGCGCTGATTCGCCACTTGGAATTTCCAAACCATCAACATTTATTCGTCTTGGAAAACGTTTAGAACCTGGCAATATTATAACGGTAACTGGATATTTTTCTAAAGAAGGAACAGAGTAAGTTTTATTTTAAATCTTTTTCTAGCTAAAAGAGTCAAGTAATGATTTAATAAAAAAATAAATTTTAGGGCTAGGTTTGTTTTAGAAAATGATAATTGTGATCGGACAACTAAAAAACTCAGTGGATGTGTTGAATATTTTTTATTTCTACAATTTCATAAAAATAAAAATCAAAAATTAAATACTGATGAAAATTGGACAGAACATATTGATACATATCATTCACGCTTTATGAAAAAAGGAAAATTTAAATATGTTGTTAAAGTAAAAACAGATCATTTTGAAGTTACACTTGATGGACATCAATTTGTCACATTAAATTTTACTGAACCTATTGTGAGTTTAAGTTTATGTAGTGTTTATGGTTTTGCTATAGTTGAATCATTTAATATTGAATATGGAAATTCGATATATTAATAAAATTTTAAGTGTGTTTAAATAGAGCATAATCGGTTTGTAGGTGTTTATTTATTGATTTAGCAAACATTTTCAGAGAAAAAAAATATACCTTTAATTGACTTGATTCTAAACTAACACTTTATTAGAGAATTTAGACATATACTTAGACTATTGCCTGAGCTACTGTTAGAATGATTGACGAGCATATTTGTTGTTTCCCTAACGTATTTTCAACAATATTGATTTTTGGAATTAGATTTATTTCTGCAACAATAGTCTTCAACCTTTTTAGTATTAATTTTTCAAACAATTTTGACATTATCGGATATCGCTATGTACGACTTTGTTTTGGTTGATGACTTCCTTACTTTTGGAACTATTATCACTTGCGTTACCTTCCGATTATTTGGCACATACTCCAGATTTTTATAATATCCACAGGAAGTATTTTTAAAACCGTATGACTATAAGTCAAAAGAGTATACTAAATTTGCCATTACGTCTGTGACGCAGTGAAGGAGGGGGTAGATATAGACTCAGGGCAGCTACCCGAACCCATGTAGCTGCATGGATCGGATCAGAGTCGAAAAATAAATCGATTTAGCTATATATGTCCGTTCGTCCGTATGCACGATAACTCAAAAAATAAAGGAGCTAGGATTTTGAAATTTTCACAAATTCGTTTTTATGCAATAGCCGTCATCGCTATAGCCATTTGGTCAAGAAATCTAGCCATTTTGGTTCATGAGTTCGGGTAGCTGCCATACAACTTATTTTTTTATATGAGCATTTCTCTGTACCTATTACAGCTTCGTGTCTGAAATTTTGCCAAAAGTAATTAACCGAATCCCAGAGTTGACACAGTCTACTCTACTACACTCTTCCTCGTTTTTCTTTTATTCCAGATAACGTTTTAATAAAATTTTGTTGAGAAACTGATTTTAGTTGTTATAGGTTCTTTTATGCGGGTGACGAGTCGGTTGTCATCTACGTTTATATCTTTGCTTTACTAGTTATTTTAATGCTATTCCATGCAAATATTTAAATTAGGTTTATAAAGCCTTCTGCTTCCCGATCTATTTATTCTTTAGTGTTCAATTAAAACTAATATCTATTTCAATATTTAAAGCTTTTCCAATCAGTGGAGTTCAGTTGTTTGACAAAGTTGATCCTTGAACTATTGTCATCAACTTTGTCATGTCGTATTTGTTTTCATTAGTCATGACATTTAGACATATGTATTCAAAGTATATTTAATCGACGAACGGTTTTGTGCTTATTGAAATTAAAACATCAGTAGAGAATCCCATGGCTTACAAAAAGTTTTATAAAGAAACTCAAATTTAAAATTATTAAAGGCAGCCTAGCCTTTAAGAAATTTTCTTTTCAACTTCGTAGTTTAAATCGATCTAGAGATACAATTTTTGAAAAATGTTGCAACATTTGCAGCTAAAATGCTAGTTTAGTTTCTCCGTATCGTAACCTATCATTTAGACGGCTTGATCTTATTATGCAATCGACATAGGTTTTTTTGGCATTTTTTTAAGTTGAATGGAGATTTCTTTGTTTATATGATATTCTGTACACTATCATTGAAAAGGTTTTGGTAAGCCTTACTACACCTTTGTAAGTTGAGCCACAGATTTTGAGAACCGCCTCTGGCCTCTGAGATCTTGAGGACCAAACGTATTATAAAGTTTTTATAAAAAAATTAAATTAAATCATCATGAGATGTATCAATGATAAGGCATTTGCAAGTTCTACAACTTTAGATACACAATATTTTTGAAAATACATTTTTTTATATAAATTAAGATTTAAATTTATAAATTTGAATATTATATACTTTTATGTTTATTTTATTATAATTTAAAGTTATTCTATTCTTCAAACTAATTAATAATCCGCAAAAAAAATCCAAAATGATAATTGGCTAAAAATATTTAATTCATTCAATTTTTGGTTTCAACAAAATTAAATGCATAATTAATACTAATTTTTTTTTCTTTATACTTAATTTTTATGTTAAAATATATTTAAAAATAATTTTGAAAAAAATCAATTACCAACTATATATAAAATGATTTCAAATAGAAAAAATTTAGTAGAAGTTGAAAAATCAAATCGATATGAGTTTAAAAGCCCAGAATATTGTGCTATTTTTAACTTTTCAAGTTATTTTACTTTTGAGTAGTGTTGCTTCTGCATATGATATTTGCACACCAACAACAACTATACGCCTTGGAAAAAGTTTAGAACCTGGTGATATTATTACAGTTACAGGTTTCTTTAATGGCGAGTAAGTTTTACTTTTATAAAAAATTTTTGAAATTCTAATAATAAACAACTTATTCAATAAAAAAATGTTTAGCTCAAGTTTTGATTTAGAAAATGATCATTGTGATTGGACAACTACAAAACTTAGTGGATGTTTTGAATATGATTTAGTTTTAAGATTTGGGACAAATCAAATGGTACGAAGAATAATGATTGATGGAAATTGGAAACATCATATTGATACATATTTTCCACGATTGATGAGAAAAGGAAAATTTAAATATGTTGTTAAAGTAAAAACAGATCATTTTGAAGCTACACTGGATGGACATCAATTGGCACCTTTAAATTTTACTGAACCTATTCAGAGTTTAAGTTTATTTCGTGTTTATGGTTATGGAATCGTTAAATCATTTAATATCGAATATGGAAATTCAATCTTTTTATAATTTTTTTTTTTTTTAAATGAAAGGAAAAGTGAATTATAATAGAGGATGAAGATTAATAAAATGAAATATAATAATAATTGAAATTTTTTTTTAATAATTTAAAAATTCTAAGTTTACTTCGTAAATAATTAAAATATAATTTAGCTACAGCTTTTAATAACTATCAAAATATCGTAATAATGTTCCTTCTATTCTATTGAGAATAAATAACTTTTTTATCACCTACATTCTTCGTGACGTTTTAGTTTCCGACACCTTGTACATTTAAAAACTTTCTAAATAAGTATTTCGTTATATTTAAAAACAAATTTAAAATAAGTTTTAACATGTTTTATATAGGAATTTTTAAAATAAGTCTTACAATTTAAAGGGTGTCTCATCTGCAATTTGAAGAGGAAATTTGCGAGATCACAAATAAAGTCAGGTTTTCATGAGAAAATTTTGGCCAGTATTCTTAACTGTAGAAAGAGAGGTATATTCTATACACTCAATAGGAGAGAAAGAGCAAAATGATTATAATAATTATTATTAATTTATAATATTAAAATTTTTTTATATGTTTTGAAAAAAAAAAAAATACATAATATTATTTATTAATTTTTAATTTACATTTCGATAATTTTTCAATTCAAAGTTAAAATTTTATTAATTTAAAATAAATGAAAATAATATAATTTAAAATTTTTTTTTGTTTGTTTATATTCTTTTCTTTGTTAACAAAATTCAAATGTCATATTGTATCCATAAAAATATGTATTAGTATGGAAAAAATTTTTGGATAGAATACACATTTTTTGTGTATGTAATAAGAACATTATTGGAAAAAGTGTTTAGAGAACATCTTTTTGCCAAGGATTATGATTACTTTTTCAATATTTGTCTACGTATTATGGATGACTCTCCATGACGTATTTCAATATAATCAGTGAACCGAACATAGCATTAACCAAGCAGTAATGGAGCCAAGTTGTATCAATAGAATTCACTCCACTCTCTAATATTCAATCAACGGAGAAAAAGTGAAAACTGTTGAATTACATTATTATATATTAAATAAGACAAGCTTTTGATCCGTCATATTATTATCTATTATTTATATAATTACTTCAGAGAAATTTGTATAGCTATTCAAATTCCAGGTGTTTAAAAACTGCAAATTTTCAGTTTTTTTACCCTTGCTAGATTTTAAAGGAGCATTCATTTAAAAAAGTTTTTTTTAAAGGACTCGTACATATTTATTTTTTAAGATAACTCTTCACAAAATTTTAAATTCCTAACTCAAAGCGTCTGGAAAATGTAAGGGATCAAGAATTTAATTGAGTTCAACATTGCGGTAAATTAAAGTACCGTACGTCAACCCAAAACATATTGATAATTATTAGATATAGCGGAAAGAAAAGCATTTAGACATTAACAAAAATGTTATTATTGCCAAGAATTGTTTACAAAAAATTCTGGTGCATTATTTTAAAGAGTTATTCAACTTTTATACTTAAAACAATTTTGACAATTAGTTAATTAATCTAAGAGTTACGCATATGTCAATATAAGATAAGTTTAAGCAATATGTATAAATTAAGATGAGAAAGACAAATAGTCTAAGAACATTAATTGTTTTTTTGTCAACAAAATAAAAAAACATAATTATAATACAATTTTTACACTTAATTTTTATGTTAAAAATAATTAAAAACAAGTGATGAAAAAAAAAAATTAAGAATTTGAGAACCATTGACATAAGTATAAATAAAATGCTTTGAAAAAGGAACAATTTAGTTGAAGTTGAAAAATCAAATCGATATGGGTTTAAAAGTCCTGAATATTTTGTTATTTTTAGACCTATATAATATATTGAAATAAATTACGGAAAGCTTTTTAGCTTTTAAAAATCCTAAAAAAAGCAATACTAAATTATTTTTTATACAATTTGAATAAAATCCAAAGTTGTATCCCATCCAATAGGTATTGAAAACAAGTTATAAAGCTATATTAAAAATCCATAATTAACTTTAAAACGCAGCTGTTAAACACATATTATGCATTTTATCTCAAATTTCGGGAGCATAAAGAAACAGGAGAGATTACTTGTTACCTTTATCATTTTAAAATATAGTGCGCGTTTGGTCCTGGCCCATTCGGAAGCTCTCAGAATCCGAACCTATTTATAAATTTCAAGAACCTGCTCATTTGTCCTTAGTTCCCGTAACTCCACATGGTTCAGCAATAATAATAACCTATTTACCTATTTGATAATCCCCACATTTATTTACCTCGAGTCGAGTAATCAATGGCTTATAGTGGATATAACGATTAAAAAAACTAAGTCAAAGTCAAAACATAGACTTGGTTAATGTTCTAATCACCATAAAGGAATGGAAAAGCAATAAAAAAAAAACTAATGAAAAACTAATAAATAGTTTTAGATGTAAATGTATAGCCTATAGACTTAATGAATGTCCTAAAATATATTCTTTAATCGTTACATTCACAAAGCCGTTGATTACTCGACCCTAGATATTGTATAAGATTATGAATACAAAAAATGTTAATTTGGTGCACCATCTACTATCATACACAAGAGTTATTTATAAGTTTTTATTAAATCTTACTTTATATTACGATATAGTCATACAATTTTATGATATTTTTTTTATTAGATATGATCAGACCGGGGTTTAAACCCGAGACCTCTTTACCACTACGTCATTGGTCAGGTTACTAACCTATTTAAATTTATCAAGTATGAATTTCTTTAAGAAAGTTTACAGGCATACATGGTTAAATCAATTCTGAAAGGTGGATATATACATTTAATTTTTGTGATCAAAAACACAAAACCAAAGTAAATATATCCCAGTACCTGCTTAGGATGATGCTATTACTAATTATGTGAATTTCTAAATAATGATGAAATTACATATTGATTTGAGAAATTTAATCAATTCCTGTGAAACTTATACTGGTCGATACTTTAACTACTGTGCCACCCATTTTGATTTGATTTCTATAAATTTCATTACATAAACTTTGTTTTAAAAAACTCTTATAATTGACTATTTCACTTTAATTATTTCTATATAATTGAATGTTTATTTAAAATAGTAATTGAATACTGTAATCAAATATTTTTTATTATTTTATTTTAATAAATCTTAAATATAAGCTTTTTTTGAGAACGCTCACAATATAAAAACATACTGGCATTTTTATTACACATTATGTTTGCATTTTTTTTTCTATTGACGAAATTAAATTTTGTAACTCTCTTTAGCACAATAATATTTTTATAATTGTTATCATTAATATTATAACAATGTCATATAAGATCAAAGGTGATTAAAATGAAAATTTAAAAATAAAAAGAAATTAATTTAGTAGAAATTGAGAAATTCAATCGATATGAGCTACAGAATTCAAAAAATTTTATTATTTTTAACTTTTCAAGTTATTTTACATTTCAGTAGTGCTGATTCGGGACTTGGAATTTTCAAACCATCAACAACTATACGTCTTGGAAAACGTTTAGAACCTGGTGATATTATAACGGTAACTGGATATTTTTCTAAAGAAGGAACAGAGTAAGTTTTAAGAAATTAAAATTTTTCAAACTGTATATTAATTATTAATTTAAAAACATAAATTTGTAGAGCTAGTTTTGATTTAGAAAATGATCATTGTGACTGGACAACAAGAAAACTTAGTGGTTGTATTGAATATGATTTATTTGTACAATTTCATACAAATAAAATGTATCGAAGAATAAATATTGATGGAGGTTGGAAACATCTTATAGATACATATTATCCACGGTTTATGAAAAAAGGCAAATTTAAATATGTTGTTAAAGTGAAAACAGATCATTTTGAAGCTACACTTGATGGACATGAATTTGCACCATTAAATTTTACTGAACCTATTGAGAGTTTAAGTTTATTTAGTGTTTATGGTTTTGCAATAGTTGAATCATTTAATATTGAATATGGAAATTCTATATATTAATAAAATTTTAATAAATTATTATTATAATTTAGTCCTGTGAAATTATACTCTTAGATTGTCAACAGTGAATGACACAGTGGCAGTCTAATAAGTGCGATATTTTTATTATATATCTTATTGATTGTGATTAATTTGTCAGAATAAAATGTAAACGCTGCACTGAACATTTTAAAAATCTGACGAAAGCCATTGCAAGGATGGCGGTTACTCAAACCCAAAAAACATCTAAACTCTCTTATAACTTATTATAACTATAGTCACACCGGACTAAGCATTAATTTTTGTCTATCATATTTTTTTAGTTCATGAACAGCCTATAGAATTTCTATAACGAAATCAATATGTTGTGCTTAGTTTGGAGTTCTTGTTCTTTTAAGTTTCCTAGTGGTAAAAGTATTTTCGAGAATATGCGCAACTTCAACATTTATGTGCTTTTCTATACGTGCTTGATATTACCATAATTTTTTATTTCGTACATACCAGGGAGCATTAACTATGTTGCGTAAAACTTTATTTTGAAAGACTTGATTTTGCTTACATACTTTTGTTAGGCAAAAACCCCAAAGTTGAATTTTACACAACCATATGGGTTATTTTCTTTTTTTTATTGGTGAAGTGTACTTGTTTAAATGAGCTAGCGTACAGATAATGAAGAACAGGTTTTAGAATACTGCCTAGAGTCCTTCCTGCTTTTGAAGATTTGAAGATGAATACTTATATTCTTTCGTTTGAGTGCTAGTACCTTATGTTTTGTTATTTTAATGCCATTCCACGCGGCTGTTTAAATTGTGTTTATAAAGCGTTCTAGTTCCGGATCTATTTCTCTTCAATGTTCAATTGAAACTAATATCCATATCAATTTTAAAAGCTTTTCCAGTCAGTGGAGTTGAGTTGTTTGACAAAGTTGGTCGCTGAACTATTGTCGTTGACTTTGTCATGTCGTATTTGATTTCATGACATTTAGACATATGTATTTAAAATATATTTCATTAGAGGAACCCACGACCTACCAAAAAGTATTATAAATAAACTAAAATTTAGGATTATTATAATATTAGTATTATTTTATTATTATTATTATTACTAATATATTTGTTTAGAATGAGGTGTAAATAACGCATTCAATTAAACCTGTTTTGTTGGATGTGTTCAATTTTAAAAAATATTAATGTTTTGTTGAATGTGTTTTATTTTAGAAAATAAAATGTTCAAAATTATCATAAGCAGGCCAAAAAATATTTTATTTATTTTTGATAAAAATAAAACAAAAAAAATAAAAAAAAATTTTTTTATGAACTTAAATTTATTTATTAGTTTATGAATTAGTTAATTTCAGTTTTAAAAATCACAGAAGATTTTCTGTAAAATTTTGGTATTAAAAATCGAGACTATGATTTACACTACAGGATCATTCCTGTTTTAAGTCTTCATTAATTTCAACGAAATACTGAAATAATTCTCGAAAGGTAGACCAATGTAGGCCTTGTTACATTGCTTACTTAGCTTTGAAATGAACCAAGCAATGTTTTCAAAGCAATTTCAAGGTTCCATCTTCTCTCCCTCATCTTTCCATCTTCAATATTTCCCCATAATTACTTTTAACTATTTTTTCTCTCCATCTTTCCATCTTCAATCTTTCCCTCATAATTCCTTTTAATTATTTTTTCTATTTAAAAAAATGGTGTAGAGGTAGAGAGATAGATACCTGAGTTCGATGCACCATAGAAGTCAAACAAAATATATTTTTTTTTAACTGAATTAGGTATTATAAAAAAAATTCCAAATAAAATTTATAACACGTAACGTACACATGTACATATAAATAGGACGGTTATTATTAAGCATATTGAGTACATTATAGAATTTTGGCACAATTTAAACAAAGGTTGTGAAACAATGAACCTATGTATTACAACATTTACAAACAAACAAATTTATCGAATTTAATTTTTAAAATTGGAAATTTAAGCAAGAACGCACTTAAATAAAAAAATATATTAATTGAAATTAAAAAAAAAATTTCACTAAGAAGGAATTTGAACTAACGACCCTAAAATTTTATCAAAGTTTAAATATACAAAATGTAGACCGCGTAACTTATAAACCTTCAAGTTTTTAAGATACAACAAGAAATGATGTAAGTCATTTGTTTTTTTTTTTGTGTATTTATTACTAGAATCGAAGCATAATTTGCGTAATACAAAATGTAACGGTTGCGATTTTATTTAAGAATATGGTATTAATGTAAAATATATATATATGTATATAATGAAATTAGAAATAGTTCTAAATTAGAAAAAGTTTTCTTTTATTTGACCTTCCATCATTCTGTGACGGGCCAACAGCTAGTTTTAATATATTGAACTAATCAATAACCTAGGCATAGTAAATGTAATGACATATATAAAAATTTATTTAAAATTAAAATACATACATACTTCACTTGTCTATCTAATCTTAATAACTACAAAATTTTCTTATTATTGATGAGTAATGGGTAATGACTAATTTCAACTATTTTAAATTACCTAACATTTTGCTTTTAATTAAACTAAATACTCAAGCTTTAAAATACGTATACAATTGACGAAATGGCAATTATCTTTCATTCATAAAATTGGTAGTAAAAAATTAAAAGTAAAAGTTATGAGGTGTAAAATTTTTTTTTTTTTTGTGGAATAACCTGTTTAATTGTTTTTATTTCGCATGATCGTAAAGATTTACAACTATAAATTAACCCTAAATTTGAATTCACTAAATCTAGATCTGAATAAAATTAATATAAATAGAGTTACGAATATAGAATATGTTTCAAATATTGTAGATGTTAATGATGATAAATGATGATATATTTGTAATGATGATAAGTTTTTACAATTTTTACTCTTATCACACACTAAAGGCAGCCAAGGTTTTTAAGGTAGTTTTATTTTCAACTTCGTAGTTTGAACCGTTCTAGAGATACAATTAAAATGCTGGTTCTGTTCCTCCGTACAGTATACCGTATCATTTAGACGGCTTGATCTTATTATGCTAAGAAATAAATATGTAGGACATAGGACATAATATTTGGCATTTTTTGGTCTTGATTTATAAGTTGAATAGAGATGTCTTTGTTTATAAGATATTCTGTACTATATCATTGAAAAAGTTTTGACAAGCTTTACTACAACTTTGTAAGTTGAGTCACAGAGTTTGAGAGCCGCCTTTGGGCTTTGAGATCTCGAGTACCATGTGACGTATCACTGAAAAGGCCTTTGCAAGTTCTCAACTTTAGATATATAATATTTTTGAAAATGCCTTTTTTTGAAGGATATATATAAGAGATAGTTTTGTTCAAATCCTCCATTCGGAAAAATTTGTAATAAATAAATTATTTTTTTTTTTTTGTGAGGGAATAGAACGCTCGAGAGTCACCCATTGAAACTGTATGGTATTTCGTTGGGTAGCGTACGACTTTAACGCACCGAAACCATACCCTTTTTGAACAAAACTTTAGGAAGGAACCTGTAATACAAATGTACAGTTTGGTTACAGGGATGGGAACATGAAAGGATTTTAGGATTGTGGAGAGCTTATTTGGGAATTTAGGATTATAGGGGATGGGGGGAAATTGGAGGGATATTGAGGAGAAAGAACTACCAACTTTAGGAAATACATTGGACGGAATGTGATTCCATAATCTTAACATGCGTATAACAAATGAATTTTCATAAGGCGTTTTTCGCCATCTTAACAATTCGACGCAGTGCAGATGAGCATCTGTTGCACTCCTTGTTTCACGTTGGAAAACTTTGAGTGGAGGCATTAATTGTTTTATTTCTTTAGAACAGGTGTTCGTCCCTACTAGGTATCTATTAAACAAGGTAAGTGACCAGACTAAATAAATAATTATTATTAATTGCTTATGCACAGATTTAATAACAACTTTTAATTCACTAGATGTGCAATTATAATAAGCTTTATTAGTATAACAATATAAAATTCTACTCTATAATTTCATTAATATTAATGTCGTCATAGCTTCACTTAAGTTCATTAATCTTAGATTTTTGAACATATCGATATAAGATAAGGGTTAATAAATATGTATTTTAATTAAGATTTAAATTTATAAATTAAGATATTATATATATTTTTATGTTTGCTTTATTGTAATTTAAAGTTATTCTTTTCCAAACTACCATAAAAACCCAAAGCAAAAAAAACCCAAAGTGATAATCGGCTAAAAATATTTAATTTTTTTTTCCAACAGAATAAAATACATAATTAATACCGTATTTTTTTTTTTTTATTTATAAAATTATTTAAAAAAAAATTAAAAAACCAATGACCAACTATATATATAAATGGATTTTAAAAAGAACCAATTTAGTAGAAGTTGAAAAATCAAATCGATATGAGTTTAAAAATCCAGAATATTTTGTTATTTTTAACTTTTCAAGTTATTTTACATTTAAGCAGTTCTGATTCGTGTCTTGGAATTTTCAAACCATCAACAACTATACGCCTTGGAAAACGTTTAGAACCTGGTGATATTATTACAGTAACCGGTTATTTTTCTGATGAAGGAACAGAGTAAGTTGTATTTATATTTATAGAATAATTAAGTAATAATTTAAAAAAAATAAATTTTAGGGCTAGTTTTGATTTAGAAAATGACCATTGTGATTGGACAACTAGAAAACTTAGTGGATGTGTTGAATATGATTTATTTGTACAATTTCATACAAATAAAATGTATCGAAGAATAAATATTGATGGAAATTGGAAACATCATATTGATACATATTATCCAAAGTTTATGAAAAAAGGAAAATTTAAATATGTTGTTAAAGTGAAAACAGATCATTTTGATGCTACACTTGATGGACATCAATTTGCCCCATTAAATTTTACTGAACCTATTGAGAGTTTAAGTTTATTTAGTGTTTATGGTTTTGCAATAGTTGAATCATTCAATATTGAATATGGTAATTCAATCTATTTATAGATTTAGTTTTATTTTAAATTAAAGGAAAAGTGGATTATTATATAGGATCAAGATTAATAAAATGAAATACAATAATAATTGAAAATTTCAAGTTTACTTTTGGTTCATTGAAATTCTTATACATTTAAAATATTATTTAGCTACAGCTTTTAATAACTATCAAAACATACTAATAATGTTCCTTCTATTCTATTGAGAATAAGTAACTTCTATATCACCTCCATTGTTCGTGACTTTTGAATTTTGGCCACCTTGCATATTTTGATATATTGCATATATCTTACGAATTACGATTAAATGGGTGTTTCTTCATCTGCAATTTTGAGGAGATGATTTGCGAGAGTGAAACAATAAACGTATCTTTTATAGGAGAATAAATTTCTATCCGTTAACAGGCTTTGAACTTAAAGTTGGTGAATTTTCAAAATACATTTATAATCTAATGTTTGCTTATAAGATTGTAACGATCAATTGTATCTATTATTTCGCATTTAAAACCTAAAATGATGTGCTTTCAATTGTAGTTTTAAGTAAGAATATATATAAATATTTAAATGTGATTTAAAACCGCGAAAAACGCAAGATATTATCATATAAAAGATTGTATTTACCAGTTAATAACAAAGTGTTTGCTCGAAACACTCTGTGCTTAACTAAATTTCAATTGATCGGCAAAATTTCTAAAAAGTTTTTAATTTAAAAATTTTAAAAATAAAATTTTATGGTGTCTATATTTTATAGAAATATTTGATTTTCTTTAATTTTAAATTGATTCCACTTTAATTGATTCATTCAATTAACCTTTTATATCTTTTTAATTTAAACATTTAAAATATTATAATTAAATTGATTTTAAAAGTAATTTAAATATTTTTACATTATACTTTTTTGTACATTTATAGGGTAAGACTTATACTTAGTCAATTAAAATGTTTTTTGAAGTTTTTTTATAAACAATTAAAAGCTTTTAAGAATGTGTAATCAATATACCCTTTTATATTAAGTCTTGCATAAAATTTAATTGCATTTAAGGCACTTGTGCCAATTGCTATACTTTAATTCTATCATTTGAGTATTGAGTACACATATTCAAAATTTGAGATTGCACAGGTAATTTTGATTAAAAAGATATTCAAAGATAACAAAGCTTTTTTTTGATAATGAAAATACTAGATTTATTGAATCACGCATGCTCTTTAGTATTAAAAGGTTGCTTAAATTATCAATCTAGAATTGAATATAGCTTTTAAGTGATTTCATATTAAAATATTTATATAACAATTAATTCATGTTCCAGCAGGTCTGTTTTTAATCAGAAAATGCCAAAAAATAGTACATTTATTGTAATCTACTAGTATCGCCCTGTGCTCGAAAATCGAGCTATTTTTGCTTTTAAGTTAACATATAAAATTCGTTTTGTGTAAATTATATTAGACTATACATAATAAAAGTTATGCCAACATTGTTGTCAACAATTCTTGCGCTTGAAATTTGCTTAAAAAAAATTTATAATTTTTTTTAATTATTAAAACGTTGTTAAGTTTAATAATTAAACCGATTTTTGAGTTTTATTTCTATAGCTTAAGCCGCTTTAAAGAGAGGATAAATTGGTACAGTTAAATTAAATTAAAATTCTAAATACATATAAATATTATTCTAATAAATACATAATTCTAAACATATACATATATTTTTTGGAGTCAAGAACCCAAAATTCGAGTTAATGCTGTCCTTCATATAGCAAACTGTTTTTTTTTCTAAACATTTTAGTACGATATGAACAATGTTGTACGTATTCTGTATCCTAATTAAAAAACTCTATGAATACATAATACTCGTATGGTCAACAAAATTTAACAAATCGTAATTCATAAGTTTAGTATTTAGTATTATATTATATTGAAGCTGCCAGAAGTACAAAAAATAGTCAAGTTGACCGAAGCCTTTTTTTAAATCTCAATCTTAAGATTTATAGCAAAAAAAAAAGTTTTTCAATAAATCACAGAATAAATTTTTCCTACCCTTTTTTCATTTTTAAATTTAATTTTTACTACAAATGTATGCCTATTTAAAGTTCTGAAAACATGCGAAAAATGATTCTGAATTCCTTAGTTTCCTTTATACATTTTTGTCTAGTTTATTTATTTAATATTTCCTAAGTTTTTTATTGACAAAAATATATTTCTATACATGGTCATGAGTCATGACTCATAAGTTTCTTAAAACAAATAAATATTATTGCTTTTATTCCTTTATGAGGAGTAAACTCTTTTCTACTCTCAACTATTGTCAGCTACTTCAGCCCTTGTAAAAGAGTATTTGACAGAGTAGATAAATAATTTCCGGCAGATGGCTTTAATTAAAATTCTCTTGAATAGGTTATGTTAAATCATATTATTTATTTGATAACCAATAAGCCCTTACCCCCTTCCTTTTTAAAAAAATATTCTTTATATTTATATCAGCAATAAGCCTTAATTTTTTCACTTTATTAATATTTAAATACTATTAAATATAATTAACTTCTCAAATGACAGGTAGTTTTAAGATGTCAAATATATATATGACGATTAATCTAACAATTATGTACTCCTGAAACAAAAATTAGCGTTCCATTTACAAACTACGCCTATCTAATCTTCATGTACACTTTTTGATATATAAAATTTGTTCGTTTTGTCGTAATTGTAGTAAAACTAAAAATAGTTTTTTTTTGTTATAAAAAAACATTCGATGTTGAAAGTGTGAAATAAACTTTTCAATTATTAGAATGAAATCAAAACATACGACGTACAATTTTTATACGGCAGTACGTCAATACGTCTGTCTACATATCCATTATCGGTAAATCGATACGCGCGTTTTTTTAATTTATATTTTTAATTATCAAAAATATTTATTTGAATGTTTTAATTTAGTACCTACAAAAAATATTTTTAATTTCATATTATAGGTATTTTGAATATAAGATATTTTTTAATAAAAATTATTGTAAAAAAAATACTATTTTTTAAAACATAATATTAAAAATATAAGAAAAACCAATAAAAATATTTTTATACATTTTGTCAATATTTGTGTACCTACTGTATTATAATAAAAATTGCAAACAAAAACAAAATACAATACTTTTTGGTTATAACGACCATGATGAGACGGAAAATATTCGTCGTAATAAACGAACGTCGTTGCTGTGAATTGTGAAAAATTAGTATAAGACTTGGACATTGTAGAATGTGCTGATTCTAGAATGGACACTTCGAACTCATTTGCTAAAATTTATTTGAATGTTTTAATTTAGAACAAAAAATTTTATTAATTTCATATAATAGGTATATTTTGAATTTTTTTCAATAGGTATAAGATATTTTTTAAAACATAATCTTAGAAATATAAGAAAAACCAAAAACCATTTGTCAATTTGTAAATTTTAAAAATTCGATTACAGTACATCGCGTTACGCGTATTTTGGTTGCTCTCATGAAAATTCATGTACCTATTTATTTGTAAATTTTTTGACAGAAATTATACGTCAACTTTTATTTAAGTTTAAGATTATTTTTTAGTTTTTTTTTGCGAACATATTATAGGTATTTTCAATTATTTTGAATGTATGTTTTTTTAAAAAAAAAATATTATTTTAAAATATTTTATTTTGAAATCTAAATCGTAGCAACATCAGAAAAAACAATTACAATATTTTTGTACGCTTTGTCAAATTTTAAAATTTTGAATTCCGAAGTACAGTACACAACATACCTACTTATTCCAAATTTTTTTGACAGAAACTGCATGCCGTACGCGTTTATTCTGGTTGATCTGTAAAGAACACATCATTTTTCTTAAGAAATGTTATTTTTTTGTTTCTGCAAACATACTGAGGTATTTCAATTATTTTGAATATATGTTTTTAAAAAAATTATTTTAAAAAAATATTATTTTAAAATATTTTATTTTTAAAATTTAATCGTAGCAACATACGAAAAAACAATTACAATATTTTTATACGCTTTGTCAATTTTTAAATTTTAAAACTCCGTCGCGTATGCTTTCATGTAAATTTATTTACATAACAACTTATTTCAAAATTTTTTGACAGAAACTGAACGCCGTACACGCTGAATTTGGTTGATCCATAAGTAACAAATCATTTTTCTTAAGAAATATTATTTATCAGAAGTCGGTTTCTTATTTTACAAAAAACTTAACAAAAACCAACAACAATATACGATTTAAAAAAAAAAAATTTTTAAGCAAACGAAAACAAAGTACAGTACTTTTCGGTTATAACGACCATGATGGGACGGAAAATATTCGTTATAATAAACGAATGTCGTTTTAAAAGAATGCTGTGAATTTTGAAAAATTAGTATAAAACTTGAACATTGTAGAATGTGCTGATTCTAGAATGGACACTTCGAACTCATTTGCTAAAATTTTATTTGATGTGTCAGCCTCAAGCCTCAAGCTTTTTCTTCTAATGAAATTTTTTTTGTATTTTTGATGCGTTATTATGATTTTTTTTATATTCAAAAATAAATAAAAAAATACTAAATTAATCACCAAGCAACATAATTAGATATAAATATTTTAAATAAAAGAAATATCAATGTAATAAAAAACTTTCATTTTTAGGTAAAATTTATTTCTTTATCAAAAATTGTAAAGTTTATTATAATTAAAATTGCACCGAGTTCGCTATAAATGTAAACTACTGTATAAACCAAATGTATTGCTTTCATTCAACTCATTTTTTTCGTTCACTTTTTAAGATAAAGAAAAAACAAAAACAAAAAAAAAATTTAAATCTCCTTGTTCATTTAACATTAACTAAACAAAAAAAAGAAAGACATAAGTCGGCGCATATGTATAATAGTTTGATTGAGCTGCGAGTTACAACCGAAAATGAATTACTTTTACCCAGAAAGTCGGCGCATAATATTAGAGTCATAAGCCTTAACTTTTAACAGCGTGACCGTTAAATTCAAATTTACGTTAAATTTAAGACGGGTTTTCACCTGAAAAAACGCAATATTCTAAAAAAAAAATATCATTGTCCTATGAAAACAATACAAACCTTTCTTTTGGTTGTTGTTTCATTAAAATTGGTCTTATAGTTTATCCGGAAAAAGGATGTTTATATTTGTATGGGAAAAAATAAGCCGATTAAATATTATGATATATATAAAAGCGAAAGTTTGTTTATTTGTTTGTTTGTTTGTTTGTATGTAGCGAATAGACTTCTAAACTGCCCAGCCGATTTTCATGAAAATTTGTATATAGAGGTTTTTGGGTACGGAAAGAAATCGTGGCCCAAAAATTTTGCTCTAACGGACCGCCAAGTTGGGGCTGTGGTGCAAGTATTTAAACTTTTTTGTTCTAAAATGGAAACGGTTTGACCGATTGACTTCAAATTTTGTATACGTGATGCTCTTTGAGAATTGAGTTGACACAATTAACAGTTTTGGAATTTGTTAACCTATCTCGCGCCGACGGTTGATCAAAAAAAATTTTGGGTCCAAATTTTGTCCGATTTTACGAAATTCAGCTTTGGCTAAAAGGAAAGCTCCAAAAAAAATTTTATTGGGTTCCATTAACCCATTGCGGCCCGACAGCTTTTTATAGGTTTTTTCAATACTTTACTCTAAATTAGAAACGGTTTAACCTATTTTCTTTAAATTTTGTATATGTGTTCCGTTTTGAGAATGAAGTTAACTCTTTTAACAGACTTGGAATTGGTTAACCCATGCCGGCCCGACGAGTGGCAAAAAAAAATTTTGGAAGCAAATTACGTCCAATTTTCGCAATACTGCTTTGCCCAAAGAGAAAGTTGAGTTCCGTTAACCCATTGTGGCACAGTGGCTTTTTATAGATTTTTGCGTTCCTTAACTCTAAATTAGAAATGATTTGACCGGTTGACTTCAAATTTTATATGCGTGAAGCAACTTCAAAATGGAGTTGAGTCTGTTAACAGTCGGTCCTACGATTGGTCAAAAAAAAATTTTGGAAGTAAATTACGTCAAATTTTGGAAAGTAGTTTGTACTGCTTTGATTACAGAAAGTTCCAAAATTACTCGAATAATCCTAGAAAAGTCGTTTTAAAAAAATTGCTTTCATACATTTTAAATTTACATGTGCAAACAGTGTGTAATTTTTGTGTTAACTTTTTGCAGTAACATCAACTTCAATCAAACCTCCATTGAAAGGCGCAGCAACGCGCACTGGGTATTAGCTAGTTATCTATAATTAAAACCAATATTAGAATTATAATTTAAAAAAAAAATCTAAAATTTGAAATACGATTTCGAATAAGTTCCATTTTTCTCCTCAAGTTTGGTAGCAAAAGCATGTGGTTTTTGGTTTAAATTTAAAAAAATTATATTCTCAAAAAACCTCGTCCAACTATTTTGGGTAACCTTTAATGTTTCCTATCCATTCTCCCCAAGAAAAAATTTTTGAAATCAATAACAAAATAAAATTTAATAGTATAATACAAATAAAATTTAAGCATCATGATAAGTAATTAAAAATCAATCTCCTATGGATTTTGTGTACTTTTAATTTATTTTGAAATTAAAATGTTTATTTAATTGTTTTACTAATTGTTAATTGTTTTGTAAATTGTATAACTATTATTTTTTTTTATAAATATGAAATTTAATTAAACTTTATTCTATTCGATACCAGACGTGATATTTGTTTTGAAATAATAATTGAAATTAATATTAATTTATTCATCGTACTTCTTTTTATATTCAAAGCGATCTGATTAACGCCTAAAAAACCAATCTTAATTTTTCGGAGCTCTTATGAATTGAAAATTTGGTTTAATTTATATTTTTCTTAATTCATTCATGACATTTGTCACTTTGTACTTAAAGTTGTCAACTGTTAATACTAAAAATTATCAGGGATGCGATGCGGATACGAAAAACATTAGTGCGGAAAAGCATTTCTATTCCATTCCTTTTCGTACAGAAAATTCACCCAGTCATTTAATTACGCTTCAGTTTCGTTAATCATTATTTTCAATAAGCCGTTGATTACTCGGCTGTAAGTATGGTGTAAGATTATGAATACCTACAGAAATGTCAAATTTTTGGAGTTTAAACCCATATCTTTCAATTAAATAATTGGTCAGATATTTTTATTCTATTTTTTGAATTTTTGAGAATAACAACAAAATATACACCCTAATTCTTGAAGGCGTAGCATACGATCAGTATCACAAGAGTGATGATTGGCTATTCTTGAAGGCTCAAAAATGATATTGACGCCATGTTGGCAATTTGGCGTGATGTCAATTGGAAAAATTATCACGTTTGGCAATTCTTGAAGGCGTAGCATACGAAGTGATAACAATTTGGTATCACTTCTAAATTTGCCTACGAAAGGGTATCATATGTCTAGTTTTTTCTTTAAAATTTTATATGTTAACAAACAAAAATGAAAAAAATGATAATTAATTTAAATGTAATAGCACTTCTTTGGTAAAAAGATTAGTATATTTTAATATGCCTGTTTTTATATACTTACATAAAAACATTTAAGTTTATGCACCTGAAAACTATGTTTTAAAAAAAAAAATAAAGAATTTCATAAATTTTCATTTCAGTTACTTCTAATGTTAAATGTAGGTTAAAACAAATATGTTGATTAAACTTATTAATCTGCAAAGTTAAAGGTACATAATAAAAATTTAAGTAGTTCAACATCCTTTTTTTAAAAAACACTCAAACATATTTTTTCCAAAATTTAAGTTTATAAATTTTGAAAACAACAAACACTGAAAAGTAAAAAAAAAAAAATTGAAATGTCTATAGGTACCAACTTTACAAAAATGACATCACTTCAAAAAAAAAAGCCTTCAAGAATAGCCAGACGTGATAATTTTTTTTAGGGGAGACGAGCTTAGAAGCGCTTCGTATGAAGCGATGAGCCTTCAAGAATCGGGGTGATAATTTTACAAAAAAAATTTATTTTACAAATCAAATAGAGAAATTATGAATGTAACTTTTATTCAATTTGAGAAATTTAAACCAAATTCATATACTCTGCCGAACACATTACTTAAAATCTTATTATAATAAAACGCTAGGTACTAATGATAAATCGCGTGCTCTTTTGAAAAAAAAGTTGAAATTTAGCAAACAATGTATAAATAACCAAGTGGTCGATTGGTCAATTATATTAGTTTTTAGGTTGCATTTTAGGTTGTAAGGTTCAAATTCATAATTTTTTTTGTTTGAGATTCTCTTTTATTCTTATTCTTCTTTTGATTTGATTTTTATTTGTTTCAATTTTATTTATGTACATAATAAATTCTTAGCATTCTTTATATGGCTCCAACTTTAAAGGAGAAATACGCATTCGCATTTTCATATTTATTTCATGAAAGTATAAAAATTCAATATAAAATTTTAACAGAAAAAAAATTACATTTTTCCACTTGAGCCTGTCTTACTACAGGCTTTCTTCTATAATTATAAATCATTATAATTACAAAATACAAAAATAATACTAATAATAAAAATTACTACATATTTGATAACATCAACTTTGGATAATACCATGAAATGACAGTTGGCAAAAATCCTTTTGACAATACAAAATTTGACAACTTAAGATAACAATTACATCTTGTATCGTTTTGCAAAATATGTATGTTCATTTATCAAATTATGACACCCAATTTTAAAGTTAATATGTATATACTTTCAAAAATAGATTATATATAATTTATTTAAATTAAAATATAATTTTAAGTAAATAATAATTAATTAAAATCTAAATAATTTTTGAATAAATTTAACTTACCCATTTCATCTGATCCTAATTGAAGACGATTTGATAATGTTTTCATTTCTGAATTCATATGATGTGAATCATTTGAATTACCATTACCACAACACGAATTAAACAGCTTTATATTATTTACACTTAATTTATTACCCATATTGAACAATTTATTTATTTATATTACTGGTAATTAATTAAATAATTTTTTTTTAAATTTAAATGTATTATCACTTATCAGGTTCTTAAATTGTTTATTGTTCACAAATATTTTTTTAAATTTAAATTCACATTTTTCTGCAAAATTTAATTTTATTATTTATTTTTTAACTTCAATTTTTTTTTTTTTTTTAATTGGTAAACATAAAACAAGTGTGTCTACACGTTGGTCTAGGTATATGTGCACCAAAATTATATTTATTCAAAAAAAAAAAAATAATTCTTAAACCTACTCTTACTTTTGTTTTAATTATTAAAAAAAAAATTCCAAAAATAAATTAAATTTATTAAAGAATCTATAAAATGTATCTATCAAACAAAATCTATAAACGTAAATTCAAACATAAACAATTAATAAATTATATAAGAATAAATTTATGCTTAAATTGTTTATATAAATTTTCTAAATAGTTACGTATATATGCATGCATATATGCATGAATATTTGTATGCAGACGTCGTCAAACTGGTTTAGATAAATTAAATCGCATATAATATTATTTATAACTACATATGAATATATGTATATATATATATGTATATTTTTTCCCGCATTCTATCAAGGTGATATCATTTGCAACATGTAATATAATAAAGTATGTTTAATATATTTTCAAAAAATCCTACAGCAGTTAAAGAAACTCCAAAAAAAGATTAAAAAAAAAAAACAAAAACAAAACTGACTTACGTTAAGTCTACCGCTCGAATTATATACGCGCAGTTGATTAAAGAAAATCAAAGTATATAATGAATAGGTACTTATGAAAAAAAAAACATCAATGCATTCAATTAATGTATAGTTTATAGCTTATTTATATTTTTATTTTTTGTAATTTAAAATTTGTATATACAATATCTTATCTGTTTTGACGTTTGTTTCGGATATTTTTCTTTGATTACGCTCAGAAACTTCATTAAAAATACAAAGTATTTATTTGTATTTACTTACATATAAGTAAAATTTTTAATAAAAAACGAGGAAGATTATAGTTGCCCTTGTCAACTTTTAGATACCCGTGCATACCCACTAACCGTTATTTATTTCCCCTATGCTATTATAAATATTACAAAAAAAATATAAGAAAGTAAAATAGTTTAAAAAATATTTAACTTATTAGGTATCCCATAATTTTTGATTAACTTATTATCCCATAAAAAAAAAAAAAATAGCCCACCCTAAAAGTTGGTCCGAGTGATGTCCAACTTTGCCAACTAACTTGTCCTATTACTTTATCTGCCCAGTTTTGATTTTAACCTCGTAGCTTCATTAGATTCACAGTTATCGAATTGATTACTTTGTATGGCAGCTGCCCGAAAACGGGTCCGTAACATTTTGAAACTTCATATAAGTTCTCGATTCATTATATAACTAACAGTGTGTAATTTTCATCCTCGTAGTATAATCAGTTTCCAAGAAATTCATATTGGTGCAAAGAAGTTTTATAGCAGCCCGCCGAAAATGGGGTTGTAACATTTTGAAACTTCATATAAGTGCTCGATTCATTATATAACTAACAGTGTGTAATTTTCATCCTCGTAGTATAATCAGTTTCTAAGAAATTTATGTTATAGAAAGAAGTTGTGTGGCAGCTCCCCAAAACCTTGATCTGGTCTTAAGCAAAAAGAACCTCAAAAATGTCCAAAAAATGTTTTGTGTGATTTTCAAAACTCTTGCTCTAATTTTTCAATTCTATCTCTTATAATTAATTTTTAATTCACCAATATATTAAACTTAAGCAAAATCAACTTCATATGATCATATTCATATAATAATCATCATATTCATAATCTATCAATCTATCAATATCAATAAGCCATTTACTTAAAAAAAATCTTAGTCTTCTTTTTTGCTTATCTTAAATAAACTACGCATCATTTAAATCATATGAATTTCTAACTCGAAATCGTTATCTACTTTTTGTAACAAAAACAAAAAACAAAAAAACAAAATTCATATAATTTCAAGATGCAAGCAAAATTTAAAATTTTTGTATGAAAATGTTGGAGTTGAAAAAGTTAGTTGTTCGAGAGCTACCCGAAGTTTTGGTCCGATCTTAACCAAAAAAAATAGGGAACCTAGAAATTGATTGAAAAACATTTTGTGAAAATTTCAAAACTGTAGCTCTTTTAGTTTTTGAGTTATCGTGCTGACACACAGACGGACGGACGGACGGACAGACACACATAGCTAGATCGACTAATTTTTCGATTCTGAGCCGATACGTACCCTTGACATTATATCTAGCTCGTCTAGATCGATGCGTTACAAACGGAGGAAAGAATCTAATATACCCGATGTCATATATGTATGCACGGGTATAATTAATAGCAATATAAAATTGAAAACCTATGAGAAAAACTTTAATGCAAATATAGTGATTTTTAAAAAAAATTTATGTATATAGGGTAAGTGTGCCAATAAATTATCTTGAATTAAATACTTTTATCTTTCATATTCGTTAAGGCAACACAACGCAGATAAGAAGCTGAAAAATTAAACAATGAAGAGGTTATTGTATACAAAGGTTTTGCTTAAGAAGCTGGTGAGTCAAACAAGGAAGGTTATTATATTGTTAAGTCTTGTAAGGTCCTAATTGTCTTAAATAAGTAGTGATAGATGATGATATTATGTTTTACACTTTTTAAAATTGGCGCATTATTTCTTCCCACCCCTTCCTATCCTTTTTTCCCCTAATCCTCAATTATCATGGACACCCAAACTTCTTGCATATCTCATAATGAGGAAAAATTTTGGATTTTCATCCGACTATTTTGGCTACAGGAGAAATTAGTTTTAGTGGAGTACTGGATCTTTACACTACTAAGAAGTCTAGTTTTTCTGGTACCACGTGAGAATTGCCCTTCCTCGGAAGAAACAACACTTCAAAAGGTTGCACAATTCGTAGTTAGATTTAGTGAGAAAAATCCATGGCTTTGAGGATTTCTTTGGTATGTTGAGGATACCGATTCCCAAAAAAGGTAAAAATTAGAAAAATTTTAGGCTAAATTTTGAGATATTTACTGCCTTTTTTCAAAAATTTTCAAATTTGAACTACAACATCTTCAAAACGGCAGCACTTATAGTGTCATCAAGTAAACGTTAAAATATTCTGTTACCGTTATTAATTATGAACTGATTAAGGAATTGATTATATAATATATACCTAATAGATCGACAAATGTAACAGTACAAAAAGTCCTATTAGATATGTAACAGTACTTAAGGGTTATTTGCGCCATTACAGAGATATTAATCTGGCAATACCATCTATCTTTAAGATATAGTTATTGGTCCTGTGTGACAATACAACAACATATAATTTTATTAAAAAAACTAGAAATTAATTTACAAATCAATTGGAGATACCTATTATGAATGTAACTTTTATTCAATGTAAAAAATTAAAAACAAAATTTTAAAACAGTGATTTTTTAAAAATTTTATATACATAGGGTAAGTGTGCCAATAAATTATCTGACAACGCTGAATATTTATCAGTCAAAATAGTATAAATAAATCATTGATAAGTAAAAAATACAATATGATGCAATTAATAAAATTACTGCACTCGGCAACACCCACTTTGGATAATATAACATTTTAATTAAAGGTATTTTGCAAAAATCGATTTGACAATATAAATAACAATTAATTAACACAAAAGTAGGGCATGGGCACATTTGACAAATAGATATTCATTTATAAAAGTTTTCAAGTTTCCACTCTCCAGTCTCCAGTTAATTATGTTGCCAAAGGTTCATTTGAAATTCCATAAAGCTTTACGCTTATTTGTGCTAAGCGTTTTCATTTCTCTAAATCATGGCTTTGATTTACAAAATGTGCAATTATAAAATATAATACCCGAATGTTAAGTATATAAGTTATTAACCACGAATGAATATCTTTAATATACATTATAATTTTAATTAAACAATAATTAATTAAAATAATTAAGTCGAAAAAAAAAATTAACTTCCCCATTTGATCTAATCCTAAATGTAGACGATTAAAAAATTTTTTAAATTCTAAATTCATTTTCTTATTTATATTCTTGTAATTTAAAGTTTTTACAGTTATATCTTAGACCCCTCCTGTCCAGACCTTTTTTTTGTTCGTTATGGAAACCTGATTAATCCGCTGTTAATAAATGATATACAAAATTATTTTCAAACGGCGACCTTCTCAAGCTTTGGTTCGAGAATTAAATAACACTCGTAAAATAAATACCTCTGTATATATAGTTCAACAAATTTGTATAAATAGGGAATATTGTATACAAATTAATATTATGATGAATATTATGACATATATTTTATAAAAAAAAATAACACTAATTATATTTTCAATAACACCAAATTTAAACAGTAATTGTATGTATTTCCTAAAAGTTAATATAAAATGCCGCCAAAAATTATAACAAACAAATTAATATTTGCTTTTGCAAACTGTGCAAACTTAATAATTTATACATAAATGCTTTCCCACACATGACTATTATATGACTAAAGCTGACTAAAGCTTCCGTATGAGGAGTAACAAACAAATTATTGTTAAATTATTTAAGTAATTTAAATTGTTGTTAAAACTTTATCTGATTTGAACAACTAGGTATGGTAAAAAATTTTTTAATTAAAAAATAACAATTTTCTCCGGAAAATTTCCAATTTTTAAACTTTTCAAAAAATAATTCTGTATTTAAACCGACATTGTTATCATATATTAACCTGGAATTCTTGATTTTAACAAATTGTGCTAATGATTTTTAAATTTGATAAGAAACAATTTTCAGAAATTGCAAAACAAATAATCTTTAGAATTATTTTTAAAATATTTTATCGTTATCGAATATTGTATCTTAAAATACTTGTTAATTTTGCAATCTGTATTTTAAAATAAAATTATAATTGGTTTCATATTTTTAGTCATAAAATTTTCTTTTAAAAACAAATTATTCAAACAAATTATCCAAATTTTAACATTTTATGTTTGTCATACTATTTCATGTCATTCTATTATTATAGCTTCATTTGGCGATTTAGGGGTAGGGGTTTTAGAAAATGTTACATAATTAAGACAATTTTTTAATGTGTGATCAGAATAATATATCCATCTGTAAGAGAACTGAGGTTGAAACTTCATATAAGTATGTTTATCATAAACTTTAAAGATGTAAGAATGATAAAAAAGCATAAAATAATTTTACAAAAGTTCAAAGAAACTATGTTCATACAATTTCGATATAATCAGTGAACCGAATTTAGTATTAACCAAGGAGTAATGGGAACCAATTTGTATCAATAGTATTCACTCCACTCTCTACTATTTAACCAACTAGGAGAACAAGTGAAAACTGTTGAATTACATTACATTATTATATATAACATATAAGACAAGCTGTTGATCATATAATGATCTATTATTTGTATAATTACTCTAAAAAATTTGTATAGCTATTCAAATTCCAGGTGTTTAAAAACTGCAAATTTTCAGTTTCTGTACCTCTGCTAGCTCTTAAAGGAGCATTCATTTTAAAAAGTTTTTTTTAAAGGACTCGTACATATTTATTTTTTAAGATAACTCTTCACAAAACTTTAAATTCCTAACTCAAACCATCTGGAAAATGTAAGGGATCAAAAATTAAGTAAATTTTATGTTCTACATTGCGATAAATTAAAGTACCCTACGTCAACCAAATACGCATATTGATAATTATTAGATATAGCGGAAAGGAAAGCATTTAGACATTAATAAAAATGTTATTATTGCCAAGAATTGCCCACAAAATAACAATTTTTGGAAAATGTGGCGAAATATGCATTATTTTAGAAAGTTATTCAAGATCGTTATACTTATAATAATCTTGACAATAAGTTAATTAATTAAAGAGTTACGGATATGTCAATATAAGATAAGTTTAAGCAATATTTATAAACTGTCATAAATTATAGATATTCTTATCAATATTCTACATAAACCTGCAAAAAAACTCAAAAAGATAATCGTCTAAGAACATTAATTTCTTTTTTGTCAACAAAATAAACAAGGGATGAAAAAAAAACTAAGGATTTTTAAAAAAGCACATTTTCAAATTTATATTGTATTGCATACTGAGTTTAATTTTGGAAATATATACACTGGTGCTAACACTGGTACACTGGTATATTCATTGGGGAAGGGCTATTATAACTTTAGAACCCCTCCCCCCCTTTCCATTTTGTAGGTTCCAAGAATTAAATTGTGAATTCGACAAAAATTTGGAATTTTGCTTAGAATTATACTATCTAAGCAAAAATGGGTAAAACTGAGAGACACTTTCTTCAACTTAAAATAAAATGTTGGACCTTTAAATTTTGTATATTAATAAAAAAAAAAAATGGACATGAAAAATGAAATATATTTATAGAGTTTTGAATTTTTTATATCACTAAAAAAAAATTTGGACAGGTATCCAAGTTAAAAATGTTTAAAAATAGCTAAATTTCAATTTTCGAGCTCTTATAGCCCCTACACAGGGAACGTGACAAAAAATTTTGTTAACCGACTCATACTAATTTCTGAGGATTTAACTTCTCCCAAAATTAAAGCTTAAGCCTTTCAGATGATATGATTAATTTTAGTACGGTATGGCAACTCTATACATTTAAACGATATATTTTTATAAAGCATATATGAGCAACAGTCTTTTATCGTTTTCAGATTGAAAATTTACTTAAAAGAAATATTGAAAAAATTTTAAACAAGATAGTTTTCCGACTGGGGCTACAGTGGGGCTACAGGAAAAAGTTCTTCCATGAAATTATTTTTTTTGCAATGCCTACCCGTATTTAAAATTTCTGTTCTTTATTTCAAACGATGTAAAAATTTTTATAAACATACGAAAGAACAGACAGAGTGAAACTATATAGGCATATTTTTACAAAATCTTTTAAAAATGTGCTAAAAATTTTAGAACCATTGACATAAGTATAAATAAAATGGTTAGAAAAAGAAACAAATTAGTTAAAGTGGAAAAATTAAGTCGATATGGGTTTGAAAGTCCAGAATATTTTGTTATTTTTAACTTTTGAAGTTATTTTACATTTAAGCAGTGCTGATTCTGCACTTGGTATTTTCACACCATCAACAACTATACGCCTTGGAAAACGTTTAGAACCTGGTGATATTATTACAGTAACTGGATATTTTTCTAAAGAAGGAACAGAGTAAGTTGTATTTATATTTAAACATTTTTATAGAATAATTAAATAATATTTTAATAAAAAAAATAAATTTTAGGGCTAGTTTTGATTTAGAAAATGACCATTGTGATTGGACAACTAAAAAACTTAGTGAATGTGTTGAATATGATTTATTTGTACAATTTCATAGAAATAAAATTTATCGAAGAATAAATATTGATGGAAATTGGAAACATCATATTGATACATATTACCCAAGCTTTATGAAACAAGGAAAATTTAAATATGTTGTTAAAGTAAA
Organism: Dolichopus griseipennis; assembly: GCA_963082915.1. Taxonomy (NCBI): domain Eukaryota; kingdom Metazoa; phylum Arthropoda; class Insecta; order Diptera; family Dolichopodidae; genus Dolichopus; species Dolichopus griseipennis. Next base: position 66,014,361 of record OY720444.1, on the reverse strand, counting down.
AACAGATCATTTTGAAGCTACAATTGATGGACATCAATTTGCTCCATTAAATTTTACTGAACCTATTGAGAGTTTAAGTTTATTTCGTGTTTATGGTTTTGCAATAGTTGAATCATTTAATATTGAATATGGAAATTCGATAAATCAATAAATTTTTAATAAATTATTTTTTAATTGCTAAAATCAACTCGACAGACCAGTGTCAATTATTTATTTGTGAATTTTTTAACAGAACAAAAAATTCTTAAAAGTCAAATCCCGTGAAATTATGCTCTTAGATTCTCAGTCATGATAGACAAAAACAAAGTCTAATAATTACGATATTTTTATTATATTTTATCGGCGTCTTTGTCTTGTATTTGCTTTTATGAGTCATGACATTAAAGCATAAAATGTATTCCAACTTCCAAGTATATATTGTCGACGACAGTGTAGTGTTCTTTGGACTTAATACATTATAAGAACAACCTATTAACCTAGAAACTTAACTTGATCTTGATCTTAAAAACCGTCGGAAAATGATTTTTAAATTTTTTAGGCTAATTTTGGTTACGTAGATGGCGTAGGTTTAATATAGCCTACTATAAATTCTTATTATTTAAAATTATACTATAGAATGTTGTGAAAACTATATTATTAATGAAATAAAATATAAAGCCAATGAAGAGTCTCTTATCTCCCAGTCTCTCTTAGATTATTTATAAATAGCCTTCAATCGATAGTTTGGCAGATGACAGCACTGTTGTTGGCTACTTTGAATTTCCTATATTCCTATGAATTTCCTAGCCGGAAAGTGCTTACTATAAGTGCTTACTCCATTCAGTCATCACCGTACAGTTGGTTAATTTAGTTTTATAGATATCTTGTAGGGATTAACACCTGTTCTAAAGAAATAAAATAATTGTTGCCTCCATTTCCAATGAGAAACAAGGATTACTGCACAGTTAAATAACCAGATGGCTTCACACGGCTTATGGGAATTCGTTTGTCATGCGCAAGTCATGTTTATGGAATCATACCCCATCTGATGTGCTCCCCAAAAGTGATAATATATATATGTGCACGATATAGATAAATTTAAGAAGAACTTTAACAAGTTTTTTCTTAAAATTTCATCCAGTTTCCCTTATCCCAAAAAATCCGACAATCCTAAATATTCTAAACCTCAATCCTTTCTAATCCCTATCCTCGTAACCAAACTGTTAATTTGCATTACAGGGCCTTTCCTAGTTTGGTTCAAAAATGGTGTGGTTTGGTGCGTTAAAGTCACATACTATAACTATAGGAACATCGCACACTTCAAATGGGAAATAAGAAAGCGAGGATTTGATATATATTGAGAAGATCTACTGCAAAAACAATTGGAGTATCCGAGTATGTGGTACAAAATAACGCAGAACCGTAGAAATGGAAAGAAAAAGGAAAATAAAAATGGGAGTAACATCATAAAAACTTGTCTATAATAATAAAATAAGATTAGGAGCTTGTTTAGATAACAATAATATAAGAAGAAGAGATTGTCTGGAATTTTTTTAAGAAAAGATATATTAAACCGATTTATATATATCTATCTAATCGGATTTTTTAAAAATAATTCAATAATTTATAAAATTTTTGAAAAATACAACAGTTGCTTTATTGTATATGCGAACTATGTATAATCTAATAATATGTATATATAGTGTATATACTATATAGGTATTAAGGTTTCACTTAATAAAATATTTTTTAAAATATTTATACATATTCTTATGATTGTCGACCTACATTTTATTTGCTTTATATAGTCATTTATATAATAAAAAAGCAATAGTATTCAAATAGTAGAAAATATAAATTTAGATTACATAATAATTCTTATTTCACAAAAAGGTATTTAAAATATTAAATAGTGAACTAGTGCTATAAAAATAATATACCTACTTATATAAAATTATAATTTATGAAGTATATCTAAAATAGTAAGATTTTAATACAAAACTACATAATACATATGTATATAATTTTTCTAAGTTCCAAGTATATAGAAACAAAAATTCTACGCAAAATTTAATAGGCGAGGACGCATGTTATTTTTTAAAATTATATTTAACAGTTTTATGGCAGCTACTCGAACTGGTTCTAGCTAATTAACCAAATATAATATAGTTTTTCTCCATAAAAATGTCTATGATATCTTTTACAAAATTTACCCAGTTTGCAGTTTTATAACAGATAACTAAACGGAATTTGCCAAAAGTCTTTGAAATAAAACTTAACTTCCATTTACTTTAGTTTTGAATATTAAAACGTAGAAACAAATCCGAGGTGGATATTGTAGAAGCTTTGTTCAAACATAATGTGGTTTGTATTATAAAGCCTGTAAAGTCTGGTTATTTTTTTTTGGGACCTCATCGATTCTGTGGCTCAAATTGGACTATCTGCGAAGTCTTTCTTTCTTTGTGTAGCAAAAGCATTCATATCAAATTTGTTTATAATCAGTTGAAATGAAACCTAATGAATTATTATATAAAACTTAACGATTTCGAAACTTCTAGAATCTATAGACCACGTGATACTAGAATCAATTTATCTACCCAACAATAGTTTGTACCAAATTTAAACTTCTTCCGGCGGTTAGAACTTAATATTTCTCAAAAAATCAGGTGTTTTTGTATGGGAGCCTCCTAATCCCGTGTTCGGATTTGGTCCATCCACGAACTTATCGTGCAGGACATAGGAAATTCTATGTTATTCCCGCTTTTCAACTTATAAACCTTTCTTCTTTAGTATGAAAAGCTTAAATGGAGTTATGTGGCAATTATTTGAAAAGCCTCGAGCCTACACCTTTTTTTTCTGCATTGTAGAGTCACATACGTTTAATGGCAAAGTTGAAGTACAATTAGAACTAAGTCCGCAGTACGTTTGTACAGGTATTATAATAAACTTCTAAAAGAAATGAAGTGTAGGTAAATATGTAATTAAATTATGAGTTTAAAATTTTTAAAAATGTAAATACTGAAGGTTTAATGGTTTAATATAATAACATTTATGGAATTGGTTGCAAATTAATTCAAAATCTCCAAATTATTTAAAATCCTTCAATAAAAATTGATAAAATCTAAAACATTCTAAACGAGATACGGCCTAGTCTGTCTAGGAGACAGTATAACATTTATTTGGAATGTATTAAGATTAATTCTGTTATTAGAATATTATTTGTCGAGTATACGCTCGGTGCTCTTATTATAGCACCTATGTTGCAGAAAGGCTTGCTAACTTTAAAGTTGAACAATTAGCATTTAACACATTGAAAAAGAATTAAAACAGTTTAAAACCAAAATATTACCTTATTGCGTTCCAGAAAATTTAAAATAAAATAAATACATAATATGTTTACATTAAATTCATAAATTATATATTTATTATATATTAAGTTCTATATTTGAATACTAAAACTGTAATGATTATTATATATATTAAATGATCCATAACCAAGACTATTTAGCACTAGTTCTCTTTGTAAAATTGGTAAAATGTACAACAAAATATATATTATGTATTTATTTATTATACTATATACAATATTGAATATACTGTAATAATGTATTTATATATATATACAAACGGAAATGTCTCATACATAATCCCAAATCACAAAATTCCAAAGTAACAAAATCCCAATATTTCAAAATTCCCAAGTTAATAAATGTCAATATTCAAAATTGAGTTTCTTTATATATAAATACGTCCAGAAATTTAAAAAAAAAAATAAAATTTAAAAAAATTCACTACTGTTCATAGAAAAATGTCAAAATTCGGCAGCCGCTTTAATTAAATTGCTTAAATTAACTTAAATTGCTATAATTAAAGCACTTTATTGCTGAGTTATTGTTGGTAAAAAAAAAATTAGGATTTAAGATTTGAATACAAAATCAGGATCCGATAATTTGTTTAACGTGGTTTTGGGAGCGTTAGGCCCCTTTTGATTAAATACTTATTGCTAACTTATTATTTATTAAAAAGAGCTAGGAGGTATTTATGATGCAATGTTAGATACGAAATCAGGGTTTCAATAATTTGTTTAGCGAGGGTTTATAAGTTAAATACAAAATTAGTGTTTCAATAATTTGTTTAGCGGGAGTTTGCGGGCGGCAGCCCTGATTATATTAAATGCTACAGTAAGGATATTATATGATAATGCTACAACCTAACTGAATCTAACTATATATCCTATAAAATTACTTTTGAGGATTTTTTTCATATAGCAATCCTGGAATTATTTTTTGAAATTTCCTAATCAACCTGAGTAAGATTTCGCAATTTAGGATTTTGTAATTTGGGATTTTGTGATTTGGGATTTTGCAATTTGGGATTTTATGAATTGGGATTTTGAAATTTGGAAATTTGAAATTGTGATTTTGAAATTTGGGATTTTGTACTCAACCCCATACAAACGTCTTATACATTATATTTTTTTAATTACAATACTTTTTTAATTTAAAATTTTTTTAAAATTAGGTGCCAATAAAGTAACTATATGTATATGTACGTGTGTATATAATTACTTTATGGTTCAAATTGCAAAAAAATTAAAAACAATTGGTGTTCAGTTGTAATTCAAAAAATTCAAAATAATAAAATAAATAAAACTTGTAAGCATAATATATATTGTAACTTGTAAGCATTGTAAATGAATGGACTTGTATATTTTGTATACCTTATTACTTATTAGTTATTAATAGTATAATAAGTGGTAACATACTTAACATATGGTCTTAATATATATCATGTTATTAATTGGCATATATAAATATATATATATGTATAAGCTTTTTAAATTTTATTTTGGTTTTGTTTTTAACCAGAGGCTTTTACTATTACCATACTGTATAATATTGGAACATATATTGCCAATTTAATTATGTTTTGCTAATTACATACAATATATTCAAAACTTTACTGCTACATAGCACTAGTAAAATATTACTAACTAAAAGTACACACTTTAGAATTCGCGTCAGTCTGAATAAAAAGTGTTACCATACCACATGGAAATATTGCGAATTATCTGAGTATGACACTTGACGCAAAATTAAGATGAAAAGGATACGTCAAGAAAAAAAAGGAAAAACTAGAAATTAAATACAGGAGGTGGTCTCTTGGAAGAAGTTCTTCCTTTTACATATATAAGAAAATTTTGATAAACAAATCAATTATTAAAGCGAGTTTGGGCTTATTATATTCATATATAGGGTTCTGCCAAGCCACTTCATATTCAAATAATCCAATCGTTGCAATATAAAGTATTGCGTAATATTGTCAGTGTCCTTTGATATGTGCGCAACTTTGATATTCATAGAGATCTTATGATCCCACACGTAATAGACGAAATAAAAAAAAACCGGCTGCATGCCACCAAATTCGTCTTTTTCAACATTAAAATATCAAAGCGGCAAAATTAGTTGACAATTAAAACTTTATTAGGCGTCTTAAACGAACGCCACTGTTTGAACCTTTTTAAGGAAAAATCTTTTATCTTTCAAGTTTTCTCATGGGATTAAGTTAGATATCTCTATGTCAAAGATATCTTTAAAAATCCAAAGATCCAAATTTGAATTAATGGTAAGTTTTACAGGCTATAGTTGTAATAACAATAGATCTGATAGTGTAGGTTTAAGTCAAGTTTAAGTCTGGACACAGAGGACCTATAAGCGACTACAAATTTATAAAGCTCACAAAACATCGCTTTCTTTCTTCATCAATTGAAATCAATTCGATTTTCATGCATTGCGTTCAAACTATACTATCAAGTAATAGTTCGGATATTGTTAATAAAATTGTTTACAAAAACTTCTTGATTCAAGAACTTATATTTTACTTCACAAAAAATAACTTTCATATCTCACCTGTGCTAAAAGTTTAGGGTGTTTGAAATAAACAAAAAAACGCTTTCAAAAAAGTTTATATGAAGCGTTAAGATAAAAATATTTTAATGATAACATTATTTACTAAAATTCCACAGTAAGTCTAAAATAATATTTGCTCTACGTATACGATATTGTACATCAAAAATCAAATATTTAAATACTACCTATAGTAAAAGCGAAAATATAGTTTTCGCTTTGTATATCTATAGTTAAAGCGAAAATATAGATAGGGTTATTACAGATACAGTACTTCAGATAACCTTATATAAATAAATATGAAATTGATTGCAATTTTTATATCTAAATAAACAACACATCTAAAAGATCAGAATATCTCAGGAGCGATAACCTATTCAAATCTAAGGTTTTATAGGTTCATGCGATAATTTCTTATACTTTACTAAGGTCGAAGAGCTGCTTTCAAGAGTATGTATATAATTAATTGAATCAAAAACTAAAAATTCTTTCATTAATTAAACTTAGAATCCCTTTGGTTTGGTCTCTCAAATCCTTCGCGTGTAATCTCATATTTAAATTATATTTAATATATCTTTTTTTTTTTACTTTAAATGAAGATTTATTTAATTTAAATGGAATTATAATAATTTGGTGAAATAATTTTTATTTAAAATTAAAGTTTTAACTGAAGACTTAATTATATAAAATGAGGAGTTATTTACGTTGAAATCAGTCCCCCTGTCTAATCGAGTCCTGCTTTTGCACTTTCCAGTTTTACTTTAAATTCTTTAATTTTGAAAAATCGTCTTACCTTAAATTTCACCACACAATATTTTTAAGAAAATTTAGGGGCAGTTAACTAATAACCAAAATACTATTTTTTCAATTAGGTTGAAATAACACTTAAAGAATGAACTTCACCTAAAGCAAACAGATTTTTTCAATTAAATTAAAAAAGTCTTCACTTAAAATTCAAATATCTTTAGTTAAAGTAGAAAACGTATACACTTTCATTATATTTTAGAATTAATCAATCAAAAATCATGACTTAAATAAAAAAAAATATTCACTTAAAATAAAAATTTCTTCAGTTAAAGTAAACAGAGGTTTATCTACTTGTATTTCATTAAATTTTAGAATTAATTAATATAAACCATAAGAGTTTAATTGTTTAAATATAATTTAATATTGAATTTATAAAAGACTATAAAAATTGCGATGTTTAATGTTAACTGAAAAAAGAGAAAGAGTCGCCATTAATTCTAACTCTTATCAATGCTTAATCTAATGATTTCTTTTGCTCCCTTTACAAAACTTAAAAACCAATGAATGAATTAGAATATACACTCGACCACTCAATAATCAATATACTATCATAAGTCACAAAATAAATGTTATGCTCTACATAACATTCTATGTTAAATGTTATGATTTGGATACTAAAAAAAAGACCAATGAATGAATTAGAATACGAAGACACACTCGAACACTATATATATTATCATAAGTCACAAAATAAATGGTATACTCTACATAACATTCTATGTTAAATGTTATGTTACATGTACAATATCTTTAATCATTATTTAGTATCAAATATCTAGATTCTTTTAATAAATAAATTATTAATAAATTATTTTTTTTTAAATAATTTAAATTTCCTCAATAAACTGAGTGCGTGTTTTTTTTTATATTTTATATTCTTTTATATTTTTATTAATATTTTACATTAAAATTAAATAAAATTATATTTTATTTTTTTTTAAATATTCAATTAACTGGTTAACCTTCGATTCTTCTGTTTAAATAAATGCGTTTTTTTTTTGGTAGTATAATGGTGGTACACATATGACACTATTATAATTAAAATAATTATTTTAAATATTAAATAAATTTGTTTTTTTTTAATTTTTATTAGTATTAAATAATAATTATTTAATTATAATTAAAATTATTAATTAATAAATTAATAAATATTAATTAATTAATTGTTAAATATTTAATGCATATGTAATAAATTTTTAATTAAAATTAATATTATATTAAATACTCCAATTCTTATTATTAATTAACATAAATCATTTAAAATAATTTAAAATTAGAACAAAAATTAAATAAAATAATTAAAAATAATAAAAAAAAAAATTAAACACTTTTAATTAAAAATATTTTTAAAACCAGACGTGCGTATTTTAATATTTATTATAAAATTAATTAGTTAATTAGTTTTTTGTTTTTATTTTTTTTAAATTGTAGTGACCGTACGCTTTTTAAATTATTTTACAACTGAATATTAAAAGATCATTGATTCTAAGTTGAAGTGTATAGACTGTAGATTTTTTTAAGTAAAAGAATCAGTTAAGAAAAAAAAAACCGAAAATAAATAAAAAATTAATAAAAAATAAATAAAAAATTGAAAAACATTTTTAAAAAGGTTTTTTTTTACTATAAGAGACTCATAAAAACTTATTTTAGATATTTTGCTTTGTACAATTGTACCTACAGATATATGTATATACAAAAGATACATTTGTATATTTCTAATAGACAAAAATATATATAGTATTGACAGGTAGGTTGAAATAAAGCCTAAGGCAATGAGGCCTAATAGAATTTATTTGTAAATTAACTGTGAAATATAAAATTAAATAGTTCATAATAGAATAGGTCTAATAGTTTTTTTTTTAAATAAAGTCAGAAAAAGCCTGATATTATTTTTTTTAAAAATTTAATTTGCAAATTTTGAACTTCTTTGAAAAAACCAGCATTAAAAATAATTGGGTTGGTATAGTCATCTTGAAGACTTATTATTTATTTAAAATGAGGATTTAATCAGAAATTTAGTTTAGAGAATGTGAAAGCTTTTCACCCCTATCTAATTGAGTCCTGCTTTTATACTCAGCACACTAATTTAAATGCATTTTTTTTTTAAATTTTTATTTAAATCAAAAAATATTCATTTAAAGTAAAAATTTCTTCACATTAAATAAATAAGATTTATCTATTTTATTATACTTTAGAAGGTATGGCAAACTCTTTCTATATAAATTATTCAAATTTATAGTTTGTCTTTGTCTCTAAAATGCGTCCAAATTCTTTTTTTTTACCCAAACATGTCTAACATCAAAGCATTTAAAAAAGTTCGACCATTCGCCTAAAAATTTTTTGATTCCTTCAAATTCTTTTTTTATTCTTACATAATAATATTATATAAAAAGCATCAAATAATCTCTTAATTAATAAATTTTTAGCAAAAAATGATTTTTAAAGAAATAAGGGCACCCTGTACTAACGGTTCGAGGTCAACTGAGCTAAATATGAAAAATTTCTTGAATCTGTTGAAAATATTCAGATTTACTAGTTAGCTACAATTAGCTACAGAATCACGGTATTAAACGTTCTAAATTGATAATCTTGCATACATATATACAGGGTGTCTCACGAATAAACGGCATCTTTGTAAGGGGTGATAGGAAAAATAACTCCACAAGTACTAAGTTTTTTGTTTGTTTTTATCTCCCCTATCACCACTTACAAGGATGCCGTTTACTCGTGAACACCCTTTATATATATAATTTTATATATTTAGTTCTAGAAAAGAGGTAAAACCAATTTTAAGTTCGACTCTTCTAGATTTTATATTTTCAGAATAATAGTTTTGGAATTAGAATTAAAGCCAATAGTTTAGAGTTGTGCGAGTTAATTGCTATTTCTTCATTTAATTTAAAACTTAAGGTTTTATTACCTTATCGCCGTGGGCTTTATTACATCCAGTCCTAAATAGAGTCAATTTAAATTATTAATGAAGAAATAAATAAACATAAACTAAAAGCACACTATTTTTATTTTGGAGTTGTTACTTTTAAAGCTTTTTCTATTTTATATCAACTTTAAAATGAAATATTTGAAATATATATATATATATATATATATATATATATATATATGTACTAGTATATAGGTATATATTTTTAAAATATTTTATAGTCTGGCAATAAATTAACTATATGTACTATGTAGGTATATACATAATTAATACTTTGAGAATATTTTCTTAATTTTCTTGTATTGTATACTTATCTTATTTGATTTTTCAATTGTGCTGCTTTTTATTTTATTATTTGTTTGAATATTGATGTATACGATAAAAAATCTTAAGATCTTTTAAGATCATTATATATTATACATATGTATGTACATATTATGTAATTAACTTTATTTTATTAAAATATTTTTTTAAATTGCAGGATCTTTTTCATATGCGATCATAAAACCTCGCAAAGAGTTTTGCCACATTTAACCCAATATTGATCTAGTAAAAATAATTCTCTAATCTAATTAATGTCAGGACCCCAATAAATATCTATTAGAAATCTAATTAATCCAATGTCTAACTTAAGTCAGAACCCCGTGTTTAACTCAGAATCCCTTAATCCAATGTCTAACTTAAGTCAGAATCCCGTGTTGTCCAAAAGAAATTTTCAGAGCTTCTAAATCTCTCCATTCAGATTTTTTTAATTCTGAAAAAATGTGAAATATTTTAAAACTAAGGTTAAATTTTGAAGGATTATTTGACTCTTCTAAGGACGTAGTCATAACTTTGCATTAAGAAATTAAGAATTAAACATTATATTTCCTTTTCAATCTAGATCAGTTATAAAAAATTAAAATGCACAAATCGTTTGAAAAGTGGAATAGCAGACTCTTCTTACACCCATAAACTGTACAGCCTATTGGGCCACATCACTCTGATACCATATAGGAAGCTTATCACAACCATATGGTTTATAACACTGCTTTTCAAAATTAAATTTCATAATTCAATGAAATATACTTGGCTTTAACTTTTATCTATTTCAATTAAAGTTAATGTTTCAATCATATAAAAATATTGCATCGTCTGATATTAAAATTAATTAAAAAAGGGTTTTTTTTATTCACTATGATATGAAGAGATACTAATTGTGAAAATGTGAGTAAGGCTTCATTTATGTATAAATTGGTCAGTCACCTAGATATGAGCACTCAACAATATGAGTAATGAATGACTTAATGTCCTAGTTAAAATAAATGCGTAATCATTGTAACAAGCTTTAAATGATATGACCACAAAAACAGACTTTATATTAAAAAATACTTCCCTTATTCTAATTAATTAAAAATCCCCTTTTTTAATTTAATCATTTAAGGTTTTTTCCTAGTTTATTATTAAAAGAGTTATGTTTATCAAGTTTTAATTTTAAGACCATGTGAAACTCTGTAAAGATCTGTGGTTAATTCCCTAATTTTTTTAATAATTTTTATAAGTTCAATACTACATGAATAGCTAAGTATATACATATGTACCTAATTCAAATTATTTTTTGATTTTATTAATTTTGTTTCAGATAAAATAAATTCTAACTAAGACCCTTAAATATTAATAATGTATAATAATTTTTCAAACCGCATAACTCCTTACTTGGCTAGAAGTAATCATACGTAATCACTATATATATATAATGTTAATACATAATCCATAATACATGTAATACGCCAAGATGAAGCAAAATGAAAGTTTCTAAACTAGCAAATAAGACTTAGACTTTTGGGTCAACTAACACTAGATCTTGAAAGTTTACTTATACAAGACCTAAAGATAAGAAAAATTATGTTAAAAGCTTAAATCCCGTTTATGTTATTTATAAAATAATGAAAAACGAAAAGAAATTCTAAATAAAATCCAAGACCTAAGTCGAGCTATACTTATGAAGAAGTCTGTACTCTACTTTGTGCTAGCGTAGAAATTTAAACATTAAAATGTTGTGCGAAAGATTTTTATTTATTTGCTCGCAAGTATTTAAAGTGTGAAAACAACATGTAAACTTTTAAAATAGTAAACAATTTTATACAACACTTTTTAAAAAAATCAATTAGCCATAAATTTGAATCAGCACGTTTTTATTTTAGAAATTTAAAAAAAATATTGTAAACCTTCTGTTTTTAGAATTGCATATACAAGATGTTTCACCATATAATCCATTCTAGCATTCTATTAGTAAAAAGTACTTAAGTGTGGCTAAGTTTAGTATTTTCAAACTTTATGAAAATAATGGAGCCCAAAATTAGCTTTTTAAATTGAAATACAATTAGTCATTTTAGATTTGAACTTGTTTTTATCACGATTAAGTAACTAAATTAGACTTAAATATTTAGGACTTGTCTAACTTATGATAAAATATGTTTCGTAATATAAGGGTTTGACCAAAAAAATATTTTGAGCTAGTTTTATTAATTCTGTAATTATAATTATTTCCAAAATCTATTCTACCATCAAAATCAGAAACGATTCATTTTAGTAATTGGCTTATTAGTTATTATATATGTATATGGTTGAATTTTAAGATATTGAAACTGATCATGTTTCTATTGCTTATGCTTTTAAAAATTACTCGTGAAACACTTTGTATATTTAAAAAATATATTGAGTTAAAAATATCGTTAAAATGAAATATTATTAAATTTAAAAAAAAACAAATAAAAAAATATTCTAATATGTTACATAGTAAGTACTTATATACATTCATAACAAGTTGTAATTAAAAATTAATTTGCTACTTAGTGGCTATAAAAAATAAATTTTTTTCACATTTTATTTCTGAAGCAGTATTTAACTTATTGAAGTGTTAATTTTACATATTTTAAATGCAAATTTTTTCTAGTTCATAATTAATAAAAACTATATAGGTACAATAATACTAATTTAATAAAATTAAAAACATTCATGTTCTGTGTCATTTAAAGGAGATGACGTCATGCAGAATAATAAAATTCTAAACATTGAAATATTAAAATTGAATAACTATAAAAAATGGAAACTATACAATTATTTGCGAACTTATGTTAAATAATCAACTTAAGTATTTCTTCACATTCTTCTGTTTCACTGCAAACCTTAACAAAATAAAAATATATTTTTGAATTATCTTTGAAAACAGGATGGGCGAGAGTTTTTTGCTATTAACTTTCATATTGGAACTCAGATGAAGCATTTTTCAAAAACGTTTAAAACCTAAACTTTAAAGATTTTAAAAAATTTTCCCCATAAATTTCGTATTTATAACCGTATGATAAAATAGTTTCACATTGATGAAATTTTTTTTCTTACCATATAAACTTGTTTTAAGACACAAGAAATTTTAATATTACTTTAGTCGATCTAGTCAAATGCCAAAACAATTATTTATATTAAATCTATAAAATTGTAAAATTAAATATAAGCATATAAAATAAATAAAAAATAAGAAATATTTAATAAAAATCATAATATATATTTCAACATTACACATAAATCTATTACATAATTATCTGCGTATAAATAACATTCAATACATTTTTGTTTTCTTTCTCTTATGATCTAAAATTGTATTCAGTATTCAATTGACTTATAGAATATATCGTTTTAATTTTATTTTTATAAATTTTTAATGCCTTGCCGTTAACTGATTTTGAGTCAATATTATTCAAAAACAAAGGAATAATTAAATATAATATAAATGTAAAGTTTCTTAATATGTTTGCTATTATTATACCTAAATAATAACTATGGAGACATGATTTGACATGATTTTTATAAATTTAAAAATATAATTTAAATAAAAATTTAAAACATAAATTGCCACGATAAAAAACGTATATTTTTAACGCTTTTGTCTTAAATTTAAAAAACGGTAAATAATTTCCATCTCATAATACAATTATTTTCTAAATTACTAATTTTGAAATAAGAATTAGAAAAATTATCAAATAACCTCCAGTCTCAAAAATAAAATAAAATTATGTCATATAAATAAAAAGTACAAATAAACGAAAATAAAATTATTGTTGCTTGATAAAAATAATCTTACAAATAAAATATTCTTGATTTTTTTTTTAATATTAAATTGTCTCAGTTCTTGGATCTAATGAATGTAAAGCTTGAGTTAGGCTCGGGCCATTTGTAACATTAATACCTTTTTTGGACATATCATTTAAACGTTCTGTTATTAATTTCTTATCTCTACCTCGTTGCCACCTAAAATGATAAAATAAGTTTAAATATAAATAAGTCCATGAAAGTTATTCTTATTAAATGTATGTATTTAAAAGGAAATAAATACCAAGAAATGTATTTTAGGAAACAATAAATAAAATGATTAAGCACACAACGACTATATATATTTATATATATTTTATAATCATCGAATATAAAAAATAATTCTTATCTTATGTTATTTAATAATGCAAAATTATTTTTGTAAAAAATTATTACTTAAGCTTTTGTTTACTTATATTCTAATAATATTATCATTTAATAAGTATGTCAAAATATTTATTTGTAAAAAGTGAAAAGTATATTTACCATAAATGAGAACAAGTGTGTAATAATGGAATATATAAAACAAGTAGCTCTGTATCACAAACTCCTTCATATCTTTTTAAAGCCAATTCAGCCCTTAAAAAAATTACATCAAATTACTTACTAAATTTTTTTAATATTACTATGGAATTACTCACCATTTGTCAGCTGATTGATGAGGCACAGGTGATGTAGTACACGCAGCTACTAAACGACATAACAATAATAAAACTGGACGAGAACGATCCATAAAGATTTTATTAAGTAAACGAAAACAACTTTCTAAAATTGGTACAGCCATTTCATTTCTTCTTTCATCTAAATACAAGCAAGCTTTACTTAATTCATAATCTTGTAAAAAATATAAAAAATGTTTAGATTCTTTTAAAACTGGTGATTTAACAATACAATCTAATAAAGATTCGAAGGCTGCACTTCTTTCAGCTATTAGATCTGGTGAAAAATTTCCCATTAGAACTTTTTTAGGAAAATAAATATTATTCATTAATTGAGAATATTCGGATTTTAAAGATGAATATAAATTTGCAAAATCTGTATAACGTCTTTCAATTATAATTGGATTTTTGTCACGTGTTTCTGAATGCTGATGAATACTTAAATCATAGATAACATATCTTTTAACTGTTACATCTTCACCTTCAGGTGGCATAATTCGAGCTTTGTTTATTTCAAAATATAAAACAGGTGAATTTGTTGTTGGTTTTACCTTTTGTCCAGATCTATACAAAATAACTGAATAAAATTATTTTTAATTTTTTAGTAATATTTCTTAATTAATTAGATTACATTATTAATATGTATATTATTCACCTTCATTCTTTTGATTTTCATTGGATTTTATGGCTAAAGATCCACCTTCAATACCTTCTGATGGACTATCTAATTCGTCCTCATTAGATCTATCGTGAGATCTTCGTGTCATAGCTGCTCTCACTAAAATAATTTAATTTCAAGAAAATAACTCTTATTGTTTCCAGACTGAATTATTTAAACTAAATGCTTACTTTTTTACTATTAATTAAAAAATTTAATTTTTGTGACAAAGAAAAATTATACTTATACAATTTAAGAAAAACAATACAAGAAAAAACTAAAAAAAAACAAATAACATATTCAAGTATATGAGTATATGACTAATTATCAAGGACAAATAAATAAATATTTTTGTTATTATTTTTTATACATCTTTTTATTTTTGTTTAATTACATTACAAAATAAAACTTCAATTTAACTTCTATTGACATTTCCTACCACTATCTAAATCTACAATGCTACAAATTAAGTTTCCACGACAAGAAAGTAATTTCAACTCTAGCGGTGAACTTTAAAACTATTATACAATAAAAAATAGTTGAACAACTTTTGCATGTAGCTTATTCACTTTGAAAGTTTTAATTGTAGTTTGTAGTTACTGAAATAGACAAAACTACAAAAGTCAAATAAAAAATTGTGGTTGTTACAGTCTGAAATCGAAATGAAATGATATGTGTTTATTATTGCATTAATTATTTATGAACCCCATATAATTATTGTGTTATTTTAAAATAAAAAAAAAATTTATATTAAGTTAAAAGTGATATTTATACTTTAAAAACAAAAAATTGTAAATGGCAACAACAAGGGTACCAGAACAAAAAGTTATTTTGTGTGGCGATTATGGAGTTGGAAAAAGTTCATTATTTAGAAGTAAGTTAAATAAAGAAAATATTCACATCACATTCAAATAACTGCAGTTCAAAGGTAAAATAATTGTGCTTGTATAAAAAAAAAAAACTTAGGAAATAAATAAAATGCACTAGATTAAAAGTTTACAATCTTTGATATAAAATTAATTGAATCAACTTTCATGATATGTAAATATTTTACATGATTTTGACCTTATCGATCTTGTACTAAAAAATTTTTTTAAAGTAAATTAAAAATTTTTTCAACCTTGTTAAGTTTTTTTTTCCAATTTTGATTTCATATCTCCTTCTTCTTATCTATATAGTAATATAAAAAACTAAAAATGAAAGTTGAAATAAAAAGGGTTGATAAACTTTCCGCACTAATAAAGGTAATGTTTAAATAAATACGTGCATATTTCTTCTTTCCGTTTTATTATAAAAAAAAAAAAAAATTAGAAATTCTATATATAAAGCTGTTTTATTTAATTTAATTTTTATTTTTTAGGATTTGCAACTAACACTTTTGTGACAGCAACCGATAGAAGCTCTACTTTAGGTTTAGATCATATACATAAGTTTTATACCGTAGACGATAGAACTATTAGAGTAAATAAATATTTTTCTTGCCAATTTTTTTTTTAATTAAAATTTTAAATTTTAGCTTCAGTTATGGGATACAGGTGGTATGGAGCGTGTTGCTAGTGTAACATCTAGTTATTATAAATTTGCAGAAGGAGCAATTCTTGTTTTTGCATTAGATAATGAAACATCATTTCATTCATTATCCCAGCATTTATTAGATGTTGTTACATATGCTGAAAATGCCAAAATATTTATATGTGGAAATAAATCTGATTTGGAACAAATTAAACCTCAAGTATCTAATACTGACATATTAGAATTTACCGAACAATGCCAGAGTATGATTAGTTCAATTTATAAAACTTCATGTAAAACTGGAGAAGGTGTTGAAGAAATGTTTCAAGATATTGCTAGTATCTTAGTTGAATCTAATCGCTCAAAATTAGATTTACAAGCACTAGAAGAACAAAGCTTCAAAGTTGATTCATTAGGTGAAGATGTCAAAGATGATACATGTATTTGTTAGTATTTAAGATAATACAAAGAAAAGTTTTAATTGGTTTTTAATTCACATAATTAGGTTCATTAACTCAATAATATTATTATATATTTATATTAACAAAATGAAAACTAATTTAATGCTTTACAATTTTTCACTTATGTTTAATAATGTAATGATTGTTTTTAATAATTATGAATTTTGTCCAAATGCTTATTAAATGTTAACAAATGGTGTAACGTTTTTAAATAAAGTTTGTAAGAAATTTTTATCAACATTCCTCATTGTTTTTACATAAAAAAATAACTATAATATAGGAGTATAACAAAAACATGTTTGTATTTATTTTTGTTTTTAAGTTTTTTTATTTAATAATTATAGCTTTTATTAAAACTTTTTGATATCCATAGAGTACAATTCTTATTTAATTCAATTTTTAGTTTTTGTAAAGTTTTTCTAATAAAATCTCGTTTGAATAAAAAATGTAAACAAAATTTACAAATAACAGAAAAAATTTGTGAAATAAAATAACTGGTATATTATTAAGTTTTAAAAATATATCAGTTATTATAATTTTTTTTTACAAAAACATGAAACTAGTGAAATTTTAAGCAATTATTAGCAACAATTAGAAAAAAAAAAATCAATTTAATGCTGTGACCATTTAATTGTTTTAATGTCGACACCTTCTTGAACCATTTCCCAAAGTGGTGACATTTCTCTTAATCTTTCAACATGTTTTATACATTTATCAATTGTATAATCAACTTCTTCTAAAGTAGTAAAACGTCCGATGCCAAATCTATCAAAGAAATTATAAAATTATTTTCTTACTATATTTATTCTTTTTTTATTTTACCTAATTGAACTATGTGCTAAATCTTCATCTGATCCTATTGCTCTTAATACATATGATGGTTCTAAAGAAGCTGAGGTACATGCTGATCCACTTGATAATGCTACATCTTTTAATGCCATTAATAATGATTCACCTTCAACATATGCAAATGATAAATTGAGACATCCAGAGTATGTTTGTTCAGGATCACCATTCCTAATAACTTGTGGTAATTTTGATGTAAGACCGTCAATTAATCGTTGTGATAAGAATTCTACCCATTTACGATCATATTCCATTTCCTCAAGAGCTATTTGACAAGCTTTACCTAAACCCACTACTAAAGGTGCAGGAACAGTACCACTACGCAAACCTCTTTCCTGTCCACCACCACTCTGAATTGGTTCCAAACGTACACGTGGTTTACGGCGGACAAAAAGTGCTCCTACACCTTTAGGACCGTATAATTTATGTCCAGATATTGACATTAAATCAATACTCATTTTATTAACATCTAATGGAATTTTGCCTACTGCTTGAGCTGCATCTGTATGGAAAAAAACTTTTTTGCTGCGACAGAGTGCACCGATATCCGCGATTGGTTGTTTTACTCCTGGTTTTTAATTATAAAAATAATTACAGATGTTTTTCAATTAATGTATTTAAATTTATAACTCACCAATTTCATTGTTAACAGTCATAACAGACACTAATGATGTTTCAGGAGTTATGGATTTTTCTAATAATTGCATGTCAATTATTCCATTCGGTTTAACTGGTAGATACGTAACTTTAAATCCTTCGTTTTCTAATGCGCGACATGAATCTAAAACACATTTATGTTCTGTTTGTGTAGTAATGACATGTTTTTTATTCGTATCGTAAAATCTGAATAGTTAAAATATAAAATAACTGACTCTTAATTTAATAAAAAATTATATAAATACCTTGCGACCCCTTTTACAGCTATATTATTTGATTCAGTAGCACCTGAAGTAAAAATAATCTCTTTTGATTCAGCCCCAATTAATTTAGCAACTTGTTTTCTAGCCTCTTCAACAGCATGTTCTGTTTCCCAACCGTACGCATGTGTTCTAGAATGCGGATTTCCAAACAAATTAACCATAAATGGCATCATGCTATCTAATACTCGTGGATCCTAAGAAAATTAAAATGTATGAAAATAAAGTGGAAGATGCTGAATATATTTATATGTATGTATAATTACCAAAGGGGTAGTTGCTTGAGCATCTAAATATAAAGGTCTTTTTCCAATAAGGGATTCATTTTTAATATTAAATCTTTCTTGATAAGTCAAATCTGTAAAAAATTTTTAATTTGACTCACATAGTACTTATATGTATGTAATTATTTAAGCATATCATCATAAAAAAACAAACAATTGTATGTTGACTTTAATCTAAATATAATATTATTAGATAAGAACTTACCTTGTTGTTTATCGTTACTACTCGTGTATTTTCTATTATTACTGATTATTTTATTATTAATTAATAAGCAAATATTAGAAACATTATTTGAATTTGTTGGTAAAATTTTATTTATCGATATTTTCAACATTTTGTATTAGAAAATTTTTTAAATATTACGTACTTTATTATTTCACAATTTTATATTTAATTTATCTATGAAAACAAAATTCATCCCCCCGGTGGAGTGAACAAGCAATCAAACAACACAACAACCAGTTAAATGTCATTTTGTGAAATATTTTTAATTCAAACGTCATACCCTGCAATAAAATCGCACCTATTGTTGAATTTAGAAAACTGTAGACTTCAAATATTTTTTAAATATTGTGAATTAAAATAATTTTCAATTGTTTTATTCATTTATATTAATTATAAATTCTTATAATTTATTTATTTAGGATTAAAAAATAAATTAAATATTATAATTTTTGATGTTAAATAAATACATATATAGAATAATGACGGAATTACAAAACTCGTGTATACGGGTAAACAATTTAAATCAATATCAGACAGGTTTTTTTTTGTAAACTGAAATTTTGCAATTTTTTTTTAGTTTTTTGAATTTCTTAAAATTTAATAATATTTATTCAGTTCTGCCTGAATAAATTGTTTCGAATTAGGCATCCTTAAAATGTACTGTACCCATAGAAAACTTATATTTTACATAACCTAATGTAAACCTTGGGTGCAGTTAAATCTATTAAGTTTTAGCATTTTCCGCAGCCTACCACATCGCTTCACTTTATTTATTTTGAAGCTTAAACTATTTCTTAATTTTATATTTAATTTTTTATGATATAACAAAACCGAATATTTATCTTAATAATATGTGGAGTACAAGTTCTTGTAATAAGTTTAAAAAGTTCTTGAACTAAGAATATAGAACTAAAATTTATTAATCTACCTATACTTAAAAGTTGTTACATATAAATTTGTTTTAGCTAATATTTAATTTAAATTTAAAGTACATGCTAAAAGAGTATATATTAAGTCTTTATTTAGTATTTTTGTTATGTTCCTAACAAAGTTTGTTTAGATTTGTTGCTACAAAGAAAGTTTTGTATAAATATGTTGCTAAATATACTTTATTAGTATTGTCAAAAATTTTAAATGTTTTGAAGAGAGAAAACGAATTTCATCTGTCTCATATTCACAATAGCCACATTTTACTTACAAAACTCAAAGAAAACTGATAGAATTTGTAGTGTGTTATTTTTTCGTTGGGATCAGGAATTATTTTTAGTTTTTTTTTATTATGTGAAATAATTAAAATTTTATATATTTATTTTAACATTCCAAAATGTCCCTTATTGAACAATATGAACAACAATATTCTGCATTAATTGGTGAAATAACAGCAAATATTGGAAGAATAAATATCTATAATACAAGTGGTGTGTTTCGTGAAGTGATTCTCCATTACATTTTTTTTTATTCTTAAAATGAGTGTTGCAAAAATGAACTAAGTTTATATTTTTATTTTTTAATAGGTGCAAGAAAAGAATTATCAACAAAAATTGATGCAAGCCTATCTGAAGCAGAAGAATTGGTAATAATTTTATAGTTTTATTTTTGTTTTTTATTTTCTTGTACAAAAAATAAAATATAAAGTTAATAAAACACCTGGCGAAAAAGTCACGATAATTGAAAAATTGAAGCAGAACCATTTTGCAAAAAAGTTATTTTGACATTAAAAAAAATTTTTTTATTAAGCAAATCTGTCAATTTTGCATTAAAGCCACAACATATAAAATTGAAAAGAATTAAAGGATAAAAATAAGTAAATAAATAAATAAAAAAAAATAAGATATATTTATAAATATATCAGAAAATAAAAAAAAAATCATTAGCTATATATTATGAAATTAACTTGGATAAAAATTTAATAAAAAAAAAAAAACAGGAAATTTTATAAATTAATTCGATATGGAACTGTTATGTACCGAACAAGTAAGATTAAACGAAGACTTGGAAACAAAAAAGACCCAAAATAACTGTTTAACACGTTATGTTGCCCCTTCAAAACCAAAATTGTTATCAGCGGTAATAGATCCAACGTTTCTAACAGATCGTTGTTTAGAAAATTTATTAAAAAAAGAAGAAAAATTTGTAGTCTCATGTTCATATTTTAAAACAACATCTATAACACCTTCAATGCGTAAAATTGTAGCTGAGTGGATGATGGAAGTATGTGAAGAAGAAAAATGTCAAGAAGAGGTTGTATTATTAGCGCTAAATTATATGGATAGATTTTTAAATATAACACCAATTAAAAAAACAAATTTACAAACATTAGCTGCAGCATGTTTATTACTAGCATCAAAATTAAGAGAACCAAGTTGTAGAAGTTTAACTGCCGAATTATTAGTATTTTATACAGATAATAGTGTACACAAACAAGATTTAATACATTGGGAATTATATACCTTAAGTAGATTAAAGTGGGATTTATCTACTGTAACACCGTTGGATTTCTTAGAATTATTATTAATACGCTTACCAATTAGAAATA
The DNA here is from genome assembly GCA_963082915.1 of Dolichopus griseipennis. NCBI lineage: Eukaryota > Metazoa > Arthropoda > Insecta > Diptera > Dolichopodidae > Dolichopus > Dolichopus griseipennis. Next base: position 65,992,501 of record OY720444.1, on the reverse strand, counting down.
AAAAATGTCCAGACATTAACATTGATAAAATAAGATTACACGCACAAGCATTTATATCATTAGCAGCAAAAGAACATTATTTTTCTGTATATTCACCGAGTGGTATAGCTTGCTCTAGTATAGCTGCTGCATTACATGGTTTAAATTGGGATCTAAGAACTGGTATAGATTTTCAATTTTTAATAAACCGTTTAACAGATTTAACTGGTGTAGAACAAGATTTTGTTCGTAGCTGTATGGCTAAAATGGAAAATATATTTGAAGAACATAGTCGAAATATACAAAAAAGCTTAGAAATGAATGCATTTGAAACACAACATTTGAAAGTAACCGAATTCGATTGTAGACATAGTGTTACTGGTTCAGAATCCCTTTTAACGAAAGTTTCATCTGATATATCTCAGTCATATAAAGTGCACGTTTATTCACATGAGTAGAATTTAAAAAAAAAAAAGGAAGTGGAAGGAAAAACATTAAAACGAAATAATATTTTTAATTCATGATATTAGAAACAACAAGATAAAGCAGGGGAAAAGAAAAAAATGGAAAAATATTTTTCAAAAAAAAAAAGTTAGTTAAGTAAAAATTTAAGAAAAAAGCAAAAAAAAAAAAAACAGAAAAGACTTTTACATGTAATGTCGTATCATTAAGTTACAATTTATATAATTAATATTTACATCTAATTATAGTTTTTATTTTTTAAGTCTAAATTAAGCATTTTGGGGGCGATGAAAATTTATATAAATATATATACAATTGTATTTATATTATTATTACATAATGTAAAATAAAATAAATATAATAATGCCTTATAAAACTTGTAAAATTCTACAATCATACGGATTAAAAGGATTTCTGTTTTTTTTTTTCTAATCTTTAAATAAATATATTTTAATATTTAAATTTCAAAATTAAAATTATATAAAGTTCTTATTTTTATAAAAATTTTAAGTTTCAATTATAATTAACATTGGTACAAATAAATTTTGTACATTTTTTTTATTGATAATAAATAATTCTTTGTTTTTTATACATTTTAACGAATACAACTTCGTTGTAATATTTAATAGTAAAAAAACAAAATCGAGAAAAAAAAATAATTAATTTTTAACTAAATTTAATATTAACTTTAAATATAAATTAATATACATACACATATCATTGATTCAAATGTAAAACTCAATAGTCAAAACTTAAACTTAAATTAAAACTCTATAAAAAAAAACTCGATAAATTATTTCTAAATTAAATTTGAAATTATATTTTATATATAAAAAAAATTTTATTGTACAAATAAGAAAAGTTCAAAAAATTCTAATTGAAAATATATACAGACATTGTACAGACATCATAATTAGGGAGATATCAAACTATTTAATTAATGTCAGGATGTCCTTTAAAATATGTTTATTAAATTTCAGTTGGTTTCAAGAATATTCTTTTGAAAGCAACTTTCGTGTTACAGCCGGCACACAGATTGAGATTTATTTTGTTAAATCGATGATATTTTAATAAATGTAAGATATAAAAAAAAGTTTTCTTTATAGAATATAAAATCCAAAAAAATAATTAATTTGTAAAAACAGAAATCTTCTTAAATTCTTAGAATAAATTATAAATTAAAAAAAAAAAAATTATATAAATGGAAAAAGTGTGTCCTTCTTTCACGAAAAATTCGGTGCTCATTATTCGAAAAGCATTAATAATATTGTGTGCTACTTTTTAATTTGTAATTTTTTTTTATTAATTTTTTTTTTCATTTAACATTTAACTAATAATTTCTACTTTTTTATTATATATATACTTATATATATATATATATATGCATACATTAATATTTGTATATATAATAATATTAATTATAAAGTTATAATTATGGTATAAATATATACATATTAATAAAATAGATTTATTTTATACATATATTTTATGTCAATCTGTTAGATGTACGTTGTAAATGTTAAGTTTATGTTTAACATGATAAGTAATGTTGTATAAAACAAAAAAGAAAAAAAATCATAATTATTAATTATTACGATTAAAATAGTAGCCTAGATTCTTATTTTTTTGTGAATATATTTTTTTATCTCATAAAATGAAAAAAAATGTGTTTTTCATTTTTTTATTTCCAATTTGTCACCTTTTTCAAAGATCATTTTTAAAAAAAATCAAAAGAACAAATTATTTCATTTGATTTAATATACAATTAACCCCCTAAAACTATAATATGTTAAATTTACTGTGGTTAAATGATGTTCTGAAATGATAACAAATAATTCAATTGCTAAAAAGATCTCAATTGAAATAAAAAAGAACATCATAGAAAAACAAAATATAATGGAGAGAGAGATATAAAGAAAAAAAAACTGATATTCCAAAATCATAATGAATTATGTATATCATTAACTTATGGAATAAATTAGATGCAGGTAAATTAAAATCTGTCTTTACAGATGTCTAATAATCAATACAATAATATAACTTATCCAATTCACCGGTTTAAAAAAGATCACGGAATTTGAACATAGTCTCTGTTAAAAATTTGGATAATATTTGGTCTTTTAATGGTATGATAAGCCTAAAGGAAAATAAAAGTTAATAAAAATTAAAAAGAAATTCTTCAAATGTTTATAATAATTCCATTGTCAAAAGGACAACAATTATATATATGGGCTAAAAGAAGTAAGTTAAACAAAATGGTTATTTTTTGCTTATTGGTACTTATTTCGTATCTTATACAGTATTTAATAGTTAAATTTTGCTGAAAATTAAATTAAAAAATTGAATCAACTAATGAGTTAAGTATAAATCAACATTATTTTCTATATTTCCTTTAATATTTATTGAAAATAATCTACTAGAATTTTCTTTTCAAATTTTACTATGTTGTTGCCTTTTTGTTTTTTTTTTAATTTTTATCATCTTACAAAATTATGGATTTGCTTAATTAAAAAAAAGATCAATTTACATAATAATTAAACATTTAGTAAACTAATTTATTTATTTTTTTAATGAGTGATTTACTAATACAAATTTGTATTCTTTAGTTTGTGTGTATAAATTTTTTAAAATGAAATAAGTAATCGTATGTTTTTAAATTCTATCCTTTTTCTGAAACTTAGTAAAAGTATTTTTGTTTAAATAGTTACGAGTATTTAAAAATTTAGTAAAAATGTAATTTTTGAAACATTTTTTTAATTGAATTCCTTTACATTCAGTTTTTTTTTAAATTCATTGTCATGCAACAAAAGCGTGCATTTGGTATTGTGTATAAACGAGAAAAAATAAAAAAGGAGAGCCTTTAAATAAACCAGAGTCGATGAAATAAAAAATGCGTCATTCATTCATTCAAACCATTTGTGTTGTACAACGAAGAACCAGTAAACATTAATAAATAAAAAAAAAAGGGCAAAAAAACGAATTAACAGAAATTCATTCAACTACTGACCTGCTAACAACAAATTCTATCACCAATATATACTTAGTTCCATACATACATACTTTGTTTTCAATGGCTATTCAATTTTTATTTTTCAAAAAGAAAATCCTTCTTTTTTTAACTGCCATATTTTTTTCTTTTAACTTTCTTTTTTTTTTATTGTTATTCATTTCAATAAACCTTGCAGTTGTTATCCGTTCCCCGTTTATAAATAATTTTTGTAATATTTTTTTTTTTTAAATTATATGTAATTTAACTTATGTTATGTTTTCAACCCCACGTGTTTTAAGTTCAAAGATACTGCATAAGCATTTTAACAATAATTCCTATACTTATATATGAATCTTTGTATGTATTAGTATTGTACAACCTGTGGAAGGTAGAGAACTGATCGTAATATTAAGTAAAATACAAAAATTATACAAAATGTTAAAGAAAATTTAAAAATTGATCTAAATAATGAGTTTACTTAAACAGGAAAAAGAAGAACTGTACGAAGATATTGATTATTATTATTATGTATGCAGCTGCAATATAATGTAAGTAATCTGCAGCTGTTATTTTAATTTTAACGTACAGTCACAACAACAGATCAAAAAGGATGGATTTTCTTTTCTTTATTTTATTTCCTTTATTTTACAAGACTCGAATCTTTTAAACATAAAAACATATACCTCTTTAAATTTTTAAGACAATGGTTGATTTTTTTATAATATGTTGAATATGTATAGTTTTTCCCCTTTTTTATTTTTTTGCTTCTACAGGTATGGTGAAAATAGATTTTGAACAAAAATTTATTTATCCAATAAATATGCAATAGTTTTTACAGAAATTGTTGAAAATAAATTATTCTTGTTTTTTTTTATCCTCCTATCAATATGTAACTTTGCAAGTTAAAATAATTTTTTTTAAATAATACAATAACTTTTTTTTTGTAACAAAATATTAAAATTTTTTTCACCCTTCTATTTTTAGTTAGAACAAATTGGATTAGAAATTCGTGATCAAGATCCCCCAACAAGAAATGTTTTAAATAACAAATATAAATGTTATCAAGCTGAATTAAAACGGCTTGGAGATGATTTTAAAAAGGCAAAAGATATTTCAAGGCAAGGAACAACATTTGATTTAATTGAAGATAATGATGATATTGTAATATCTGATGATCAAAGACAACGTTTATTAGATAATTCTGAAAGAATAGAACGTACTGGAAATCGATTGAATGAAGGTTATCGTGTTATATTAGAAACAGAACAGGTTGGCAATCAAGTTCTTCAAGATTTAAGTCATCAGAGGGAAACAATACAAAGTGCTAGATCAAAAGCACGTGAAACCAATGCGGATTTGGGTCGTTCATCTAGAATACTTAATTCAATGATGATCAGAATATTAAGAGAAAAATTTATATTATATATAGTTGGAGCTATTTTTATAATTGTTGTTAGTTTAAGCATTTATTTTTCATTTTCAAGCTCAAAGAACTGATTTATCATTTTTAACAATAGAAAAATTAGTGAGAAATAATAATAAAAAAAATGTTTTAAAAGAGCCTTTTATTAATAAATAAATAGTAAAAATTTAATAATTAATAAAATCATTTATTTACGAATCACACAATTCAGTTTGTTATGTTATTTCATTATAAAAAAAAAATATTAAAAAAAAAAAATTTAAATATTAAAAAAATATAATATAAAATATAAATGTATATTCAAACATTATAAAAGTTATTTGTTTTTTATTTAAAATATACGAAATAACAAAATTTCCCTTATAAAAATATAAATATATGTATATATAGTATAAAATCGTTCATTAAATTTTTCATTTTAATTATCAAGCGGTTTAATTTTTTTTAAATTATTATGTATTTATTAAAAGTATTTAATTCCAACATCATTTTTGACATATTATGACGTATGGGTTCCTAAAAGTGTCAAACATTAAAGTAAATTTCCAAACATTAGCATTTGAAACCAGAAATTTTCTACAATATTTTAAAAACAAAAATCATATTAATTTATAAATTTAAAACTTAATATTTGGCACGTTTCTTTTTTTTTTTATTACTTTTGTATTAAAACTAAATTTATCACTTGTTATAACAATTAAGATATAAAAAAAAAACTTATAGACCAATTACCAATTAACTTACAAATAAAATTAATAATATACTTAACATCTGTGTGATGTAAAATTTAAATATTTTTTTAAATATAATTCAAAATATAAAACTATTTTACTTTTTTTCGAATTGGAATACAAACGTGTTTTAATAAGCCAATAAGCTGTTATTGTAAATACTATGTAAAAACATGTTAATGCTAATATAGATGTTACATAATATGCTTCATCTAAACCTACAATTTTTAATAATGTTTTTGATTTTCTAAATAAACACATAACTTCTTCATCTGGACAAATTGAATCTGGTCTATTTTCATATAAGGCAGCCATAATTCCTACTATACTATGCCTTAAATAACTTAAGTTCATTGAAATTTTTATGTACAATGGTATATCTTTGACTCCAAACCCAAAACCATAACTAGATAATACAATCATTGGTGCTATAGATGCAGGTCCAATAAATTGTCCATTCTAAAAGAATATAAAATATTTAGAACAAAATTTATTTTTTAAATTTGAATTTTTTTTTTTTGTTTTTAATACTTACAACCATATTAAATCTAGAACCTATCACACAACCAAAACTATCCGAAACCAATCCAGTTAAAATAGCAACTAAATACATTTTACCAAATCTTAATAATTCTATTGGTTGACTTGACATCAAATAAATAATAGTTAAATATACAACGCCTATTATTATCATAAACGGTATTCGAGCAACTATTAAAGCAAAATAATATGGTCCCAATTTATACCATTGATTAAAATGTTCTCGTTTTAATAAACGAAATTCAGATGGAACTAAAATATTAAATAAAAATATTATAACTTTGTTTTTTGATTTTTTTTTTTTATAAATTTACATGAAGATAAAACTGGCATCATCGGTATATAAATATAAGAGATCATTATTGCAAATGCTAAACCATAATTTTGTAATCCTTTAGAAGCATCAGTACCACTACCCTCATATAGACAACCGAGTAAAATTGCTAAAAATAGATGCATACCAATTTTTAATTTAATGTAACTCTGAAATTAAAAAACAAATAACATATTAATTTTAAAATAAAAAAAAAAAAGCATTTTGGAAATTATCAAAACAAACCTTATCCCGCCACATTCGAATCATCATTCTTCGCAATAAAATTATAAATTGAGTCCACCAACTAGTTTGATTTTTTAAAAAAGTTTCACTAAATTCCATTTCAAATTTTTCGAAATTTCTTAATGAGTCTTGATGTTCAATTGCTTGATGATTTGATGACCATGTATATTTTCCATTTTGCATAGTAGTAACCATTTTATCAACATGTTCCCAACCATATTCACCACATGAAACATCAATTACTAAAAAAAAAAATAATTTATAATTAAAATGATGATCTAGTTAAGTACAACAAAAACTCACTAAAATCAGCTGGATTATAAGTTGTTGGACATGATAGATTAATTGATTCCATATATGTTAATACATTAGTACTTGGACCTTGATAAACACATTTACCAGCACTTAAGATATAAATATTGTCAAATAATCTTAAATTAATTAAAAAAATTAGTAATTTATTTAGTAATTTATAAAATTGAAATAATTAAAAATAAAAAAAAAAATAATTACTGAAATATTTTTGCTGATGGTGTATGAATTGAACATATAACAGTTCTACCAGCATGAGCTATACGTCTAAGTAAATTTATACATTGGGAACTAGAGAGATCATCTAAACCACTATATAATTATAATAAGTAAAAAATTATAATGATTTTATTAATTGATAATAAATTAATTGTAGTTCTTACGTTGTTGGTTCATCTAAAAACAATACTGGAGGATTATCAATTAATTCCATAGCAATTGATAATCTTTTTCTTTCTCCTCCTGACAATTTCGTACCAAATGTATTCTCAGATTTATCTAAACGAAGATTTTCTAAAATTTCATTTATCTATAAAGGAAAAAAAAATATATATTAAAGAAAATATTAGAATTAATAATTTATTGTTATATATTTGCATTTCTTACAATTTCATTCTTTTTTTTAAGTGTCATTTTACCCAATTTTAAATTGGCTGAAATCATCATAGCCTCACGAACAGTTACAAATTGATCCAATTCTTCATTTTGCATAATATATCGTGACATTTTTCGAAAAATTTTTGATTCTCTTGGTTTTCCATTTATATTGATTTGGCCAGATGTTGGCTTTGTTCTAAAATACAAAATAAAGAAGAGAAATAATTATGAATTATAACTATACCTGTATTATATACCTGTATTCTGATAATATATTTAATAACGTTGTTTTGCCAGATCCTGATGGACCAAGTATTGCTGTTAACTGATTTGATCGAAATTTTCCACTGACTCCATGTATAATAGTTTTAGTTTCTATATAGTGTAAAAGATGAAAATTTAATTATTAATTAGTAAAATGTTTAAATTAAAGTTCATTAACATTGAAAATAAAAAAGCATTGTGATAATGGGATTTATGAAATTAAATGAGTTTAGAGGATGACGAAATGAAGCAATTTTACTACAGAAGTTAAAAAAATAAAGAAAAGGTGTGGCTTTGGTAGAAATGTTAATATACTTAAGTGTGATGAAATTGTAAAGATTCAGATCATTTACACTGATTCTAATACGTCACTGACCAAAATCTTTAAAAACGTAGGATTTCAAAACTAACAAGAATTGAAACAATAGTAAGTCGGTGCAACTGTCTTTTTTAATACCCACCATGGAAAACTTAAATTTAATTAAAAATCCATGTTATTTTAAATAGGAATTTTGAAAAAGTTCTATGCGCCTAATTACTTTCGGAGATTTTGCAGTTTTGGTTTGGAAGTCGTGTGCCAGCTAAAAGAACGCAAATTTGCTGGACTGAATGGGACTTTTTCATCTCAAGTTTCATTAGGGGTATAAGAAACACGAGACAACGCAAATTTTAAAGTTCTATTTTTATTTTTAGTGTATGCAGCAAGGTGATATGCAACTATTTATCTTAGGACTCGTATGGAGAATTCAAGAATCTCAGTCTATTGTTTGCCTTTCTTTTGTAATTTTTAACCTAACGCAAAAAAAATTTGTAAAGGTAGTTTTATTAGTTTTAGGATTGTGCGGAGTGAAGGACGAATAGGCATCGCTAAGCCAACTCACTATGTAGAAGACACTGATTAGGGATATTTATAGATGTTCATATTAAACTTACTTCCTTCACCATACCAGAGGTAATATGGATGCCTACATTTAAACCGACATTTGCGTCTATAGGCTATAAAAATATTTGGGTATTGGGGGATTGAGTGATTGAAATTTGAACTTTTTTAATTATTTTTTTACTTTTATTTAATTTTTCAAAAAAAAAACAAAATGAAATAAAAAAAAAAAATTTTACATACCTTGATTAACATCTGATATATTATAACATATATCATTAAAATCAATATTAATTGGTGGCCATTCTGGTAAATGTTGAAATTCTATATTTTCTCCATTAATTGTTTTTTGATTTAAATTTTCAATTTCTTTTTTATTTGATACACTGGACCTTATATAATTATTATTTTTATATTCTGTCATTTTTTTAACATTTATTAAAAATTAAAATTAATGTAATTAGTGAGAGCTAGTAATTTTTTTTATTATTTTATTAATAAATTAGCATTTTACTATATTGATCGAATAACCGACGTTTCCCTGATGAGTTTATGAATGAATCTGAAAATATAAAATAAAGAGTTGTAATTTTATGAAAATAAATCACAGTAACTGGAAAAGTTAAATTAAAAGTATAAAATTTATAAAAAATAATATAGGTTAATATAGGTGAAATGAAATTAAACATTAGATTAAACGCTTCAGCGCTTAAACTAATTTTTTTTTTTGATAATGTTTAATCGCTTATATTATTCTAAACATGCGCATATAAATTAAAATGTAATAAGAAATGTGTGCGTCTAGGTTATCTTTAAATATAACCTGCAGATATATCTAAGTCATTGAGTCATTAAAATTTAAATAAATAATAAAATTAGAGCAATTAATGATCCGTATATATATATATATATAAATAAATTAAGTGTAAAATATATATATTACAAAATAAGTTACAAAAGAATAAGCATGAATAGTGTCATCATCATCAAACACATAGATCAAAGCTTTAGAGTGGGAAATTCCCGGATATACAGTTTTTATATCCATTGGTTGTTACTATTTTATTATACATAAATTCCGTTAAGAAAAGTTTATTACATAAGGTTTTACATAAGAACTTTAACCGTTATTTATTTAGTAGGAGAATAAATACCTAGGGGAAACAATTATATTTTAAGAAGGTGTAATCTATTCTGCGAAATACTAGTTCTGAAAGATTTATTAATTTATTTATTTATTAAAATTAGTAAAAGGACAATAGTAAATATTACATAGGATATTATTATAGTCCTTTACCTATTTGGGATTTGGGCTTATTAAATTAAATACTTTCTATTTATTTATAATTACCCTAGTTTATATTAGGTATATATTTGTATATTTAAGTTATATTTGGTCACCATGGGGATTTGTTAAGAAAAATATTTTTTTCTATTAAAACATTTCATGATCCGCACGAGAATCGAATCCACATCCCCTCGGTTACTAAACCAAATGCTTACCAACTAATCCACCGAGAGGGACCTCTGAAAGGTTTTTAGAAAAATTTTCCAAAAAAAAATGTATAATTTTTGTTGTATAATATTAAAGATATTATTATTTGATGTCCAACATTTCGAAAGTTTTGAAGATTTAACGGAAACATATACAATTTAAAACTGAAATAGCGCTAAGCCTTTAAAAATGTTGAAACGTATACAATTATATTTGTTATACATTGCAATAATCTTATATTTGATTATAAGGTATTTTTATATCTGTGAGTTATATTATTAAATTAAAATATTTGTTTGTATTTTGTATTTGTTTGTATTATTTTTTTCGGATATTTCGAATGCCTGATTCTGTGATTGATTAAGATGCAAAGTTTTATTCGTTGTCCCACTCGGTGATCATCATATAGGATATGCTAAGCTGATGATTGATTTAATCTATCTCGGTAAAAATATTATATAAATGCCTAAAATTGTATTAAAATTAACATATTAGTCAATTATACATTTTAAATTTTACCACATCTACGATCGAATTTGTAAAATTTTACAACGTTTCGAATTAGGTTTTGGGTAAAAATTGACAAATTTGTGATAATGTCTTAGAAATTTTCTTCAAAATTATAAAAAATTCAAAAACAATTTTTTCAATTCTTAAGACGCACTTTAAAATTAGGAAAACTTTTAGCACTCGGCTATAAAACGCTGAGTAGCACAAAAAAGTTTTCTTAAATTCTTCACATACTTATTTGCAAGGATCTAAAACTTTACAAAATTTTAAGTTTCTAGCTTTTTGGAAAATATAAGAAATATAAAAAATGGGAAAATTTTATTTTACATTTAATTGTAAAGCTACTGAAAGCAGCTGAAGTTTGGCGTTTTTAAATTCAAAATACCTTGTTTACATTACAACAATTTCAATACACGACTTGTTTCGACTTTTGGAGACTTCAGCTCCGTACTACAGTGGCTCTACATAACAATTGTTCCACTTGTTGCGAAAGTAATAACATTAAGAATTACAAAATAATACTTATATTAATGTCTACTAGTTCTAATAAATGTGTATAGAATTACTAAAAATAAAAATAAATTGTTTTTAAATTTACACATATATATATACAAAATGTAAGTACATATATGCTTTTAAAAATAAAAAATAAAATAACGAAATTTACGAGTTTTAAATTAAATTTTACTATTTCAACATTTATTATTCACCTTAATTACGATTTAACTTAAATACGTGATTTTTGATGAAAATCTAACATTTTTTTTATGAATATTCAGAAAATTAATATTAAAAAAAAAAAATTGTTTTTTTAATAATAATAATAGAGTTACCCAATCAAAATCAAAAATTGACAAATTGATTACTTCCATAATTAAAAATTTAAAAATATACTAGATACATGTCTAATAAAAAAAGCTAAAAATCAAAACAAGTACTTGTTTTAAAAGTTCAACATTTAGACAAAAAAAACACAAAACACTTGAAAAACTTGAAAAACTGATATTGAAGACAAATTTTCCACTTTACCGGCTTTTGCAATTTTAGTTTTTCTTTTTGTTTTTTTTTTAATTTTTAAATTTTTCCAGTGATTTACACAGAAATTTTTCACAGCTTCTTTTTGTATCTTAATTCAATACATATTGTATCTATATTAATATTTTACAGTTAGTATAATAATACCTTTCATAATTTATTACTATACTCGTATATAGTGAATGGTTTTTTTGAGTAGTATACTAGATACATACTAGTAAATGATTATGTAGTTAATAAATATAAAAACATTGAAATTATATTTTACTTGTAAAGCAAATGACTATATAAGAATGAAATATTTAAACTTGATACAATTTGGATTTTTATATATGTATATATGTAAAATAACAGTGACTTTAAAAAAAGTTTGCTATAATAAATATAAATTTTTATTTTATATATAAAAAATAAAATTTTGGACAAAGTATTTATTTATCAGAAGTTAAGTAATATATTTATAAAGTTAAATTTTATTTCAATACTTAATGCTGGATGTTAGCCGGAGGCGTAGTGGATGTCGGTCTTTCAATCGAAGAGGCTTGGGTTCAAACCTAGGTCAGATCATATTTAATAAAAAAATATATTTCCTGTCCTTCCTGAAAAGGAAAGGCTGAATCACTTATCACATTGTATGTTGTAGGGGATTGCAAATTGCATAATTGGACTTTCAACCTAAATTTTATATTAAGTTAAGGTGCCTAAATATTTATTAAATTCGCATTCGAAAATAGAGTTGCCATATGTAAGTTTCATAACTTCAGTTTTTGACATTTAAATTTTGTCATGTTTTGTTTTTTTTGAAACTAGTTTTTTCTGTAGTAGGTTTAGAATTTTCGACCTCCAAAATGTCAAATTTTGGAATTCCATAATCGATTATCTATCAATTAGTGAAATTAGCATTACGCATAAAAGGTCAAGGATAACGACGCTGAAGTTTTGGTAGATACAGTTGCAGCGATGTAAAACTTAATATACATTTGACATGAAAGCCTTAAAAATTGTTAAGTTGAAGTAATAAAAGAATGATCCCGTTATGTGCATCTGCAATGCGTAAAATTTTAGATCCTTGAACTCGTTAGATCCTTGAATTAAAACTCTTCATTGACTATTTATCTAGATTTTTATTCTGTAAACTTTTTTAAAATGTGAAGTTCAGGAACTCTACGCTAGATATAATATTAAAGATGGACCTGAAGTATATATAATGAAGTTATGAAGTATTTGCAGTTAATAAAGTTTTCAAAGAGTCAATTTTCTGCCGAGTGTTACCCTCGTGAAAACGTACTATGCGTACCGCGGTCTCTAAATTAAAGTATTTAGTGCGTATTGAGATTAAGATTTTCCCTAAAAAAAAATTACAATTTAAAAGTAGTGTAATGTGTGGTGATTTTAGATTTTGATATCAAATCACATAGTAATAATTTTATAGTGGACTAGCTAATACCCGGTGCGCGTTGCTGCGCCTCTCAATGGAGGTTTAATTGAAGTTGATGTTACTGCAAAAAGTTAACACAAAAATTACACACGGTTATCACATGTAAATTTTAAAATGTATGAAAGCAATCTTTTTAAAACGATTTTCTTGGATTATTCTAGTAATTTTTGAAACTTTCTGTAATTCAAAGCAGTACAAACTACTTTCCAAAATTTGACGTAATTTACTTCCAAAAAATTTTTTTTGACCAAACGTAGGACCGACTATTAACAGACTCAACTCCATTTTCAAGTTGCTTCACACATAAAAAAATTGAGGTCAACCGGTCAAATCGTTTCTAATTTAGAGTAAAGTATTGAAAAAACCTATAAAAAGCTGTTGGGCCGCAATGGGTTAATGCAACTCAACAAAACTTTTTTAGAGCTTTCTTTTAAGCCAAAGCAGAATTTCGTAAAATCGGACAAAATTTGGACCCAAAATTTTTTTTGACCACCCGTCGGCCCGACATGGGTTAACAAATTCCAAAACTGTTAATAGTGTCTACTCAATCCTCAAGGAGCATCACGTATACAAAATTTGAAGTCAATTGGTCAAACCGTTTCGAATTTAGAGTAAAGTATTGAAAAAACCTATAAAAAGCTGTTGGCCGCAATGGGTTAATGAAACTCAACAAAATTTTTTTTGGGGCTTTCTTTTAAGCCAAAGCAGAATTTCGTAAAATCGGACAAAATTTGGAACCAAAATTTTTTTTGACCACCCGTCGGCCCGACATGGGTTAACAAATTCCAAAATTCTTAATAGTGTCTACTCAATTCTCAAAGAGCATCACGTATACAAAATTTGAAGTCAATCGGTCAAACTGTTTTCATTTTAGAACAAAGAAGTTTAAATACTTGCACCACAGCCCCAACTTGGCGGTCCGTTAGAGCAAAATTTTTGGGCCACGATTTCCTTCCGAACCCAAAAACCTCTATATACAAATTTTCATGAAAATCGGCTGGGCAGTTTAGGAGCCAACTCGCTACATACAAACAAACAAACAAACAAACAAACAAACAAATAAACAAACTTTCGCTTTTATATATATAGATTATAAGGTATTTTTATATCTGTGAGTTATATTATTAAATTAAATTATTTGTTTATATTTTGTATTTATTTATTTATATATTATATTTATATTTTTATTTAAGATACATAATTATTAATTATTGGTTATGCCATTAATTTTAAACCAATGGAGAATGGTGGCTGAGTCGATTTCGAAAACCAGATCGTTTTTTCACTTTTACCGAGAATTGTACTGGGCGACTGAATGAAAGGTCAATCTAACCCACCCAGTAATTATCTAATTACATCTGTGTTATTCAACTACTAAAATTTTGAAAGAAGTTCATAATTTATCAAATGTAGCTATGGTGTTATCTTTTTTGAATAATATTATAACATAGGAGTCTAGCGTTTTTAATCAGGCATCTTATTACATAATTATATTATAAGGAGTTGAGATTGGTGATGATGAAGCTTATGTTACGTGTGTTAAAATTTAAATGCAATATACATATGTTCTAAGCTTTAAAAATATATACGTAATGTTTTTAATTTTATGGTTTAGACTGTCAAATTTTTTTTGCATATTTTAGAAAAATACCGTATATCTTGCATTTTATGAAATTTATGGAAGAAAAATAATTGATGAATTGCAAAAAATTAAACTGTAAAATCTCTGAGTTTTCTTTTGATTTTATTTTCATGTTTTTAGTTGTTTATGTATTTGTATTATTAAAGATAATGTTTATTGCAAGTTTATATATATAAATGTATATGTGTATATTTACAAGCTTGGCTCTAATATTCTGCATGATGATTGACGGTTGATTAAAAACAAAACTAGTTTTTGTTAGTTATCAATCAAATTTAGAAGTTTAGGTAAATGATGAAATTTATGGGTGTAAATTAAATCAATATTATTAATTTTTTTAAATAATTGTTTTGTTTTTCTATTTGTCATAAATAAAAATCTCTCTTTATCTATAAATCAAATTTTTAAGCATTAAAAGTTAGACATAAAGGTGTCAAAATTTAAATTGTGCAACTCATATTTGTATAGCTTTAATAGACAGATTGTTCTTTTAATTAAACTTAAAACTTCTTCATTTGAAACTCGCCGACATATTGCAGGGCATTCCTCGTTTAATAGGTATTTTGAAGGCATTGATATACTTATTCTATTGAATTGATTTCAATCATACCTTCTTTAGGAAGGCTTCAAATGACCATTGATAAACTTTAAAAATTCCTAAGAGGTTTAAAACCGTTTAACTTCATGGTTTTCAGAACTACCACATTCCACATTTCCATCTAGTGTTTTATCCTCTATATGGTCTATTTTGTGTTCCTTACGACCCCTTTTTTGTTCTCTCCTTTGACAATTTACAACACTTTTAAAAGAATTTCTGTTCAGGTGAATTGGAACCGCATGCCATTTTTTTATCCTCCTATTTGTCAAGAAATCCCCTCTCCAAATCTTATCCATACCAACACTAATTTTGTATGAAGGAATCTTTTACTAGAATTTGAATGTTTTCCCCCATTTCTGGCTTCCAGTGTCCAGGAATAAGGAAACAGTCATCAAACAAGTGTCTCTGCCTTATCTGATCCATTGATGATGTTATTGATATAACTGTATTTTACTGACAATTGGTGTTCCTTTAAGTCCTCTTTCGTCATTAACTTTTAATAATTTAAAATTTTATAAATAAATATTTTAGTTTAAAAAAGTTTAATAGTTTTTAAAATTTTTTTAAGGTTATAAATTATTTAATTTATTTTTATTGGTAATAATTTTTATTATGGCATAAAATATTAAAAATCTATTTTACATATTGAAAAGGGTATAAAAATGTAAGTGAGGAAGTAGTATATATCTCAGTTAAAAACTAGATTTTTAAGTAATAAGGAAATATATCTTATAAAAAACTGTTATTGATTCGAAAACTAAAAAGTACTTCAAAATAGCTTTTATTAATTTTGAAAATGCTTTGTATTAAAAACCGTACTTTCCTTTTGTTTTGGAAAAATAATAGTTAAAAATTTAGGATTACATGTAAGTGTGTTTTCTAATCATAGTCCTGTTGGCTTTTATCATAAGATCTCTTTAATTAAACCAATATAATTAAAGGTTTATAAAAGAGTATATATAAGATATTCCTTTAAAAGTTTTTGAAATAATTAACCTTAAATATCGGAAGATAATCCGATATAATTTCTGTTTTAGATTATCATTCGCATATTCTCTTAGACTCATCACTGAGTTATTGGAAAAATTTATTGCATCGCCCCAAAATCAATTTAAGTTTTTGTTAGACAAGCTATATAAAATTAAGTTATGTTCGTAGTTATTTAAATTTGAGTCCTATCTAATGACCATTTTGTCATATCTTTAAACAAACGTCACACGTCGGGTCGGAGATCGGAAATCGGATAATTTTACCATAGTAATTTAAAAATTTAAATAATTTTAAAGAGGCTTGTGTCTCTTTTAAAGAGGTTTGTGCAACATACAAATAACAAAAATATTTAGGAATATTAAAAAATTATATTTCAAAATTTGTATTATGTAAAACTACTGAACAGCGCGTTTACTAAAATACAAATTTAAAATAAGTGTTTTTGTTATAGTTATTCAAATACTTTTAATGTTAACTTAAATGAAACAAAACTATTAAGTTTAATATAATTAAAAAAAAATTTTTGTAAAATTTATGCTTATCATACAAATTTTTTTACGCGTTAGACATTTTTATCGGATGATGGCTTTTTCTTAGGATGCGATGCGAATAAGAGAATAAGTATGAATTTCATTTTCTTATAATGCATCTCGTAATTCTTTTGATTAGGGTTTACAATTTTGTATATTAATTTAAAGATTTTAAACTTATTTACATGTAATTGTCATAAAATAAGAGTGGGCAATCCTTATAACGGTATCAATTCTGATTCTTTAATTTTTTAAAGTTTATGACAGTATAGTTTTGTTATATCTAACATTATTATAAAATTTAATTGGAGCCAAACAATAATTTACAATATTTATATATTAAAAGTACTTATATAATAAAAAAGAATTTATATATTAAATTCTTATCTAAAAAAAAAACACCTTTTCAATAATTATATCTATACAAATGGGTACAATTACTTATTATACGTGCAATTACTTAAAGTATCTATACAATTACTTTACACAGAAACTTTTTACAAAATAATATTCTCTTTCAAGTCTTTTAAAACAGCTTTTATATAAGAGTTACAAAAATGTTGCAATTTTTTAATAGTTTTGTACAAATTCAAAAACGTTTTATGACGTAATAAAAATAACGTAAAGTTTTTGTGCATTTAAGTTTGACAGGAATTGTAAACTTCAAGTATTTTAAGAAAATTTTTTGAGTACATCAAAACTTGAATTTTCATTTTTATATTAAACATATTTTAATATATACTACATTAAGTTCTTTGTACAATTTTTATCATTGTAGTTTTGATTTTAATTCTCAATGGTCTTAATTACTTATAGATCTGAAGTAACAGTTATATTATTTATTATTTATTAGTTTGAAATTTTTAATATTTTTTATCAATTAATTGGATAGGTACCAATTAAAAATGATTGAAAAACATATTTATTTATTTATTTATTTATAGTACTAGACAATAATAAAGATTGCCTGATATTATAGTAGTCTTTTGCCTACTAGGCATTTGGATTTTTTATTAAAATTTTATAATATACATATACACTATATTTTTTTTATTAAATATAATCCAACCAGGATTTGAACCCCAGGCCCTTCAATTGAAAGGCCGATGTTCTAACCACTACCCCACAGTCTGGTTAAATTACATTTAAGTACAATAAATTTAAGAAAAACAATTAAGTATAACTTAAAAGAGCAATTTTAAGTCGAACAAGTTAATATATAAGGATTATGTACAAGAAAATTTTGGGAAGAGCAAAATATAGATTTAGATGGAGAACAGTAGTAAGTAGATATAGAGAATAGAAACGAAGTTTTCTAACGAACAATGATCTTGGCAGTTTTACTCATCCCTTTCCTTTACTCATCCCTTTCCTTTACTCATCACCATCCTTCTGTTTATTCCTTCACTGTTTAAAAGGTGGTTTGATACGACGCCATATGTACTAAAGCCCTAATGGCCTCATATGACCCACTTAAAAAACAACAATTAACTTTCGAAAAAACAATTGGATAAATTAAGAAATAAATAAAATCAAAAATTGAAAAATTCATAATTTATTGTAACCAAGTATGTATTATATGCTATGCGTAGCCAGTGTGTTTCTGTAGAAAAGGAGAATTATTCAAAGTCTTTGATTTTTTAACCGAATACAAAATCCTTCATGGTTTAGAATATCCTAAATGAATATACATATATAGATATAAATATTCAGCAAAAAGCAAAAATCTTTATTTTGAATACAACTCTAAAATTGGTCCCAGTTTGGAATAAAGTATAAAGACCTAAATGTATAACATAAAATGTTTTATGATGTAGAGAGGCCTATAATTTTGTATACGTTGATACCAGCTCTTGTCGAACATAATTGTTTCACTACTGCAGTTACAAAAACCATTTGTTGCGACAGCGATTATACGCGTGCGTGATCTTAAACTTAACTTAAAAGAAAAATCAACTTAAAAATCAGAAATATGTAAAATATTTATAATGTAAAATAAAAGCAATATCAAATAAACAAAATTACAGTTTCTATTTTCATATTTTCAACTATCGACCTAACACAAATCATGGCATAGCAATGGACCGTTAATAGAAAGAAAGTTTCAGATATTAAAAGCAGTTTTAAAATTACAATTAATAAAGTCGTATAGTACGATAATAATGATAAATGTATAATTTTATAATATACAATAATTTCAACTCAATCATTCAATTTTATTTATATGGCGTTATATCACGACAACGTATAAAGTTTTTAAGATATCATAGAACAATGTCAATACAAATTCTTTGCGTACGTCCGAATTATGACACCTAACCCATCTTCCTTCAAATTAGTATTCCCAACACTAAACTATATACATTTGTTATAAATTTATCAAACTATTTAGTATGGTTCAAACTTTGAAGTTAAGAAATATTCTTTTGAAGTTCAAAGTACAGTATTGATTGGTAAATGTGGAAAATTACGCAGAGGTAACTAATGTTGTTGCTCTGAATGACTTTTAATTAAATAAACAAAACAATATATTTATTTATTAATTGTTTTTTGCAAAAAAAATTAATTAATCGTCAGTTTAATATTATTTAAAATTAATTTATATAATGTCGGAGTTTAAAGAAATAAAAAACTTCTAAACAATATGAAAAAACTTTTGTTAATCATTTTAAAAAAGATTAATTTGGTTAAAAAATTTTATTTGAATAAATATTATATGCATTAAAGTAGATTTTAAAGTTTGCTTTATTTCTTCTTATTTCAAGTTATTTTTTTAATTTTGATTAATTATTTTATAATGCAAATTAAAATGATAAAATATAAATAAAATAAGTGGCAACACGAGTTTAACCTAAGTATTGTTTATTTTTATAACATTTTTATATATATATATATATATTATATTATAAATTATATATTTAAAGGTAATAATAAGTATATACTTTTTATTTAAATTGTGTCTTCTCTAATTAATTTAATTAATAATTATCTTATATTGTAACAAATAATTAATAGCACTTGATAAGTTCAAAGGATTTTATAATTAATAATTAAATTTGTTTATATGTGCTTTGTCAAGTTATCAATTTTTTTTATAAAGAACTTCGCACGTAAAGCTTTAACTTTCCCTCAATTTTTAATTTCTGAATTCTACTTAAAAACACTGGATATAAAGTTAATGTATTCGACTTAAAGGGTAATAATTTTTTAGACATCACAGTTAAATTTAAATTTTTTCTGAAAAATTAAAACTAGGTCAAAAGTGTATACTAAATTTTCCATTAAGTTGGAGTTTGGTATAGACTCAAAGGTATGGATCGGATCAGAATCGAAAAGTAAATCGATCTAGCTACGTATGTCCGTCCCTTTGTCCTTTCGCATGATAACTCAAAAAATAAAGGAGCTACAGTTCTGAAATTTGCATATATTCGTTTTTATGCAATAGCCCGTTATCTCTATTTAAATTAAGCGAGTTTGTTACACGGGTTGGAGTAGTTGCGATACAACGTTTTATGACCAAAGTTTGTGCAAAATTTATTTTGGATATTGCAGTGCATTCGAGTAGCTGTCATACAACTTCTTCTTTAATATGAGAATTACTCTATACCTAATATACCTAATAAAGCTGGATGTTTGATATTTTGTCAATAGGGGTTAACATTAATGGCCTGAATAAAATTTCGTCACTGTAGTGGGAAGAGGTTCGAAGAGCTGTATTTCAACTTTGTTTTTTTTTGTACTAAGTCTAACAAGTTGTATATTTAAAATTAAATTTATTATATCATATTATTTAAAATTAAATTTATTTTAAAAAATCTGGTTATAAACAAAAAGCAACAGCTGGGTGGCACAGTAGTTAGAGCGCCGACCTTTCATGTGAAAGCCCGAGTTTAAATCCCAGTGAGAGTGAAAAAACTTTTCTGGTTTTATTAGCTCAACAGTTGAATAGTTAAGGCTTAAAAGAAAAAAATTTTTATAATGATCAGAAATTCAGGGATGCCCAATATTGGTAACTTCATTTCTATGAAAATCAAACTGATTACAGGAGGTTTCAGGTGACATAATTTGCTGTTTCAAAATGGAGTTGACTTGATAATAGAATTTAAATTTGTTAACCCATCTTGTGACGGCTATAAAAAAATCTTTTTAAAAAGCGGCTGTAATAGGTTAATATACATTTTGATTAACATTTACACCATGTGCAGTTTTTGTGTTAATTTTTGTTCCGGAAATATCAAATTCAATTAAAAAGCTATTAAGAGGAGTAGCAACGAGCACCGGGTATTAGCCGGTATATATATATAACGTGATAAATGCAGTTGATTCAGCAAATTTGGAATTTTGCATGAACATAATGCATATTTTCAATATTCCGAATACGGGGGCACCTTGATTTTGTAACCATCTTCAAAATCTCCTTTAGATCTCCAAAATCTCCAAAATGTTTAAAATTTCTGCAAATCGTTTAAAATATCACAATACAGTATAAAACAAAATAGAATAATAGTTGATTAAACATTAATATATTATTTTTAATAATAAAGTTGATTCGACTTCATGTCGTTCGACCATATGTCAATCCATATTAATTAAATTCATTTAACAATTTTTTGGTTTTTCCATTATAAAATCCAAAAATTTTAATATTACAATGTAGAACAGCCTAGAGTGTGTGTTAGACCAATAAAGTAAATTTATCATAAAATTTAATCCATTTTGTTTAATTAGAGTTTAATATTTTTTTTTACGAATTACTTTTTATTTTATAATAATTTTTATTAAGTGAAAGTAATTAAATTTCTTTTTAAAAGTAAAATTTTGTAATTTGTTTTTAATCTTTATTTTAAATCTGGGTTAAAATTCTGATACAAAATTTTAATTTTACTTTTTAATTAATTTTGTATTTTTGCGAAATACAAAATATTTAACTTTATTTATGATTTCATAATTTTAATTAGTTGTCAAATTGTACATTAATTAAAAATTAAAAAAATTGCCAACATAAAATTATTTAATGACATAGGAAAAGATGAAGTTGTTGTATTTCGATTAAAAATTATATTAAGCTTAAGAATGTCTACAATTTCATAGGTGATTTCTTGGTTCATTTTAGGCAAAATAACAAGTATGACAGGAAGCAGAGGCTTTACAAATTTTATAATTTACTGAGGTACAGGAAGTTAAAGGAAATTTTCTTAATGTTTTAAATGTGATTGATTAATAGGTTATAGCTTATGAACCACTTCTTTCTGCGTCATCATATGAAATTAAGTATTAGGTAATCAATAAACTTTTATTTTAGTATGTATAGTTATTTTATGCAAAGTTATCGAGTTAGAGCAACAACATCTTCCCTTTCATGATTCAACTTTGAGATAAAGTTTTAACAGTTTTAATTAGAAGACAATGTATATAATAGTATAGATTCGTCATTCAACTGTAAACTAATCTGTCCCTGTAAATAAGTTACAAAATTTATATCAAATTTGTTTTTATATTTTTTTTTTATTACTTAAAAGTTCGGATTTAACCTCTTAATTGTATCAATTATCTCTGCATTACATATACAAATAATAATATACAATATAATAAAATGTACAACTCATAATAATTACTATATTTATATTAATCAAATTCGTTTTGTTATATTTATCAATTACTTTATTTAATTGCAACATATTATTATAAGATAATTCGATTTAATTCATTTCATTAATTTATACTTTAAATGATTTTGATGCAGGGTCATAACTCCCAGGGTTATAAGTCCTCTTTGGGACTTATGGCTCACTTTAAAATATTTACGTGGGACATAAGTCTCTTGACAAGTAATAAAAATATAGAAGTTAAATATTAGATGTAAAACAATATGTATTTATATATTTATCTATTCAGGTTTTTTAAAAAATCAAAGCCTACTCTTTTTCCTGAATATTTATGAATTCATGTATGAGAGAATGTGGTTATAAAATCAGGATTGCCCCTTTTTTTTCAAAATAGTCTTTTAAAATATAGTTTGTATGTAAAATTATTATTGTTTTCTTAATTTTGGAAAAAGGGAATACTATGATTTCAAATCCAACTCCAAAATGTGTGCCAATTTTTTTTCAAAATATATACAAGTTCAAGAACTGTATATATTCATACCCGTCATTGGAGTTATATAATTAAAATTAATATTTGTTTTAATAACAGTTCAGCTGAGAACTTTATAAGTTTTCACCCACCACTCTGACACAAAACTGTCGGGTCATAAGTCGATTAGGCAGTTATGGCTCATTGCTATAACTCATAAGTCCCTAAAGGACTCATGACCCTGGGAGTTATGACCCTGTACCTCATTTTTAATAATATGATATGCATTTTAATTCTATTTAATTGGTTAACTTGATGACATTTAATAACTTCATTGTCTTCAAATATACAAATTAAATTAATTATTTAAATAATTTAATTAGTATAAGATTAAGTAATTAATAAAAAATAATTAATAATATAAATTACTTAATAATTTTTTTTTAAGAATCATTTTATGCTAATACCAAATAAACATAAATGTTACTTGCAAATTATTATAATATTTATTTATAAACAAATAATTGAGTCGTGATCAAATAAGGCGATTAATATATATGACGATGACGATGACTATTTAAAAGAAATTGTGCAAATTTTGAGTTAAAGGGAAAGTAAAAAATTTTTACATTATAAACAAGATTTTTTTTTTATATTTTTTTTACACCTTTAATGAGTGAGTACAGGGCATTCAAAAAGTGTATTTAGACTAGGCTTCAGTTTCTTTAATCGTTAAATACTCTAAGCCGTTAATTACTCGGCTGTAGCTATTTTATAACAATATCAATATACAAATATTAATTTTGTGCGCCATCTACTATCTTACACAAGAGTTATTTATATATTTTTATTAAATCTGGCCGGGAGTTGAACCTGAGACCTTCCACATGAATGGCGGCGTATTTACCATTATACCATTGGTCAGATTATAAAAAAAGGATTAGTCAGATTAATTTGAGAACTCATATATAAGTTATAAAATAAATTAAGTTTTTATGTACCTACTATAAAAGCTTCAAATAATATAAAAAAGGTGCTTAGTGTCATTGTTTTGGAATTGGGATAACAGTTATTTTATTCAGACACATTTACTATTTGCAATTTTTGAGTTTTTCAGCATTAGCACTCAGCTTGATTATTTTTGTAATATATAATTGAGTACATTTAATTTGATATTTGGGAATAAATTCTAAATACTGATTTTAAATTTAAATAACTTTTTTTTAGCGAATCTCACTTAGCTGAAATCTTACAAGTATTTTTTTGCAACAAGATATTATTTTTTTTTTTTATGGTGGTTTGGGTTGAGGGATCGATCAAACAATTCAATTTTTAAGTTGTATGAAGATTTCTCAAGGGTTGGAAAACTTTCTTAAGCCTTTATTTATTATAAAATGCTAGAAAATGATATTTTCGATAAGACAGTTTTTTGGTAAAAATTTTCGTGCTGGAACGAACAGATCATTGAGATTCTTTTATTGAAATCTTTAATAATAGCTCTTTAATTTAATTTAAAAAAATTACAGCTTTATCAATTATGATTTAACTTTTATTCAATAAAAATTTAAAATTCAGAAAACTTGTTATATAATTCAAATGAGTATTTTCTGGCAGTTAAACTTGTTTATATTTATAATTAAATTTAAATAATTTATTTATTAACTAGTATTAATTAATTAATAAGGAAATAAAATATGATGTTACAAAATATTATATGTGTATAATTTCATTGTAACACTATAATAACTTGTTTACAGAACAGCTGTAGAGGTTAACTAACTTATGTTCTTGTATTAGAATTAATCTATTAGAAGTGATATTAATTATTTTTAAAATGATTGAATTAGATGTTATTAAAAAACTTGTTTTCATAATTTCATATTTAAACTTTGTTATACTATCAGTTTCAACGCTTTCGTTTAAGAATTATTAAGTTAAATTATATTGAAAAATTGCGTATATTTAATTGTTAAAAAAAATTCTTTTAAACACAAAGAATTTATACGTTGTACGTAAATATAAATTTTAATATTACAAATCAAATAGGATTTTAAAGGTTCGATACTAATTTAAACTATGTAAATATTAGTAACTCTTTTTCATTATAATAAAACCTGTGCAGGCTTCGAACCCATACTATCTAACTCATATTCATACCAAACTACTGCATCAATTTTTATGGAACTAATGTCATAGGAAAATCAATTTTCTGAAAAAATCTCAGAGGAAAATCAATTTTCAGGGTTATTTATAGTTTGGGAAATCAGTTCCTTTGAAATTTGAAAATAGGTGTGCAATTTTTACACGTCTTTTCTCTCTGGTATTTGTTTGCAATATTATAATACAATTATATTAGATTTATTATTGCTTCTGTATTTCATATTAATTTGTTTTTTGTATTTAGTACAGGGTGGCGCAAAACGACCGATATGGTTTGAATGTTTAATAACTTTTTAAATTTATTATAAAAAATATTTTTATTTCAGAATTTTGTCAAGAAAACTTGGGGAATTGGAAATGGAACAGTACACAACAGAACTGCGATAAAAAATTACGAAAAGTTATGGCAAATGTACTGGAAAGAGCACGAATGTGCGAAGCCGAAAATGATCACCACTTGCAGGATATAATTTTTCATACTTAAGTTAAAAATATTCCCCATTAATATACTGTATAACAAAAAAATAATAATAATAATAATTAACCATTAAATAAAAAAGTTATTAAACATTCAAACCATATCAGTCGTTTTGCGCCACCCTGTATTTGACTTTTAAAAAACGGCTAAAGTATGAACAATACATTTATTTTATTGCGATAAGTGACAAGAGCGTCAATGAGAGCATCGACAGGAGCATAATTTTTCATTGTGTTCTTATATTTAGTGTTTATATTAAAGCTTCTATTATAGCTATAAAATGAATTAAATTTGAACCTTTTTACACATTTATTTACCTACAAGGAACAAATAATACTTAAAAAAGACAATTTACAAATTGGTAGTCTTCGCTGTGGTGTGATACTTTTTTATAAATTTTTCGTATTGTATAGTTAATGTTGCTGTATATTTTGTTGTGAAATGGAAATATTACAAAAAGATAAGTCATAAATTGAAATATTTTGAATTTGATATACATACTAGGAAGACCCCTTTGCAATTGCTAAAATATTGTATCTCTTCTAGCATTTATACTCTTTTTTTAAATACTTTGCAATACCGAGTTACTTCAGAAAATTTGTTAATACTTTGTTTATTTTAAACTACGTTGTGTATAAATATTAATTTTTGAAATATTTTTAAAAAATAAATATTCAGATTTTTAATAATTTATTTTCGAATGCATAACAAACTTTTAATAATTGTGCCAGCTATATTCTTAATATTCAAAATTATCCATTTGTTACCTAAATTCTATCCGTTTTGTAGAGTATTGTTGCCGATAGCCAAATGTCTTTATTAAATATAAATCTTGATATTAATTATCATTTAGTTATTTAAATTTTTGATCGGTTTGGAAAGGCTGCTACTTCTAAAATAGTTATTACTTATAAAATTGTTTTCAGCGAAGTGCTTTTAAAACTTTTCTAAGTAAATTTAAAAAGTATTTTTACATTACAATTAAGTTAGAATTTAGGCCAATTATATGTAAATGTAAAATAATTTCTATAATTATAGGTATATTGTTTTAATTTCTTTATAATTCTAATTAAAATTAATTATTTTTTATTAAAAAATTTATTGGAATAACTTGATTTGAATTATTATTTAATCTTATTAAGATTAATGTAAGTTTATCTTTATGAATACAAAATATTTAAATAATTAAAATTAAATACAATGATTATTGGAATAAAGATATTTAAAAGATAGTTTTCTTCAGGTGTTGATCATCATTTTATTATTTTTAATTGGGTAGCATATTATGAATTCAATTTTAGAAATATATTTAACATGAGATTTGTGCATATCCGCCTACAATCCACTTTTCTTTTTTCTCAGTTAATTAAATTGTTAGAATACTAAATTTCAATTAAAATAAAAATTTAAATTTTCAATTAACTTTACAATTCAATTTAAAAATTTTGTAATTAAACAACAAATATAAATATTCATTATGAGTATCTAATTGTTAAATAAAAAATTGCTTCATGTTGATCTCCTCCTCTTTTAAACAATTAACTATTAATATACAATAGATTTTTTTTTAAAAAAATTTCAAATCTTATAAATATTTATATGTATATTTTTTTTAATTAATTTAATTATAGTTTTTATTGAATTGTAATTTGAACTTCTAATTAATTTTTATTATAATGTATTGATTACTAAATCTACATTTTCTTAGAACAATTGTTAATATTATTTTTAATTTTATTGTAATAATGCAGTTTGGAAATGGCTCGTGTTGCAAAAAAAAAAGTTTGGGAATTTATGAACGTCATCAAAAATAATGTTTTCAGAATTCAAGTCAACTACATATATATTTTTTGCACCTCAAGTCATTGGTAACCTATAGAATATCCGTTATCAAGATAGTTTCATTAGTTTATGAGTTATCCCATGAACTGCCGATGGACTGGCGGAACTAGCTTTCTTGACTCAGAAGACAATGATTATCAAGGATGCATATATGTCCATGTCCAACTTGCTTTCTTTTAAAAGTCATACCAGATTTAATATACCTCTAAACTTATACTTAGGTATCTCTAAATCCATAAATCAACTAAATCCTCTTTTTAAATCAAAGTAAGCAAATACATAAGCATAAAATCAAAAGTGATTATAAAATTCAAGTTTAACCTTTAATTCTTTAAAAAACAAAATTTTCTTATATACTTTCAAAACACATTTTCCTTATGTACTTCGGTATATTAAATATATGAAAACTTGTTTTATTTATTGGATAGTTTTAACTAAATCCTAGAATTAAACAACTTTAATGTAATGTTTATATTATTTTCCAAAAGTTAAAGAGAAAGTATTTTTAAATATTAATTTGGTTTTTCTAGTTTTCTTTGCGTTCATGAAATTTTAACAAGTTTCTTGTTTATTTTGTAATTTTGTATATTAAAGATAAATTTAGGTTATAATTTCATTTTTTAATTCTGTATCTGGTTTCAATAGCATTTAATTTCTTTTTTTTTTTTTTGTTTTTTATAACTATTATTAATTGCTATAAATTTAATTGGATATAAAATTATTAAAAAAAATTATTCTATAAATGTATATATAGATTATGTTAAAGTGAAATTAAATTGTGGTGTTGTATTGCATTATAAATTATTGATAAATTTTTTATTTTGATTTCATTAGTTCTGTAACTAATCTTATCGGAAGGTTAAATCTCTTAGTAATTACAAAAAGTATTATTTAAATATACTTGAGAGTATATCACACTAATATATATTTGAAGTAGTATACCACACAATAAACCAAATCCATGGTTTTAGTTCATAAATTAGCACTGTATCTAATGGTGACAACTCACATTCACTGTTGTTAATTCTAATTAATATTAAGAGGATAAGTATATATAGTTTTAAATATTTCCTAGATTGACTAAATAAATATCACAATTGTGAATAAGAATTGAGATAATTGATATTACCAGGAGTGCTCTTTTAAAGTCCAGTCAGATACTTCGCACAGCGAAACCATACATTTAGGCATACGATATTTTATATGCTATGTATATAGTTTATTTTATTAAATGGTATAAAATCTTAAATTTTATGTCATGAAAAAATAAACAAGCTTAATACTCTTGAACTTTATTCGATGGAGTATATATTATATGCAATAATGAACTTTTCAAAAGAATCAAGACAAGCAATAAAATAAGTAGCAATTATCTTAAAACACCGTTAGATACCATTAATGATAATGATAGCTCAAGAATCTTAACTTTGGCCCAACATAAGAAATTAAAAGTACGTTAAAAATTTTGAAGAATTACTGCACTTGGTAGCTCCAAAAAAGGTTGGGGTAGCTCCAAAAAATAGTCCAATTGTTATACACTCCTAACTTTTTTAAATGCTTTATTTTAAAAAGTTGTATAACTTTGAGTTTCAATAAATATGATTACATAAATTTTGAGGCAGTAATAATTAATTAAAATAAAAAGTGTTCCTTTAAAATAAAAATATCTTCAGTCAAAGTAAAAATTTCTTCAGACGAACTAAAAAAGGTATACCTACATGATGTCTAGAATTCAGAGGTCACTAAGAGGAGAGTTGATAGAGAAGTCCATAACGAAAAAAAAAATTCTGCTAATGTTTTAACAGTTTCCAAAATAATAGCCTTCAAAGTAATTTCATTTACTTTTTAAAGAAAAAGCAATATATTCGCCCCTGTACAATATAGAAAATTCCTTTAAGTGTCGGTAGCTAGTTGAGGTTATGGGGTTTTATAACTCTATCTAAACTTTATATCATCTCTCATAATTGAAGATTAACAAGGACTTTAAACTGAAGACTTTCATTTTTTGACTTTCACTGTTTTTATTAAATAACTGTAATTTTGCATAAAAAACTGTTATTAATGTACCAATTTTATTTCATTTTTAAAATCCCCAATTCCTAAACTTCAACTGAAAACCTTACATTTTCTCATATCTTTTATCGTTTTCGTCGTTATGAACTTCGCTGTCACCTCCTCTATTCGTCACTTCTGAGTTTTAGACATCCTGTGCATGTCTTTAGTATATAAATAAAAAAAAATTTTTGAAATTGAATAATAACCTTGAATAAGTAATAAAACTTGCATTGATTTTCAATAAAATAATAAATTTATAATATAAATAACCTTTACTTAAACATATATTTTAAAATTATGTATCTAATAATAGTTATACATTGAATTTATAATATAAGTTATTATAATTCATATGTTCTTAAAAACTTTCTTGTTTTCTATCTCAATTAACTTTAAAGTTCCATAATAAATAAACAAAACATTGTATTGCAATAAGAATTCAAAGATTGCGAATGATAAATTCATAAGTTAAGTTGGATTCTATTAACAATGCCAACAAGTTTTTATATAAATAAATTAAAAATTTATAAAATCATGATTATTTAATTTTAATAAGCATTTTGACATTTAATTGACATATTGAGTATGTATTTCTTTAAGAATGTTTTACTATACATTGTTAACATTTAAAGCATTTGTAATCAATTCTAACAATGAAAAGATTACTGAAAACGAATACATAAACTACTAGTTTCTAACTTATTTATAAAAATTATGTACACACATATTGTAAACAATTTTACATTCTTTTATAATAATTTATCCAACTGTCGTGATCTATATTGTGGAATTTAAAAATATTGCTCTAGATTTGGAACAAATAATTGCTCTGTTCCTTACTTTGCAAGACTATAGGTATAGAGGAGAGACTTTATTTATTATTACTATCTCATAATCGTTTTTAAATTGTATATGGTATTATTCTTTAGGATCAATTTTAATAATAAGAATATACTTAAAGTACCTATAGTATAGACCCTTATTAGTCTAACTGTTGAACAGTTAGCACTTAAAAGAAAACAAATTAGAAAATAACAACATTGTTAAACCCTCTCGATTGTATTCGAACAGCTTTTTATCGTAGTCATAGCTACTAAAATTTACTAATCAAATGATTTTGAGAAACGAAACTCGATTTCTAAAAATTTAATCCAATTTACTTCCTTAAAATGAACTTTTATTTAAAATAATTTAATATTCTGTCTAAAATTTATTTTCTTAAATAATTAAGTATAGTTTCGTATAATGTTGCTTTTCAATATTATACCTAGTTTACAAACCTCAATTAGATTATGAAGTACAATATTAAGTAAAATTGAAAATATTCACAATCAATTTTAATTAATATTGGTAATGTTTGGCAAGGGTTATGTAAAAATTTTGGAAAATAATTAAAACAAAATTCGAATTATCAGGGACGAGATATTTAATTAAAAGTTAATATTGACAGAATGGGGGTTTTTCTTTTTGTGATGAGATCAAAGAAGTTGTCCAGCCCTTAAAGCTAAGTTTTATCTAAAATCTGACAATCTTTTGGATTTAGAAAGAAACATTCAGAACTTAACCTGTTAGATATTATACTCGTATTATTCTAAACGTCAATTTTTTTAATGTGTCAAAATTAAAAATTAAAATTAAACCGTCAATTACATATACATATTTAATTTTTTTTGTACTGAAAATAAATATAATATATTAAGGTTAATTGAAATAATCCCTCGAGTGTTATTGCACTGCTATTCGGGTCTTATTGTACTTTTATTTACTCTGAAATCCCACCGAACTCATATCTAGCATATTTTGCAAAAAGTGTTAAATCCTGCTTTTGAATTTAACTCAAAAATCCTTCCTATTTCAGAATCCCACGTATACACATATATTCTGGAAAAGAGGAATGCCCTGACTTTTAATCCAACTCTAAAATCTCTCTTAATAATCTGGAAAACAAAAAGTGAATAAGCAACAGAATTTTGCTTTTTCAGGTGTGAATCTGCTCTCATCATAGAAAAAATATAGCTCATCAAGTTAAGCTTCATATTCAATATTAACTTTATTTCCCGTTATTAAAAGAATATAAATGTACCTTTAGTACTTTCTATATTAGGTTCACATATGTATGTAATCTAAACTTATGCTATTCTATAATTAAAAATTATATTCATATAGGTATAGTTTAAATAATAATTTTGTATTGTTTTACAAACTACATAATACAAAAAGACATATATATATAAAAATCTTAATTATGAACTTTTATATAAACAAAATTGTTTATACATAAATATATATTTCATTTATACGCATATATTACATAAATTTTGTAATTTGTACATTATTTTGAAATTCGTCTTGTCCCGAAGCCTAATTTAATTTACAAATATGTATGTAGGTATATAGTATGTATCAGTTTTAAAATTTTATTACTTAAATAAATTTAAGTGTACATTTAGGAATAATAAGTGATTTGATATTATTTTAATTTGTCTGTTTCAAAGTTATAAGCTAAAGGTTATAAGGTTTCAAGTTTAATTGCTAACTTTTTTAAACAACTTAAATGTTGAATTTTATGCTGAATGTTAAATTGTAAAATTTTTAGTTTATGATGTTTTTTAGATGAAGACTATAATGAGAATAAATGGTAAATGAAGTATGATATGTATACCAATTTTTTCTATATGTTATGTTCAATTATTTTCTAATTTGTTCACATGTTGAGTAAAAGGAGGTCGGTTAAAGGAGTGTTTATAAAGGGAGGTCGAATAAGTAAAGGTATTGTTTATATGTGTAATCATTTGGCTTATTAATCAAGGGAGCCCGAGTTTAATTCCCTTATACATAATGGTTATAACTCAAACATATTTAATTACAAAATAATTTTTATTTACAAAATCCCATAATTATAAGGAATTAACAGAATTTCAATATAAAATATATAATATAAACAAAATAAATAATATTACTTATAAAATCAATAAATAATAAATATCTGCCACTCCTGAAAAGGAAAAAGCATGTTTCACTCTCTTATCACATTGCATGCAGTATACGGAACTGTTTATAAATAAATAATAAATAAGTTCTGACCAATGACGTTGTGGTAAAGACGCCGCCTTTCATCTAGAAGGTCTTGGGTTCAAACCCCTGTCAGATCATAACTAATAAAAATATATGGCAAAATTGTATAATTATATGGTAAATTTATATCGTAATAAAAAGGTAAGATTTAATATAAATATATAAATAACTCTTGTGTAAGATACTAGATGACGCTTAAAACTAACATTTGTGTATTCATAATCTTATACAATAGCTACAGCTGAGTCATCAATGGCTTAGTGAATATAACGATTAAAGAAACTGAAGCCTAGTCTAAATAGACTTGGGGATTTCCCTGTATTCCTTAAAGTAGTGGAAAAAGAATAAAAAAAAATAAATGTTGACTATAAGAAGTTCGATAGAAGAAGAATTTTATTTTACTCCACTATGATAATTTTTCTTCTCATATATTAATTAATTTTAAATTTTAATCTCCCACTAATTCTATTATTAATTAATAATTCTAATCATTTATTTCAATTTAAAAAAATTTGATAAATGAACAGAATATTAATTAAATACATATTTT
Source organism: Dolichopus griseipennis (assembly GCA_963082915.1). Classification (NCBI taxonomy): domain Eukaryota; kingdom Metazoa; phylum Arthropoda; class Insecta; order Diptera; family Dolichopodidae; genus Dolichopus; species Dolichopus griseipennis. Next base: position 65,959,292 of record OY720444.1, on the reverse strand, counting down.
TATTTGATAATAAATGCAATAATTTTTAATAATTTACCTTAAATTAATTGTACATACATAAACATAAATTAAAATTTTAATTTTATTTATTATTTCAATTTTTAAATTAATTAAATATTCAATTTTTTTAATTTAAACCACAGAATGCTTTAATTTTGTTTTATTTTATTTTTTATTTTATTTTTTTAATATGAAATTAAATCAATTATTTTAAATTAATCACAACACCTGTCAATATATATATATATATATTTCACAAAATAAAATAATTTACTATATAGAACATAATATGATAGTTTAAAAGTTCAATTACGAAATATTTTAATTTAAATGTTTATAAATTCCTTATGAAAAATACCCCGTACAATATCGAACTAACAAAATTCAGATTTTTTCGTAAAATAAAATAACAAAAAAAAAAAAAAATTTAATTTAATTAAATTAATTTATATACTCGCTTATTTTCTTTAAATATACAATAATATACGTTCGTATTAAGTATAAAATTCTAAACTGAACTCTTTTAGTTGTTAACTAGGACTGATAGAAAATAAAATAAAATTTTAAAATCTGTTTTGTTTTTTTTACTTTGCGCTTTATTTAAAAACATGAATTTGAAAATTTTCAAGCTTTACTTTATTGTAAGCGATTTTTGCTAGTGTTTTTGTTGTTATTTTTTTTTTATTTTAATTTGTGAAATAAAGCCGGCTTTTTAGTCTTTAATACAAGTAAAATTCACTTATGACAAGTATATATTGTTTGTAAAAACATGTCTATACTATTGTATGTACTATTTTATAGGGTTGGGTACAAAATCCAGTGTTTCAAAATATCATGTGTTAAAATCTCGTGTGTCAAAATTTCAAGTTTTAAACCCTGATTTTAAATACAACTCTAAATTCACTCTTAATTTAGAATCGCACACATCGCTATATATAAATGTTCTGAAAAAAGCGTATAATTCTACCTATGAATTCAACCCTAAACTCCCTCCAAGTTAAGAATCTCGTATATACATATATACGCATATTCTTTAAAAGGCGTATAATCCTGATTTTGTACCTAGTACAAAATCCCTCCTTGTTTTTGTATACATATTTCAATTTTAAGACTTTAAAAAAATTTTTAAATAATGGGGAATGCCGCTACTTCTCATGAAGAAACCTCTTCAAGTCTCCGAATTATGCTTTTGCATACGTATGTTAAAATACTGGGGGATGCCTTTTCTTCCCTTCGAATTATGTTTTTTACATATATATTTCAATATTAAAACATTAAAAAACATTTTAAAATAGTAGTTTAGTGTGTGGGAATGGAAACGAAAATTGTATGGACGCATTAAAAATCGCATCCAAAAATCGTATCCAAAATTGTATCTAAAATTGTATTCGAAATCCCCATTAAAGAAATTTTATTGAAACACTTATTTTGAAACCAACTTTAAAATCCTTCCTAATTGTATTTCCTACTAATATTTAAACTACAAAACTTTTAAAGTAGTCGGAACTGCCGCCTTAAGCTCCCGTTAAACCAATTATTAAAACCCTGAAACCTTCACTTCTAATTATATTTCCTACATATACATAGTATTTCAACTACAAAATTATAAAAAAGCACGAGATTGTGCAACACGAGATTTTCATGCATGAGATTGTGACACGCGATATTTTGACACGCGAAATTTATAAAAGCACGAGATTTCCATGCATGAGATTTAGATTCGCGAGATTTTGATCCGCTCCCAATTTTTTAATGTATATTTATATGAATAAGTATATAATTTGTATTAAAGTTTATATGGTGATAAGTAGTTCAATTTTCCATTATAATATGACTAAGCTTTGAATTTATTAAATAGAAAAAATAAAATGCATTGAATGATGCAATTGAGAGTTTGATTGAATAGGGAAAATTCTTTATTTACTTTTATGTTTTGTAAAGGTATTTGTTGAAAAATACACACATTTATTTAAGATACGTAAATCTATTTGAGAGGAGAAAATGCAGATGCAATTTCTGGTATTCATATATTTGATATCTATTTAACTTTTTGAGTTATTTGATATTAGACTATATAAATGCAGATTTGTTCAAAAAGGGGTCATACAGAGAGGGAAAGATTAAGAGAAAGAAAGAGAGAAAAAAAAAAGAATATATTTAGTTTATTGGGTGAAAGATGTGTGGGAGAAAGAAAGAAAAAATGAAACAGATACTAGAAGGTAGATATAGTGTTAATAAATGAGTATCAAAAGGAAATGAGTGGAAAGCTGAAATATGAACCATTTAATTGGAAATATCTTTTATTAAATATTTTTTAGTTAATATTTTAGTTAGTATATTCATTGGATAATATGAAATTATCTATATGTATCTATAAATTAATATATTGTTAAGACGGTTAATAATCGAAGATCTATCACGTAGATATTTTTTTTTTTTTTTTTTTGTCCTTATTACTCCTCTTGGGAGCGTAGGATATCTACTAGGCATCTCCATCTGCTTTTTTCTTATCCGAGGCTCTGCCTTGTGTTTCGAATCGTTTTTTTTTCCTTTTTTCAATTAAGTAAATGATTGGTCTACTGTAATCTATCTACAAGATGTCGCTTCTTAATTTTTTCTCTAGTGTCATCTATCGGTCAAGTAGAGAAAACCGTGTCATGTTTTAGGTGCGTACTGCCATTGTAATTGCATATGACAGTTGCAATTACATTGTCGTTCAATTGTGGAGGTTAAAATCAAACATTAACCATTTCCATGTTAAGTGAGTTTGCGTAAATGACGAAAAATTTGTATCTCAAATACGACTTGACGTAGAATGATGGGCTTTATTGCTAAAATAAGACTAATGCATTTACTTTTAACCACCAAGAAGGGAACCAAATATTTTTTAAAGTTTAAGTTATTTTAAGAAATGAAATTTGGAAATGGTTAGTTTTGAAACTGATCAATGGAAATGTCGCATTTTGAAACTAAACCATCTGGAAATGTTTGGTTTTGAAACCAATTTATTTGAATAAGAAAAAAACATGTATGTGCTTAATATAATTTATTTTACTTTTAGGAGTTATATTTTAAATAAATGTTAAATATATAGATTAAGTTTTATTAAAAAAAAAAAAAAATTAAACTAAAATTCAATTTCAAATAAAAAATAAAGAAAAATAGTAAATTCACAACAATATTAAAATAAATTTTTAATAGAAATTCTTCATTAAAGGCTAAAATGCAGTCTTTAAATATGGAGTTCCGATATTTCTTCTTGTTGCTCTTCGCACAAACTTTCATCATTTTCGTCACAATAAACAGCTGATGTTTCAAACAAATTTTTATAAAAGTTTAAATTTTCAATAGGTAAAAGTTCCCATTCATCACCAAAATGTTTTTTTAGCAAATTCATAACATCTTTTTTTTTTTCAGCCTTAATATTGTTTCCAATTTGTAAGTTTTGAGGAAGCATTTTAGAAATTACTTTTCCTTTTTTCATTACGCTACAAGATTTTCCAAAGTCTGACTTATACGTGGTCTCACCTCTAATTAAAATATTTTCATTTCTTCTAGATTTTGTTAAAATGAAACGTTTGGCATTATTGAATTTAAAATGCCATTTCCCTGGTGGTTTTAGAAATTGCATTGTTTCAGTTTTCCAGTCCTGCACTAGGCAATTTTCTCTTCCTAATTTAATTAAAGAACCTTGCTCTTTAAATATAGAATAATAATCCTCAGGACTTATGCAGCTTTCCAACCTTTTAATTTTTTTTTCAATTGAAGCAAATACCCTATCAGGAGGTATATATGAGTGCCCCGGAATAGGGAATATTATTTCCATCCTTTTCATTTCTTTTGGCGCTTTTACACGAAGCCAATAAGAACACATTCCGACCATTGTGGTGTTCTTGTTTTGTCCACCACAACCATCACATATTAATCGAAGGGTCGTGATATTTTGAAGATTTAAATTGCAAAGTCTATGAAATACTGCAGATGATATTTCATTTGATCCCTTAGGTCTATCACTTTCAGGCCATGAATATAGAAAAACATTAGAAGGTGTCAAACTTGAATTTGATGAGCCTTGAACTATTGCAAAGTTATAAACATAAATTTGTCTGCTATAATAAGCAGCTTGGTCTGGTATATTAGGTAGTGGTAAGTTTTTCTGGCAATCGAAAGATAAAGTTAGCATTTCCGGTTTATTTTCTTTTACCATATCATAAAATGCTTTTCCTTTAAGTGTGTGGATACGTTTTTCGAGAATAAGCTCATTCCGTTTCATCGTGTCATTTTCATATTTCAATTTTTCTTTAAGTTGCAAGCACTTTGAACACATGTCTTGGGCAGGAAATTTAAAACTTATATTAAATTTGGTGTTAAAAATATGCCGAAAGTAGCTTCTTTTAATATTGGTTTCTGAATTCTCTTCACAAAATATTCTGAACATTTTATTGACAGATAATGATGCTGGTAAATATTGACGACTACTTTTTGAGCGGCAATAATGTACATCCAGAACTTTAAACTTTTTAATGAAATTAATGATTTCCATTTTTTTCAATTTGAATTTTTCTGCTTTTCTATCACCACCTCTTGTTTCATACGGCATTTTACCTGTTTTCAAGTGTCTTTCGCAAATTCCTTTTAATCTAAATTTGGTTATATTTAAAATTTGCAAAAAGGCCTTTTGACAAACTCTTAATAATTTTCCAGAACTCGTTTTAACATAATTTTTAATTGTTAAAGTCCTTTGAGGTCCTTGGTTTCGGCGATCTGTCCGTAATGGTTGTTTTACATGGCTATGTAAAAGTATAAAGCTATCTTGTGATAACTTGGACTCGTTTGAATAAAATTGTTTTGAAAAATTCAATGCATCTTTTTTTTTTATCAAAGAACATTTAAAAATTTTGGCTTTGTGTTGGCATTTTGGCATTGTCGGTAAATTTTTACATTGATATCTGTTGAAAATAAATTAGAAAAAGAAGTCTTATAGATTATAGATAAAGAGTAAAAAGTTACAAAATACCTTTCAGCTTTTTCTAGCTCACGTTTCCATTTTGTTTTATCAATCTTTCGTTTCCTAGTTCTGGTATCGTTTACAACTGGATAATCGTTCATATTTTTTTTTAATGTTATTACAATGTAACAGTTTTATTATTTTTAAGTTAGAAGTTTTTGTGTTGAAATTTAAAAGCAAACTAACTTCAATGGTTTTATATACTTTTTAAAAACACTTTTTTAAGTCAGGACGTTTTTTTTTAATTTAAGGAGGGATAACTTTATTTAAAAAAAAATGGTTTCTAAAATTGAATAACGATCGCAACTAAAAATTTACATTTAATTCTTGACATAAGTACTAAGTAAATACAATATAAGTACAAGCTAATAATTTTTTTAGTATTACAACAAAAAAACACCGTTATTTTTATTAGTAGAACAATAGTGCACAAAAGGATAATATTTAAAAACGAATTCTTGCATATTTTACATATTTTAAAGAAAACAAACAACAAAAAAAAGGAAGTTTACGTAAAAATGCTAAAACAAATAAAAATATGTTTCTAATTTAAGCATTTCAATTTACACATGAATAAACAATTCTTAAAAAAACAATTAGTAGGTACTAAAAGGATTAAATGCAAGAAAATGTACAGGTAGTTAAGTGTTTATTTAATATAAAGATACATTTTGAAAATTTGAAAAAAAAAACCAGATGTTTATAAATCAGTATATTTATCTAGTAATTTAACATTCCTTAAAATTATTAAAAAACTAGTCAAAAAATGTTTCGTTTTTACAACAAACAAATTTTACCAAAGATACGTTTTTGAAACCAAAAGCATTTTGAAACTTAATTTTCAAAGGAAATAATCAATATTTGATTTTGATTTGGAGTGGAAATCGTTTAATTTTGCAACAAACAAATTTTGACAAAGATATGTTTTTGAAACCAATAAGCATTTTTAAACCTTAATTTGAAAGGAAATTATTGATATTTGATTTATATTTTTAAGTGTATAAGTTGAAAAAGAGGTTTTTGAAACATTTTGTGTACTTATCTCGATTTTTTTTAAATTTGGAAAAGGTTAACTTTTGATTTTAACCTCCACAATTACATATAGGTTATTGTTTATTCAGTATTAATTATTAGATTATAGAGTATAGCTGGAAACACGATTATAGGTATATTTTTATATTATTTGTTACTAATTATTTATTATTATATTTTTTAGGTATAGAATTATTATATTATAATTTATTATATATTAATTTATTATAATTATTAATTTTACTGGATATGGTATCTCCCACCAGGATTCGAACCCGGGACCGCCACAGTGTTTAGATTGCAAGGTTGCGCTCTAACCACCTAGGCTAAGGAGGAGATAGAGGAGATAGATATACTCTATACCATTTAAGACGATACCTTCTCAAGTATAACAGTTATTTAGTGCAATCTTGAATGAATGATGCTTAACAAAGTGCTTAATAAATTGTTAAATTTGACCCAAAAATGTTAAAAATGGATTTTTAATTAATAATTAACAATTATATATCTTTAATAAAAAATACATTAATACAACAATATAAACAAATGCAAAATATAAACAAATAATTTAATTGAATAATATAACTCTAAACTCACAGATATAGAATACCATATAACTCAAATACAAAATATTACGATATAAACAAAAGAAGATTTGTATCTATTGCAAATCTAAGACGTTTCTACATGTTATGAGGCCTAGTTAGTACTATCTCATGTTTAAATTTTATGTGGAATTCATTAAGACCAATTCTAATAACACGAATATAAAATGACCCCCTGTTCCAACATGTACCTATGGTATAGACAGGCTTATTAGCCTAACAGTTGAACAGTTAGCGCTTAAAAAAATAAACAAAAAAAAAAAAATTAATAGCTGATCAAATTCGAAAAATCTAAAATACGTAAAGGGATATGTATGTTTGGTTAAGGGGGAAAGTAGTTGGAAAGGAAATAGAATAATAATAGAAAGTTAGAAGGTAATGTACAAACGAACCAATAATAGTTCTTTTTAAAAAGTAGCAAATTGAAAAATAAAGCACTTCTACCAGAGAGGAACAAATTGGAAGGATATTCTAAATTCTCGCAGTTTTCAAAATAGATTAGTTTCCATAACCAGTTTTCAACTATCTCTATAAAAATTTCTAGTGTGTAGGAATGGAAACGAAAATTGTATGGACACATTAAAAATCGCATCCAAAAATCGTATCCAAAATTGTATCTAAAATTGTATTCGAAATCACCCTTTACGTCAATTATGCGATTTTGGATTTTCAGTACATTTTAAGTTTGGATTTATGAAAATTTATCCTAGCTCGTATTTAGACTTTAATTAGATATCTAAATAGAAGGAAATAGTTATTGGAAAGTTTGGTAGGCGGGAAGTAGTCTTTGCGAATTTTATGTGCTGTCTCTAAATGTTATTGTGACTTTTATTGGTAATAGAAACTTTAATATACATATTTAAACGTTATCTTTACAAGATCTAATAAAACAAAGTACTTTAACAAAAAAAAATTACTAATACTAGGCCCCAAATTGCTTAATTCGCATCATTGAATAAGTAGAAGAAAAAAGAATAATATGGAATATATTTTAAATAAAAAAATTAAATTTATAAAATAAAACATCATTTTTACGGTCTAGTAAATTTTGATTATCTTATTCTTAACACATGGAAGTAATATTATTGAAATAGTAACCAAAATATATGTAAACATTTTTTTTTTTAAACTTTTACTCTTTTTTTTTTTATTAAAATAGTACAAGTATTACCTTTTTAATGTACTGTACACAAATTAAGTTTAATTATAATTATTGCATCATATTTACAACTCATTTATATTCTTAAGGTGTAGGTACCTTTTTGTTTTGAATGAACAAAATATATTTTGTAAAGTAGGGTGCTTTAATTATTTATGCATCGAATTATAGATAATTTTTATTATATTATTCAAAGCCTAATATATTTTAATTATAAGTGTACGTAAAATATTAAAACTTTTAAAGCACTAAATAAAACTAGTTTAACTAAATTTTTTGCACGTATTTTTTTATTTCAGAAATTAAATTTAATAAAAAAATCTTATATTGTTACTATGACAACAAAGAGTTGCATTAAGAAAGGTTTAAGAACGAACTTCAAACGAATAATTACCAGTTTGAATGTCTTGTATTAAGAATTAGACTTAAGATTTCTGATACTTTGGTAAAGAAGATATTGAGCTTTATTTGAAAAGAGGACGAGTGTAGTAGAGTAGCCTGTGTTAACTCTGGGATATATGAACATATATGGCAAAATTTCAAACGTACAGCTTAATTAGGTGTAGCGCTCATATAAAAGAAGATGTTATTCTCCAACCCACTGCGGTAGACCAACTAAATTTTGCACAAACTTTGGCCATAAAACTAAACAAGTTTTGGCAAAATTTCAGACACCCAGCTTTAATAGGTATAGAGGAATATTGATATAAAAAAAGAAGTTTTATAGCAGGTACTCGAACCTGTGGACCAAAATGGCTGGATTTCTATGACGGCTATTGCATAAAAACGAATTTGTCAAAATTTCAAAATCCTAGCTCCTTTATTTTTTGAGTTATCGTGCGAACGGTCGGACATACGCACATACATAGCTAAATCGATTTATTTTTCGATTCTGATCCGGCCCATACCCTTGAGTCTATATCTACTCCCTCTCCTTCTCTGCATCACAAACGTAATGGCAAATTAATTATACCCTTTGACTAATAGTCATACGGGTATAAAATTAAATAGTATAATAAGAGTGGTTAAATATTTGAATGTTGTTTATGTGCTAACCGTTCAACTTTTATTTAGGTTAACCAGACTGTCTATACGATATGGACATATTAGAATAGGACGCAGAAATATAATTATGGTTTTAATCTTAAAAAATTCTTCATACAATCAATACATGGAATAGTATATTAGTCCTTAAAACATGTAGAAACATCTGTAATAATATTATATTTGAGTTAAAATGTATTTGAGTATCTGCGAGTTTTATTATTTTATTAAATTATTTGTTTATATTTTTTATTTTAATGTGTTTTTAATTATTATTATAGAATTATTCTGAATATTTATTGAACACAATGGCGAATGTAAATTAACACGAGTCAAAAACCAGATAAAATATTTTTCACTTTTTTCCGGAATTTGAACCGGAGCAGCTCATGAGGTCAGTACTCCTTCTACAATGCTACATATATCAATAAAAAATGTAGTTTCAATTTAAAATAAAAATCTAAGAATCTTAATTTATTTTAAAGATCAAATAGATTTACCTCTAATTTATATATATGTACAATAATAAAAATTAACATACTGGAAGTTCAGAATAATATTTAGTAGTTTATAATTAACAAGTTCAAATTATGATATAAAAGTTCATTTTATAATTAAGGGTTGTTAAATATTGATTTAAATATAATTTGCCTTGTTAAGCAAATCTAATTTAGTAATTTATCATTTATCTAATTGATTTAAACCAGCTGAAAATCTAATTTAGCTATAATTTATTTATTAAATGGCATGTGACATTTTATTTATTAATTTTGTTAACCTGCATTTTCCGATTAAATGAATCAATTTTACAATAGAATGAAACTATTATTTAATTTAATGACACTTTTTTTGAATTTAATAAAACTATTTTTCAATTAAATAAAACGTTTTTTAAATTAAATGAAACATTTTTTTAAAGTAAATAGAACATTTTTTAAAGTAAATGAAACTAAAAAAAATATATTTTTAAATATTCGAATTTAACTCAAATATTAAACTAGTTTAATGTAATGGTTAACCCTTCGCAGCTTGAGAAATTTTAAACATTATATTCGTTACATAATTGGCGCAATCTGTTGATGTTAATATACTTGTACTTTCCTTAATTATACGTGCGAAAGTTTATGCTGATTTTTATCATCACTTAACCCTACCCGCATACGCTTTATTTTAGAAAATGCTTTGTCTATCGGATTAAGCTTTGGAGAATAAGATGGAAAAAATCTTAAAATAGAACCATTGTTCATATTTATCTCTTAAATTATGGACTACCTCTCTAACCTCTCTTCCTTATGGATTTTTGCAATACAAGAAAGAAACAAAAGTGTAGGATGAAGAGGTTATTTGGAAACCCTTTAATCTTAAAAATATTTTCGTTTATTCATAAATTAATAATTTAATAATTTGTAATCTTCGATCATATGTATATATATATTTTATGTATATATAATATATATACATATATATATATGATTGAAGATTGTAATTAAAAATTACAAATTATAAATTGTTAATTATAATTAGATTTGTTTTAAACACACATGTGTTACATAATAATTTTGAAGGTTAGAATTTTAACAACATGCAAATCAAATAAAAAGTTAATTTTGCATAAAATTTTAGAAAATTAGGTATGTTAAAGCAAATAAGGTTAAAAAAATTGTTCAAGTTTCGGTTTCTAATTTATAATATTTATTTCATAACCAAAATAATACAATTAATGTATATGGGAATTATGCCAAAAATAGGATATACGATATTTGTACCAAAGCACAGTAGTTTTAATTTGTATATAAGGTTGATTCTCACAATAATGGTAACGTCACGACACCATATCAAGATTTAATCTTCAAAATGCAAAAAAACCTCACACACCCAGCCATCTTGAATATAGAATTGTGCTAATATAAAAAAATAAAGATGTATGGCAACTACTGAATTCGATTAGCGAAATGACTCAATTTATTGTATAAAAATCGGTTTTTGAATTTTTTCGAAAATACATAGCTAAATTGTCTGAGTTTTCGATTATGATCCGATCCATACATAAACGATATGCATTTCTAATAAATATAGAATAACCCTGGGCTGTACTGACATTAAAAGGTACGTTGTCGTTAAACAACGCTGTACCATGATATAAAATATTTATGTTTTTAACCATACATCTTTACGTTGGTGTCCCTCGTAGGAGTGCATGTTATCAATAAATTCCAAAAAATAAATCCCGGGCGAGGTTTGTAATATTGTTAAAAAAAAGGGTTGTAATATTATTTGTAAAAAAAATTTAATTGTCAATATTTAAAATAATAAATATATTGGTATCAACAAAAATGCATTGTCTTAAACGTGCCGTCACTCTCTGGCTGTGTAATGTGAATCGACCTTTATATTTTTTTTAACAAATATTATCTTATTAAATTATAATTGTTCGAATAGCCTTTATATGGTTGAGTAGATATTGTAAATATTTTATATACATGTTTTTAATTATTTTTTATACAAAAGATTTAAAATTTTGTAATAGATTAACATTGTTTACTTACTCTAATTATAATATATATTAATAACTTACTTATAAGCAATATTAAAAAAAATTTAAATTAACCAATGTACAAGAATGGTTTTGTAATTCATTGAAATACATCATATTCTAGTAGAACCCTCGATTGCATACCTTTAATTCTATGGAGTATGCGCAATGCTTGAAAAAATACAAATTCTAGTCTAGTATATAATTCTTAATAAATCAATGTTCAGTATAGGACAACTATAAATCAATTTATTAGACAAATTCATTTATAACTTGTAATAATAGCAAAAAAAAAAAAAAACAAAACATTAAAAAATAATGTAAGTAAATATAATTTGAAAAGTACAATAATTTGAATATTTAATTTTTATTACTTGTAATATATACATGTATATAAATATATAGTAATTTATTTAGAGAAACGTGATTTATTGAATCAAGTTGAAAAAATACAAATATTAACCTTAATAATTATTACAAAATTAATTTCGTTTTGTTATTTTATATTTTAATTAAATTTTTTAAATTGCTGCATTTACTTGCACAATTCATGTTATTGAATTATTAATATAATTTTCAGATCTCATTTATTAGAAATATCTTAATTTAAACCAAGTTAAATAAAATAATTTATTATTATTAATTTAAATAAAATTCACAAGAATCACTGTACGAATCCTAAAACGTATATTGTAATTAATGTAAATAATGTCCGTACTTCTTTGTATGTTTACAAAAACTTGAACACCTTTTGAAATAGAGAGAAGAAATTTTAACTACTGGTAAGTATTATAAAAAAAATAATTTCATGGAAGAACTTTTTTCTGTAGCCCTACCCGTTACGGAGCTACAGCCCCCAAAATTGAAAACTGTGCTATATTAAAATTGTTATAGCAAGACTTCTGTCATAGGTATATTTTCAATCTCATAACGATAAAAGACAGCTGTTTTTATAAGCTTTATAAATTTTTTAAAAGCAAATTTATAAGGTTGCCATAAGGTACTAAAATTAACCATTGTTCTAAACTTAATTTTTGCAAAATTTTTGGACCCTCATATCATCTGAACGGCTTAAGCTAGGGGCTTGAAATTTTGGAAAAAGTTAGATCCTTAGAAATTAGTAGGAGTCGTTTAACAACATTTTTTTTCACGTCCCTCGTTTTGGAGCTGTAAGAAGTCTAAAATTGAAATCTCGCTATTTTAAAGCGGCTGTAACTTAAATTGCCGTCCAATTTGTTTTTTAGTAATATACAAAATTTGAGCTTATACATTTTTTAAAGCCTTTTCTTAAATTAAAAGGGGGTCCTTAAAATTGAAACTGCTTCTTAGTTTTAACCATTATCCCTTACATAAAAAAAATTCTAAGAAAAATTCAAAATTTTGGTAGAAGTCACATTTTAATTTCTAGAACCTTAAAACTTTGGGCGGGGGGAGGTGGAGGTTAGATAACGATTTGGGAATCTTCCCTGTTGAAGAGCTCGGAACTTTATTTTAATTTGAAATTATTTCAAAAATCATTCAGAAATAGCCAAATGTTAAATTATCATTTAAATTTGCTACAATATTGTTTAGTTTTAGATCTTTGTACGGAACACATGCCTTATAAATTTAATAGAAATGCTTTTATTCACAATAACATTATGACGTATGAAACATAACAAGTTTATCATTAACTTAATTCAAAGATCATTTAAAAAATTTTTTTATTACTTTAAAACTTTTCCAAAATTACCAAAAAAATTTTTTAAGTAATTAATTAATAATTTATTTTTAATTTCTTACAACCTCTTACTAAAGTTATTTAATTCTAAATTTTATTAAAACGAAAAATTAGAACCTAGAAGATGTTTTGTATTTTATTAAATTACGTCCTCTTCGGTATTTGCGTTTATTATATGTTGAGGGTATTGAGTTTATTTATAAAATTTTTATTTTCGTATTAAATATTTTATTAAATTAATATTAATTAATATTTATTGGTTGGTATTTATTATTAAATTAAGAAGAATTTTAGAATTGTTGAACTTTTAAAAAAAAAATATTCGGAAATTTTGATTAAATAATAAAATAATTATAAAAATTTTTTATTAAGTATATGTATAATAAATTTTTGCATTAATTATAATTTAATAACTAGAAAAGGACTCTGAATGTGTCAACTTTGGGATATAAACATATGGAAAAACCTGGTTTAACTTAATAACTTAAATATCATGTTCTTCGCATTTTTAGGTAGCTACATGAAGCCCTCACCACACTTACCATTCATAAATTAAGAAAAGTTCCAAAAATTTACACCATAAGTTTTGAAGGCTATATTTGTTTGGGCGGATTTAATAGTCGAAGTTTTTCAATTTTTGCTTGTTGTATTTCGGTTCTTCTAATTATTAATGTATTAAAATAAATTGTAAAAAGAACTTTATAAACATTCAATTGAAATAAAATTCCGGAATGATATTTTAAATAGGATCAATATTTTTTTTTGGTCTAAAATAAATATCGTTCTGAACCCCTGGAATTGCAACCTAATTTGATCTTTATTTACGTTTTTATGAATAAAGATATTGTATGGCACCTTTTCAAACCTCCGCAACTACATTAACTAAATGTAGTACAAGTTTGGTCTTAAAACTTAACAAATTTTCAAAAAACTTCATATATACCTAGTCGTATTGAATGTAGAGTTGTGCTCATATAAGAAAATAAATTGACAGGCAGATACTGAGTCCGTAGAGCAAAATGGCTGAATTTTAATACTAAACATAACTGTTGTATAAAATTTAGGTTTCAAAAATAGATATTTTTCTAATTATCGTGCAGGCACGTCGTCTTAGGTTTCGCTTTTGATCGAATATATACACTTGAGCCTATATCAATCTGGTTTCCTTTACAGCGTCACAAACGTAATGAAAAATTTAGTATACCATTTGACAAACGTGTATGAATATTATTTCTTTAACTTGAGTTTGACGTTCTACGATTAATCTCATAAAAATAACTATTAAAAAGTCATTAATATTGTTTAACGTAAAAAATCTTTTGTTTGACAGCTGCATATTCGCATGCAGCGAGGGAGCGCTTTTTCAGATAAACTATTTTTTTACTCCAAGATTTGCAATGATTAATTAAAGCAAGTATTAATAATAATAAAGTAGAATGCAATTAAAATTAAATGATTCACTATAGTAATATTTCATATAGTAATTAAACTTGATAGAAATAAATAATAGGCATTGTTTTCTTTATTTATTTTCAAAACATTTCATTTACATTTGAAATTTTAATTAAAAAAATAAACAAATAACACATGAATAACAAAAATTGATTATTTATTTATTTAATTTTTTTTTGTATAAATTACAATGATTTATATGGGGGGAGTTGTAATTAGATTAGGAAAAAAAAACAGTGTATAATTTCAAAGTTCAATAATTAAAATAAGTTTATTGACGTATGCATGTAAATATGATTACGTAAAATATAAATAGTATAATGTTAGGTTAAAAATAGGCCACTTTATTAATAGATGTTGAATAAACAAATTCTTACTGAAATGATTAAGGTTATATTTTCCCTGGGTAGGAGAAGAACGTTAAATCTGGAAGTATTCTACATATATGATTCGATATAGTTAGACTTCTCAACTTTTGATACTGCATATCGTCTCAACTATAACTATCCCTGGGTAGGAGAAGAACGTTAAATCTGGAAGCATTCTACATATATGATTCGATATAGTTAGACTTCTCAACTTTTGATACTGCATATCGTCTTTAGATATTTATAATTTACATTATGTAAAGTTTAATTGGTTCAGCTATAACTAATAAGTGTCATTGGTTCAGACACAAACCTTTAGTATTGTATTTATACTCTTGGGAACAATAGGTCAGATATAATGAAATTGCTTATCCGTTTATAACTCATTAATCTAGGCAGGTTAGATATAGACTCAAAATGTGTGTATTAGATAATGGTCGAAAAGTAAATCGAATAACCTTTGTATGTCTATCTGCAGAACAAAGTGTAGCTGCATTAACGATTTCTGGAACTGATGTAAATAAATATTTTTTCAACTAATAAGACTATAAAGTTAAATGACTATTAAGTAAATTAAAATCTATATGTAATATAATATGACAAGTAATTTTGCGGTATTTTGAAATATTTGGATTACATTTTTGGAAAGAAATTATTCGGATCAACTTTTTGGAGCGGGACAAATTTTTTCATTACTTTGATCTATCATTTTCTTGCATTACTTCTAGCTAAATATAAATTAATGACTGATAATTTTTTCTAATATAAAGATAAAACAAACAAAGATGTAAAAATTGGTTATTAAAAATATTACTAACAATTAATATAATTAATTAGTTATTTTAATATTATCTAGAATGCACATAGATTTGAGTTAGATTAGTCACACAATTATTATACCCGTATATACGTCAAAAGGTCTACTTAATTTACTATTAAGTTTGCGACGCAGAGAGGGAGAGGGGGTGAATATAAACTCAAAGGTATGGATCGGATCAGAATCGAAAAGTAAATCGAACTAGCTATGTATGTCTGTCCGACCGCACGAAGCCGGTTATCTGAAATTACGCTAAAAATATTTTAATTTTATGACCAAAATTTGTGCAAAATTTTATTGGGGTAGTGCAGTGGGTTCGAGTGATGGCATTACAACTTCATCTTTTATCTGAGCATTACTCTCCACCTAATAAAGGTGGATCCTTGAAATTTTTTCAACAGTAGTTAATTTTAATGGCCAATGTCTGAATAAAATAAAGTTGGTGTAGTGGAAGAGGTTCGAATAGCTTCCTTTCAACATATATTTTCTTTTGTACATAACTGAAAGCCTAATAAGTTTTGTATTTAAAATTTTGTAAAAAGTAATTAACCGAATGATATAATACCGCCATACGAGTATCCCAAAATTGACACAGTCTCCTCTATTATACTCTTCCCCGTTTTCAATTAAAATTTGTTAATAAAAAATTGAAATTTTTTTTAAAAATATATTTATAATATAACTATATAAAATAATGTTTTAATGCTCTATAGTGCAGTAATCTGTAATCACTTATCAAAAATTCATTTTTTTTATACTTTTTAGTTGCACTAAAATTATTATCGATAACAACACAATGAAGTGTTGATTACCAATTAACACTTCCTTATGAATAAAATATTATCTGAATAGTGATAAGTGATTGGAAAATGGGGGTTTTGAAGTACTTAACATATTTTGCATGTAAAATAAACACATATTCCAAAAAAATGTTGAATATTTAATTATATAAATTATATAAATTGAATTAATTATATAAATTTATTTAATAATATTAATTGATTTGAACTAAACTCAACTTTTTAAAATAAAACTTGAATTAAAAAACAATAAATTGCAAAATATTCAAAAATTCTGTGAAATGTAAATGTTAAAAAGAATGTTTCATATTTATAAAAGAAGTAAAAAGTAAATGGTTCACTTAAAAAAAATATATATAAAAGTAATTGTTATAATTTAATAAATTAATTGAATTTATTGAAATAAATTTAGGTTGTAAAAGCTAGTAATATTAATTTAAAAATTCAATTCATATGTGCATGCCTTCACAAGACGTGCATATAAATTCTTTAAAAAACTTTATTATTTACAAATTTTAAAGGTGAGTCAATGTATTTGAAAATAAGGTTAAATTTACCTTCTTAAAACCTTGAAAATTAATTTAAAGAATGGAAAGAAAAATCGAATATTTTCTTTAATAAAAATTTATCAATAACATATTTATTTTTTAAATTGTTTAGTTCTAGAAGGTTCTGTTTAAAAGTTGTTGATTTTAATAATAAATGGGAAAAAAATTTTAAAGCATGGTTTTAAAGACATCATGTGAAAATTTTATACAAACGACAATATATAATAATAGAAAAAATAATCTGAACGATTAATTGGATCAATAAGACGATAATAAGATGCATTTCTTTTTTATTAATTTAATTGAAATGTTTAAAAGTTATAGCACATCAATAGGTATGAGCCGCTAGCGAATATAAGTGGTGAAACTGAAAATGCATGAAGAGCAAAGGAGCTGACATAAACCGGCAACCATTAAACTCCCGTCATCTCTTGCTAGCTTCCGGTACAATTTTATCAACTAGCAACATGGATTACAGTCTTTTGCCAATTTTGCAGATATTTCATAAAGCTCCCGTTCCTTAGTTGTCTCTTAGATTTAGTGTCTTTCGCTAGCTTTTCTCGCGATTCCTTCGATTCCTTGTCTGGAAACACGTTTGTAATATATTACATATATGTATTTATTACTGTATTAATCTCTCTATCATATATATATTATAGAGACTTGCCGTCCCAAATATGGACAAATAAATCAAAACATGAAATGAAATAAATAGCTGAACTAGAACTAACCGGCCTGCAATAAGCTGGGCATCAATAGTTTGTCATAGGTATAATAACGAACATTGTAAAAGGTCGTGTAGGTACCTAATTCATGTATAATTCATTTTTGAATTTTGATCCCAATCACAAACTTCCTTCAAATACCATATCAATTACAGATTCCAGATCTTTTAATGAAAATTATTTATTATATAATTGTGAAACTATTATAAACATGTACATACGAGTACATATATAATATGCCTAAAGTGTAGTTCAATTATGTCATATTAAAACGATCGGTCATGACTCATGGTAGTTTATAATTTGTGTTTATCTTTTTTTTTTAACTCCAAATTTGGGCATATCAGAAGGTTTAATCCACAGCTTGTTTACTTATAATAAAATAAATTTAAAACACCTACAATATTATGAAAATTAAATAAAACTATAAATAAAAATTTTTTAAAAATAAAAATCGTGATAAAATAAAAGTTTACAACAAAATAAAATTCAATGTGCAATTGAACTTATGTATTTATTAACTTATGTACCTACATACCTACCAAGTATAATATTCATTAACAATATAATTTTCAAGTTAAATCAAATGTGAAAAAATAAAATAAATAAATAAAAAAACTATTCTTACTATTTTATTTGTTTTAAAAATAAATGATTTATTTTTATTTTCAACTTTAAAAGTTCATTGCACTTTTTAACAATCACTATTCACAATAGTTTATAAACAATTAGAATAAAAATTTTGTATAACTGTTATACGATATATGTTAGATGTTATTGCATAATATTATACAACTTTAAAAGTCCATTGCACTTTTTAACAATCACTATTCACAATAGTTTATAAACAATTAGAATAAAAATTTTGTATAACTGTTATACGTTATTGTTAGATGTCAGATGTTATTGCATAATAATTAATAATATATATACATATGTATAAAACATTTTGTTTATAAATATATTACACAGTACAACACAATTATTTATTATACACTTATTTTAAAAAATTATATTAAATTTATACATTTGTAAGAATATTTAATCTATTTCTTAAAAATCGTGTTATTCACAACTTCATTTAAATTAAAATTTAAATTCCCGATTATTTTCTTTTGTTTCCGTTTTAAAATCTAAAAAAAAATAAAATAAATACAGTACTGATACGGTAACTGTACTAAAAAATCTTTTATTTTAATATTTATGAATTAGAATTTGCAAAATAAAAACGTAGATATTACACAACTATATACTCTGTAGGGTGGCCAAGATAATACTAAAAAAAAAATCTTTATTGTTTATTATTCTATTAAAGACAATTTTTCAATACGTAACATTGGGTACAACCAGAACAACTTTCATCATATGGTTGATGGCTAATATTTATGTGAATTGTTATTATTCTCAATGTTTCTTATTTAAATGTTTAAAACGTAAAACTTTAAATCAAAAAAATGTAAAATAAATGGAAGCCGGTAGTTGATCCACGGTACTATGAGATTATTATTTATTTAAAAAATTAAATAAAAAGATTTTAGTTTTAATTTACAAGTTTTTTTTTGTTTTGTAATAAATTTGTTTTGAATTCCAAAAATGAATCCAGAAAAGTTTAAGTCCTTTTAAATTTTTTTTTTTTTTTTTAGCGCTAACCGTTCAAATGTTATAGTAATAGGTACATAGGTACATGTTGGTACAGGAGGTCATGTTATATTCGTATTATTAGAATTGATCTTAATGAAATCCACATACAACTTAAACATGAGATTGTACTAGGTTTTCAATAGATTTTCAATATATTATATATACAATTCTATTTTTGTTTATATTGTAATATTTTGTATTTGAGTTATATGGTATTCAATATCTGTGAGTTATATTATTCAATTAAATTATTTGTTTATATTGTTATATTGCCGATTTATGTAGGTACTTGGTGAGAAAGTCTGTGATACGACAGGTGTAATAAAAAACGTGATCTTTAAATTCAGTTTGAACCCTACAAAAGTTAATATAATTCGTTACTCCCGCTCTAACCATCCGACCACTTGTTGGTTATACATTCCCGAGTGTTCATTTTGACAAAAAGGGCACATGAATTAGCAGCAGTTTCTAGCCTCTTATTATATATGTTACCTAAAGAACATTTGAATTAACATTTTAATAGTGTTTTATATTTTAGGGTTATGTATGTAAATATTAGAATTAATATACGTTTACATTAGTACCAATAACAGTCTACATAACATTTAAAATAACATTAGGACACGCTAATCAGCACCAGCAGCATTTTGCCTTTTATTATATTTTGATAAATATTTATATAATAATTAAGCGTCTACTCATATTTTTTAAGACGCATTTGAGTAATAGTACTAATTGGGTATTGATAATTCCGTGCTATATACTTACAAGCGTCAACGTTTCCTTTTCGGATGCGTTCGATAATATAAATGATAAAAACTAAAAGAATAACCTGGATTAATTATAAAATAACCTATTTTATAGAATAACCTGGATTAATATCTTATAAACTATAATATAATCTAATCGTCATACATTTCTAGCTAGTGGATTTTTAGAAGCTTATTGAAAATTAAATGCCTTGATCATTTTAAAAACAAGGAAGTTCTTAACAGAATGAACACAAATAAATTAATTAAAGATCTTCAAATGTATAAATTTACAAATTGTGGTCATTTAATGCGTAGTAAAAACACCGTCTCCTTCAATAAATTATCCAATAAAAAATAGAAGGGATAATAAAAATAAAAAATAAAATAATAAAAAATTCGAATGAAACTAAATATACTTTAAAAAAATTGTGCAAATTTAATTTTCTATATCATAAACACAAAATAAAATGTCTAATACCTTTTAAGCACTATTTATTACGTATTTTGAAAAGAATGAGCGAATAGGGAACAGTGAGAAAATATAAAATATGTATATATTTATATGCATATTTATAGTTTTAAATTTAGTTATAATTTAAAGACGTAAAAAGTAATAAAAAAAAAAAACAAGAAAAATAAAAATAAATTCCATTTTATTTTTCTTCTTAACTTGACATACAGTCAAAAGCAGAACATATATACAGTCGAACCATATGTTTTTGACCTACTCACTAACACATTTAAAATTTATCATTTGCAGAATATACTGTATACTTTAAATATATGTATATATTGATCTGAAAAAAACATATGATATTTTGATATGAAATGGATTGTATTAAATTGCAATTTGTTGAATATTTAAAGTATTATGTATAATAAAAAAGTGACCATTTCTTTGAAAAATAATATGCGGAACGTTTATATTTTAACTTGTAGATTATGATTTATTTTTATAATTTTATTAATTAGATACATATATGAATATTTATTTTATATAGGTATATGTGATTTATTTGTTAGAAGAATTTTTCTTTGAATCTTAATAC
The DNA here is from genome assembly GCA_963082915.1 of Dolichopus griseipennis. Lineage (NCBI taxonomy): Eukaryota > Metazoa > Arthropoda > Insecta > Diptera > Dolichopodidae > Dolichopus > Dolichopus griseipennis. The sequence goes on along the minus strand of OY720444.1, from coordinate 65,938,039 downwards.
TTTATATACCCAGAGTGGGTATATTTAATATAGGTATGTACATACATAAGTAGATATATATATTTTGTTTGTTGTTAGTATAATTTTAAAGTTTATAAATATTTTATAGTTATTTATGATTTTAATTAAAAAAATTTTTATAAATAAAGATTTATTTTTTGTTTTGATTTTCTGATAATCCAGAATGAATAAAAAAATAACTGGCTTATATTTTATTTCTTACCATTTTTTTTTTAGATTTTTTTTTTTTAGATTGTTTTTATATTTTAATTAAAAATAAGAAGCAAAATCATGACCTTGACTGATGTGTTATGCAAATATTAATAAAAAATTTAAAAAAAAATTTTGGTTTTTTTGGAAATTTATAATAAAAAGAATCATTGTTTTTGTTATTGATTTTTACTAATATTGTTGTTTTAAATTTACTTTGCAAAAAAATTAAAAATCATCAATAAATAACATAATAACAATAAAATTTGTTAAAAAACAAAAACATATATATAAATAAGTTCTAAAAAAAAAGATTATTAAACTTGAATTAAAGATTTGGAAAATTTTGTTTGGATAAACAGGTTATCCAACACGAGTTTCGGTTTGTATTGGATTCTAAGTTTTATTTTTTATTGAAAAAATTTTAAACTCTAGAGTAAAAGCATTTGATCTTCGCTTCTTCTTTGATCAAATTCACAAGAGGTTAAAAAATTATTTTATTGTCACTGTCTATGACTACTGTCTATTATCTATTAGTAACCAAATATAAAAGTCATCGACAGATCATCGTCAAATTGTTGACGTGTTAGAAAAGGACTAAGCTTCTTTTGCAAAGAAACTAAATAATTTTAGGCCTCTGATAGGTCTCTTAGGACTAAGTAAACATAGACTTTTAGGTCTCTAGTCTGTATCAAATTAAAAGCTGAATTGACATATAACTATAGCAATTTATAATAATTAGTAATCTAGGTACATGAAAATGAATAATAATATGAATATGTAATTAGTAATCTACAGCCAGGCCTTAGAATTGCATCAATAATACTCATCACTATTCTAATTATACGTTGTTTTGATAAGTAAATGATTTTTACTAATTATATAACATTATTAGGACGTTTTCTAAAAAATATATTATTTAATTATTAGATTAGCTTAGTGCAATAAGGTCCCAGACATGATTGTAGTTCATTATGTTAAAAGTTGATAAAGTGTAATAATACTAAAAATAAAATATTTAAATTTTTCACAATGATAATTTGAAGCAATTGTTTACTTAAAAACAATATTATAAAACTTTTGTTTTTAAATTATTTTTATTTAAATATTATTAATTAGCATTAGAAAGTTTTGTTTTTCTATTTAAATTTGAAACTATTGTAATTAATACTCTGAATTTTTTGTAAATGATAATGAACTTAAAATAATTTTATATTTCAATTTAAAATGACGTAATGATATATGGAAACACAAGTCTTTTAGACTTAGAATATTTGTAATAGTTTTAAAATTTTTTCTAGAACTTTGTACTTTTTCAGTATTTACTTATTCATGATTCATATCAAACTTGATAATAATTTTCTTTGTTTCTTATAGTAGAATTCATTAGTATTAAATGGTATCATCATCATCATATGGCTCTACAGCTCGGGGTGAGCTTTGGCCTGCTTTACAACTGCTCGCCATTGTTCTCTATTTTGTGCTCCTGATCTCCAATTTCGGACATTAAGAATTCTAGCATCGTTATCAATATTATCAGCCCATCTATTTCTTGGTCGTCCCCTTGCTCTTGTTCCTTCAGGGATTGCATACATAATTTTATATTGAGCGCGGTTTTCCTTCATTCGAGCAACATGGCCTGCCCATCTTAGGCGCTGCGCTTTTGCATATTTTACTATGTCTTTTCCTTCTATTAACTCGGAGAGTTCAGAATTAGTTCTTCTTTCATATTCTCCACTTTCGAGTCTTTTTGCGCCAAAAATTCTACGCAGTATTTTTCTTTCAAATACTCTTAAGCTATTTTCATCATGCCTCGTCAGACTCCATACTTCACAGCCATATGTTATCACTGGTCGTATGATAGTTTTATAAATTATTAATTTTGATTGTCTGGTTATTAATTTAGATTGTATTAGCTTTTTATGTACGTAGTAGCATTTGTTTCCTGCATTAATTCTATCTTGTACGTTATGACGCATACTGTTGTCATGCATACTGACAACAGTATTAAATGGTATATTGAACATTAAATTGATTGTAAAAAATTTGTAATTTAAATATTTAGGTTAATGAAATCAAATCAAACATAGAACAGAAGTCTTTGAGCTTAAATATGAAATGTTTAATTATACTATATCCATGATTTTGTACAAATACATTAAGTTTACCTAAGTAGTTCACCTTAAAGATTACCTATATGAATTATATGATTAGTTTTTTAATAAAATATCGTAAAATTGTTTAATTTTATCGTAAAAGATTGTATCGTAATATAAAATAAGATTTAATAACAATATATAAAAACCTTTTGTGTAAGATAATATAAATGGCGCACAAATTTAACATTTTTGCATTCATAATCTTATACAATAGCTACAATCGAATAATTAACGGCTTAGTGAATATTGCGAATAAAGAAACTTAAGCCTAGTCCAACAAAGACTTGGTGAATGCCCTATACTCCTTAATGATGTGGAAAAGGAATAAAAAAATAATAGTTTTAAATAAATTAAAAGTTTTGATCAATAATCCTAGCATTCAACAATTTGAATCTTATGGACGCTAAAGTTTAAAATTATATCAACATACAATCAATAGTAATCTTTTCAAAAACTAAATAATTGCATTCTTATATAAAAACTAACATTTCAAATGCAGCCTTCAAAAAATACAAAAACTAATCAATAGTATTTAGAATGATCATAATAACAAAGGAATAGCAAATAGGAAGTAGAATATAAAACCGCACAAAATTTAATTTTGAATGAGACTTAAATTAAGTATAAATCTTGCATTGATCAAAACTTTGATAGGAAATGATTATTGCAAAAATTCATTTAATTTTCGAAAAATCAAATTGATTAATATTATTTTGGTATAAATCAAAATAATTTAAAAAATTTAATTAAAATTTGCAGTTTAAAATTCTATCTGAAATTCATTATCAAAAAACAAAATGAGTGCATATCATATGTGACGTATGAATGAAGTTCTTAGGAAACAAAATAATTGACAAGATTGTAAAAAAATGTATAAAACGATCATAGCAAAAAAATAGGAAATAGGAAGTTGAATAGAAGCAGAATAGCAGAAAAATTTAATTTAAATTTACGATAAGTATCTGGTATTTCTGTTTTTATACATGTTTTTTCCAGAATTATTTTGAACAATGCCCTTTATCAAATGCTGTCATTTTTGTTTATTATTTATCTGAAACACCCATTCACATTTGTATTTATATACATAATGTAACTTAAATGCAATGTTCAACCTACAGATTAAAAAATTTTATGCAATTTACCTACGTGTTATATTATATTTTGTCTATATATATTTTTGTTATATTATATTTATCATATATGTAGGTATGTATAAATATTTTTTTTAAATTATCATGCAATTGCTAAGTGAAATGCTAAGTGAAAATGATTCACTGAGTATATTGTCTATATAATATTACATATACATACTCGTATATAGGTACAATAAATAAATAAAAATAACAATAGAATTTCATTTATTTAGGTACAATATAAAAACTTATATACATACGTACATAAATGAACTTTAAGTTATGTATATGTGAATTGTCATTTCATAGTAAATTTTATTAAGATAATAAACAATAGATACTAAAACAAAGGAAACAAAAATTAAATATATAAGCATTCAATGAACATGATTATTTTAATATAAGTATTAAAAAAATAAGTATCAAAAAATGAATAATTAATTTTAAAGCGAAACAAATTAATATGAAAAATTTTTTAAAAATGATAAGAATATTTCGATTCTCATTGTAATTTCAAGTAAATTACCATTGTTTAATTATGATTAAAATTCTCTTAAAAAAAATTTGTGCAGTATATGAATTTACTAATACATACTAGAACTTTATTGTTTAATTTGTATTTTATTGTTATAAATGCTTTAAGGGCTTTATTGGGCTAGTTATTAACGCAGAATGGCCTATCTACAATCACGCTCTCATGTCGCTCTAATTCCGCTCTCATTACGTAGTCAACAAAGGAGTGCCCTGCTCACAATGAAATGTACATGACAGCGTTTTTTGACATTGTTTTGTTTACAAATTTCATGAATTAAAAAATATTCAATAGTTTAAAGTTTATTGTATAGCTATTTTAAATAATGGTTTGATATTATTTAACCCAAGATAGAAAAAGAATTAATAATTTTATTAATTTTTTATTCTGATATATTTATTTTTATTTTTCAATAAAATGATTTATCCAAGTTCAATTATTTGACATTTGAATACGTAGAGAAAGCTAAAAAGTTGAGAGTTAAATAACTTTTTTAATTGCTGGGACATGTCTGCGTCTATTGTAGATACTTTCATTTAATACATTTAACTTAGTTTGACATATAGCTACGTGTAGAGAGCGGAATGAGAGCGTTCATTGTAGATAGGTTATAATAGGGTTTGAAAAAAATAAATAAATTTGCATATATGTACAAGTACAATTATAGGATAATTTTTGATAGTTATCATAATATTTAAAGCAATTTTAAATTTAAAAACTATACTTATAGACACCTTATACAATAATTCTTGATAACTTTCAATGTTCTCCGTCTACCCTTGTAAAAAACATATTGTAGGTGTACATTGTACATGCTTAATCTATATATGGAGATGTAGACCTAAAAAAAAAAACTAAGAGATGATGTAATAATCAATAAATAAAACAGATGTAATAAATTGGCTATAAAATTTACTTATTATAAATATGAATTAATTTTAGAACTAATTTTCGGTATTAATATAATTTTAAGTAAGGAAAATAGTTGTTTAAATATTTAGGTTAGTATATTTAAATATTAATAAATTGTTTTTTACAATCATTTATTGGAATAAAAGTATACAATGTAATTTCTTACAAGTCGTTGTTAATAAACCTAATAGATTGTCATCAGTGGGTCTGAGATTTTATTTTGACGATTATTCATACTTAATGTTATTTATTTATTTATGTACAGTTCCCTACCACATACAATGTGATAAGTGAGTAAATCTACCTTTCCTTTTCAGGTGGGACAGTTAAATTTATTTTATTTGATGATATAAACTATTACGATATCAATTATAAATTGTATTTTTTTTATTAGATATTATTTGACCAGGACTTGAATCCAAGACTTTTCGATTTCAATGTAACCACTGAGCTATCAGTTAGTTTCTTACTTAATTCCTAAATCCTGTAAATTAAATTTTTTGTAAAAAAAAAACTGAGTTTCATTTGAAAAATATATGTATATATCCATATCTTAGTTTTGAATTTAAATTTAAATGGAACAACAAAAATAGGTTTTCTTTTACACTAAATAAATCTTATTCTTTTATGATTGGGAGCAGTGGTGGGTTATGTTAAATTAAATTATTAATTTAGGTTTAGAGTTTTGAAAATAAGATTACATTTAATAATGAATAAATTAAACATTAACTTCTTATATATTCCCATATTCAATGCAAGTTTGAAATACTTATCGCACAAATTCTGGAGAGATACGTATATAATTGGTAGTACTGCTGATTTCAAATATTTTGATAGTTAAATAAGTAACTGGAAAAAATATTTAGTAAAATATTTAGTATTGCAAAAAATGCAAAAATGGTAAAACTTCCGATTTTTCAATATCAATCATTAATTATCAGTAATAAAGACCAATTTATTTGGAAATTGAAATTAACATATAAATATTAAGCCCTCCGTACTGAAATATTTAAAGATTTAAAAGGGTTTCATTTCGGTTTTTATATGTACTATATTGACATGATCAGAAATAATCAAAATATTTTCATTTTACACCTAAAAATATGCAAAAAACAATTTTTACATATTCATCATACGAGTACTTTGGGTACTTAGAGTATCTTATGAGGAGTATGTAATTATGGTACATTAATTAAAAACAACATCTAAAGTACTCGTATGATGAATATGTAAAAGTTGCATACTTTTAGGAACAAAATGAAAATTTTTTTTTTTTTAATCATTGTCTAGTTTGTATTTAGTTTTATGAACAAATTAAATCAATTTGAAAGATCAAATTTACAAATATAGCAGGATTTTAAAATAAACATTAATATTTTAGTTTTTTTATGTTAAAGTTTTTAATGTATAGTTTTCTTTTTAATACGATTCATTTAAATATACACTTCCATTCAAAATATTTAAAAAAAAAAATATTATTTTTGTTTTTTATATTTTATTTTTTTTATGTTTTATATATAAAAAATACATTTTACATTAATAATAATTCACCGAAAAAAATTAATATTAAAATTTTTATTTTTTTACTTATATCATCTTAATTATATAAAACTACATAATATTACAATATATAATATATATTATATTAATGTATAATGGTGTACAAAAAATTTATTTTATAAATTTGTTTTGTTTTTTTTTCTTATTTTTTTCGAATTTATTAAATTGTTTTTTATTTAAATTGGTTTTTATATAAATAATCGCAATGTATAAATTTATCACAAATAATTTATTTAATAATTTTTTTTTTCTTTTCTTTTTTTTTTAATTTTAATTTTATTTTTTATTATATAAAAAATGTTTTTTTTAAATTTAGTCTAATAAATTCTCTAATTAATTTGTTTTGTTTTTTTTTAATTATTTTTGTTTTTTAACTTACACATCTATAAAAAGACACAAATGTGCTTCAAAAAATATATAATAGGACCAAAAAATTCCATCAAATACCCATTTATATAAAAAAAAAAAATAAATTTTAAAATTTGAAAACTTTATTTAAATTTTACTGAAATTTTAATTCTAATATCTATATAAAATGTTCTATAAAAGAATTGTATTTGTAAATAATTTGTAATTTTGTTACGGATTCTGAATTTAGTCAAAATTTGATTTTAATTAGTTTAAAAATTAGAAATTAAAAACTTATTGGAAAATAAAATAAACAAACATGAAATTAAGGACGTTGTATTTAAATTCATTTGAAAAAAATTACTTTAATCAAAAATATTAATCTGAAACCTTTGGGTTGAATGCATTTAACTGAACATGAACTCAGAACACACCTTTTGCAACCAAAATAAGGGTTGAATTTGTAATTATTTTAAAAAAAAATGAAATTCGAATTCATGCTCAGTTTTATGCATTCGATTACTTATCAATCTGATCGATAAGTTGAACATTTGATTGATATAATTGATTAGTATGTATATAGTGTTGAGTACTAAAAAAATTTGAAAAGAGTACTAAAAAAATTTGGCAGACTCTTTTTTTTTTATTTTTGATTAGTTTCAGTATTGAAGTTATCTAAGATTATATAAGAATTCTGAAATTTTTTTTTTAATCTCTACCTAGATTCCATAATTAATAAATTATTTAAAAAAAAAAAAAATATTTTATTTATTTTTTAAATTCAGATTTTTTTTTTTTTTTTAAAGTTAATTCTCTTAATTAACACAATACCAATACAATCTTATTAATTAAGAATCTAAAAAAAATTTGAAAACATTTTACTTATTCGCTTAAATATAACTATTTGTATATAAATATATGTATGTATATAAAAACAATTAATGTCTTGACGTTTGTAATTTCCATCTTAAGAATAAATATGCCGCAACTCTAAGAACAATAAATATAACAATTAAAGCAACAATATCTAAAGCAAAACTAGCATCAACCATATCCAATTCTTCAAGTGTTGTTAATGGTGATTTAAAATGACAATATACTTGATAACATTGTAATTTTTCACGTTCATATCCATATGTTGCTAATGCAGTGCCTTCAAAACCATATCGTATATATGACAGATATGTAATCCATCTTAAATAAACTGGTATCGCATCAAATGATACAAAGAATCCAGAGAATAATAAAAATGGTACAGACATTACAGGGGCTAAAAATACACCATTTTGTACATTCATAGCAGCACCAACAACTAAACCAACACTTTGAGCCACAAATGATATTAACAAACATATTCCTAAAAACATTGAAAATCTCCATAGTTCCCATGGTTGTGACGTAAAGTAATATACGATTGATATATATATTATACAAAATATTGCCTAAAAATATACAAAAAAATGATTAAAATCTGTAAATATTTGATAATGGAAGAGTATTTAGTTATTACCTGAAACGGTATATCTGAAACTGTTATTGCCAAATAGTACGACTTCAGTGAATACCATCGATTAAAGTTTTCTTTCAGTAAAACAGGCAGTTCCAGTGGGACTAAAATGATACAAATTGATTAGTTTTATTAAATTATTTTAAAATTCTACGTTACATAAATTAATATAAAAGTGTTAAAGTCAATTAGAAAACTTTTTCAAATACAATTGTGTAATAACTCCCTGAAGTATAGTTGAACATATCGTCGAACATGTGAAGTATAATAGTCAAAAAATCGATAAAATTAAACAGTCCACTGTGTGAATATTTGGGGAGCATACAAATAACAGATGCTGGCACAACTAGAGATATAGAACACAGAATAATAAAAACCAGTTGTTACCAGTTAAAAACCAGTGTTTGGAAGGCTCTCGACATGGAAATTAACACACATAGCTGCAAATTAGAGCTTTCAAGGCGTGCGTCAAATCCTTGTTGCTATACAGAAATGGGACATGTCTTGAATCTAGAAATAATGTGCAGAAAGTACAAGTGTTTGTAAATAAATTGCCTTCGCATATTCTATCTAAGTAAAATTATGAATAACTTTGAGTAATGACGAGGCAAGAGCCTGAATTGATATATATAAGGAAAAATAAGTGGATGTGGATTCTTATTTTTTAAGGCACCTACAACTTCAGTGGCTCGCCAACCGCTGGAATTAAGCACCCAAGGCTGTAAAACATTAACATTAGTAGTTGAGAAGTATAAAATTGAGAAATATGGAACGATTTTCCATATCATGGTATGATTGTATATTGCAATTGGTATACAAGTGTTTTTCAATTCTTGTATATTTTGCAATAATTTTTTAATTTTAGTTAATATATATTCAAATCAAGGTCCAGGTTATATGTGTATAATCTAACATTTATTTTAAACTTACATGATAAAATTGTAATTGTCATTGAAGTGTACATCAAGAATAACATATTGAAGAATAAGAAACCTAAATTACTGAGTACTTTAGCTCCGTCATTTCCGATATCATAATAGAGAGCACCAATTAAAAATCCAACCAATAAATGAGCAAATAACCGCAGATACATTAAAGTCTAAAATTAATTCAAAAAAAAAACAAAAATTAATTATTTCAAATAAAACTTTTCTATTTAAAATTTTTTTACCCAATCTCTGTAACTGAATAATAATGTACGTTTTAATACAACCCAAAATTGATGAAATTGAGATGTTGGATATCTTTCTGGTGATGTTATATCCGGTGCTAATAATGTTGATCTAACATTATCTTCACGTTCCATTTCAATTACCATTGATTCACCTTTAGTTTGACTTTGAACGCCATTTGTAATTGTCTCTTTAACAATATCATTAACAATATTTTTATTTAATAGTTCGGCTGCATTAATTGCTGCTGCTGTATCATTTGTTAAATCATTAATTTTATGATTATCTGTTGATGATATACCATTTGAATTTAAACTGTTTTTATCATTTGATGCTTGCATATTGGTCACTTTAATTAAATTTCTCATTTTAATATGTTCTGTATCAGCTGATGTTCTAATATCACGTGCACCATTATCAATTGCATCAACTAATTTTCTAGTATGTTCACCATGTTCACCGCATGCAACTTCAATAATAAAACTGGCAGGATTGTGATAACTTGGGCATTCTAAACCTAAATTACCCAAGAAAGGCACTAAATGTTTTGTACTACCCTGATAAACACATTGTCCATCGGCTAATGTATATAACTGATCAAACATTTCAAATAAACGTGCCGATGGTTGATGAATTGTACAAATAATTGTACGACCACCATCAGCTAACATTTTTAATAAACGTATACATTGGAAACATGTTGAACTGTCTAAACCAGATGTTGGTTCATCAAAGAACATAATCGGTGGATTATTAACCAATTCTAAGGCAATTGATAAACGTTTTTTTTGTCCACCAGATAAATTGCGGCTTAATGTATTAGAATGTTCATCGATATTTAAAGTTTGTAAAATATCGTCAATCTAAAATAGAAAGTTGGTTTATATTAAAAAAAATTGTTAATAGATAGAAAGGAGGCTTCAAAATATTTACCACAGCTTGTTTTTCTGCCTTATTGAATTTTTTATTATTCAATTTTAAATTTGCTGCGACAGTCATTGCTTCCATTACAGTTAAATTACCATGCAATTGATTATCTTGCATAATGTAAGCAGATAATTTCCTGAATACACTTAGATTTCTTTCGCTACCATTCATTGTAATTGAACCTTCAATGTTTGTAGTCCTAAAATTGAAAAAAAATATATAAAACATTTAATATTTTGTTAAAAGATGAAACTAATTATTTTTAAGATATTTAGAGGATTTTATAAACAGTTTACATATTCAAATAAAGTAAATATTAAATCGTAGAGCAATTATTTAAAATTTCAATTTTGGTATCCTAAAGCAGTTAAAGGTCATCGCAACGTACATAACGTCTTCCTGCTACTAACCCATTTCAAACTAATCAGTATAGCTTCGTATGAATCAGGTACTAACTAAAGATAAACAAAAGATTCTAATTATCTCTCTCAAATATTCAGACCTATACTAGCTTCTTTATGTATAATTTAGACAATGATGATCCCTGAATCCATAGTGACTTATCTGAACCATTTCTAGCTTTATAATACCTTTTAAGAGTGAGTTTGCCTTCTCTAATTATTTTTGGATTTAATAAGTCAATAAAAGTTAAGCTAAACAATTTGTAAGGTGTGTTGGAATCTCTGTTATAATGACATTGTCTTATATCTTAGACAGGCCATGAATCTAAATTAATTTCATGAAGATTACTCGTGCTTCATAATTAACTTAGCTACGATAATTAATATGTTTACCTACATGCTATTTTGTTTTTAAAGAAGCAATATAACATTTTAAAAAATTTTACTAGTAACTGCTAATAATAATATTTTCTCAAAGTAATTGCATTTTAATTTGAAATTCTTTAATGTATTGATGGTTTTTCCATTTTAATATAATTTTATTTTTTAAAAAATTTTAATATTTTAGCACGTTCTTGAATAAAGTTTGTTATAAGCGGTTATAGTTAAGTATAATTTATTTAAAATTTTTCTTATCAATTTCTATAAGTTTTGAAATGAGAGCATATTTTTACTTTGTTTTATTTTGAAATGACCTGGAAACAATAAATATTAAAAATAAATGATGTATGTATGGAAGAAAAAAATAACAAATCCGAGAACAAAGGGTTAAAGTTTATATAGACCAGAGGTAGGGTGAAGAGTAAACTGTGCCAATTCTGGAATAGCCGCACAAATATAATACAAACATGGCAAAATAATTAACTTAACATCTTTTCCCAAAGTTGCACAATTTAATTTGATCTAAGATTATGCATGAAAAAAGAAGAAGTTGTATTGAGCTGCCGAACTACAAAATAAGTAACGTTGACCATAAACGGTAGTCACATTCAGATACACAGCTTTTTATTTTATTCTACACATATATGGGTACATTAACCTTGGTAAAATGTTCGTAACCACTAAAAGGAAGCCAGTTAGGCATAGAAAATTATACATTTTATCTTAGGGGCGATTAAGTGATGTCTGTCCATCTGCCATTCCGAACGTCACATAATTAAAAAAATAATGATGCTATCTTGATGAAATGTATACTATAAATACAGAAGTTATGAAATTTGAACCAAGCGTGATCCTTAATATTTAATTTGTCTACCCGAAATTTGGGATCAATTAGAATCGTGGTTCAGGTACTTCGCACACATCTCTTAAGACTGAAAAACATATCTTCGAAATTGATAAAAATAGTTCAAGTTTCTCGGTAAAAGAATTTGATAATTTCATCCTGATATTTAAGAAGAATGAAAGTAGTGGTTCGGATAACTGCTCAACCCTCCTTAGATCTAAGCAGAATATCTCCGGAATTAATAAAGTTAGAAAATTAAAATTTAGTACAAGGTAGTTCTGCTTGTCTAATATTCCTGAAATCTGAGCTAAGTTGAAGTGGGGGTTCGTGTAACTGTTAATTGAATTTTTTCAGGTATAGGATATTACTAAGTCAGTTGCATCTACTTGTTGTTGCACTACTTGTTATAAATATAAAGTTATGCTCATATAGAACAATAATGTGTACGACAGCAAGTCGAACCCCTCGAACCAACTAGTTGAAGTCTTTGTATAAATTCATAAAGTTTAAGAATCCTCTGGCTCTGAGTTTTTGAGCTATCTAGCTAACAGACGGATAGATGAATAAACACATAGCTAGATAGACTTACTTTTCGATTATGACTTCGATCAATACACTTGAGTCATATTGCATTTTTCATCAGTTTAAGTGTTACAAATTTAATTGCAAATTTAGTAGAGAGTATTAAAATGTTAGTCTAAACTCTCTTGGGCTTTTTAGTTTAATTTATATGCATTTAGTAAAATTATTTCTATTACTTAGAATTTATGAGTAGCATATTGTTAGTATAAAACAATAATTCATATATTCTAATCAAATAGAATAAAATGATTAAATTAAGTACAAAAGCCCTTGAAAATTTTATAATCTAATACTAAAAAAAAATTCAAATCACTTATTACTTAAGTTACTTAACAACAAAAAATACAAATAAATTGTAAAACATAAGGTTTCTTATCGTATTTGAAGGATTTCCTATATCAGTTGTTTATTGCATATACCACCAATATGTGGTATTAATAGTTATTAATAATAATATTATTAATTTATTTATAAAAAAATTAACAATACTATATATAAAGTCAATAATCAGTGGTCATTTGGAGTTCATTTTCAAGTTCAGATATATTGTGGTCATTAAATAAAAATAAAATAATAAAATATTTGCACATATGATAAAATCTATTATTAATGGATTAATTTAAAGAATATATAGATATTTTTAACAATCTTTCAATATATACTATTAATAAATTGTTTATTTTAATTATTATATTATTTCGTCAAATTAATTGAATTAAAATTATTTTAATTAATTTAGCTATATGAAGAAATAATAGATTATTAATTATATTACATAATATATTAGATTATAGTATTCATAACTAATCATAAAGTATAAAAACTAATCAAGTATAATTATTAATTTAAATTATATTTAATTTAGTATTAATTATTACCACGTTTAAGAAAATTATAATTCTAAATTTTTAAAATTGATTGAATTTGAATAAGGAACTCAAAAACTAGTTTTTGGGTCAAGTTTAATTAGAGCTTGGTCCTTTGACAATACATGCGTTCGTATCAAATATTTCAAAAAATTTAATCTAATTAAATTAACCTAAATCTAATATTAATTTTTTTTTTTTAATTTATTATTGAGAGCAAATTTTATTATTTTAAGATTATATATATGTTAAATAACATACTTTGTAAAATTTTAATAAAAAGAATACAAAAAATAAATGTATAATAATTGAAAATGTAAATATTTTGCTGTAAAAGTGGGAAATAACGTATACAAAAAATAAAAAAAAAAAAAAATAAAGAAATAAGTAATACTAAATAAAGGTCTTTGACCAGATTTTGATACGTAAAGAGAGAAAAATAAAAATAATATTGAAGGCAAATTATATACGAACAAGGGAATTAGGAAAATATACAATGTGTTTTTATACACGTATGACTATATAGTCAAAGGGTATATTAAATTTGACATTACGTTTGTGACGCGGAGAAGGAAGGGGTGTAGATATAGACTCAAGTGCATGGATCGGATCAGAATCGAAATATAAATCGATTTAGCTATGTATGACCGTCCGGCCGTCCGATAACTCGATAATTCAAACAATAAAAGAGCTAGGATTTTGAAATTTTCACAAATTCGTTTTTATGCAAAAAACGGAATCGAGTTTTAAATGCAGCCATTTTGGTCTACGAGTTTGAGTACCTGAAACACAACTTCTTATTTTGTATGATCATTACTCTATACCTATTGAAGCTGGGTGTCTGAAATTTTGCCAAAAATAGTTTAGTGTAATGGCCAAAGTTACTGCAAAATTCAGTTGGTCTACTGCAGAGGGTTCGAGTAGCTGCCAAACTACTCCTTCTTTTATATGAGCATTACTCTCGCCTAATCAAGCTGTATGTTTGAAATTTTGCCAAACGTAATTACCGGATGATATAATGTTTATATTACGGTAATACGGGTATCCCAGAGTTGACACGGTCTACTCTACTACACTCTTCCTCGTTTTTTATTTTATTATTTTAAAGACTTATTAAATTGTGTTTTTAAAATGAAAATGCAATAGAGGCGACTTAAGAATGTAATTATCACAAGACTTATCGCCTTGAATAAAATTCTATAAGTATTAGTATAAAAGTGTACTGTGTTAATTATAATAATTATTTTATATCTTTTTATTTAATATATAAGTAATATCGTGTATGCATTTTATTTTGCTGTCAATTATTACAAAGAACAATTTTGGTAATTTTGGATGGGAACGTTTCAAAATACCAAATCACAAAATTCAAAAGTAATGGAATCTCACAATTTCAAAATCCCAAATTTTAAAATGCGTAATCACAAGATCCAAATGAAAAAATCCCAAAATTAGAAATTTTCAACCTATTAGTTTAAGCTGGTAATTCCAACTAGCCCTGAATTCACCAATTTCTAAGAAGAATTAATATTTTATAACAAAAAAACATATTAACATTTTTTATAATTTTTCAAAAAGTTTTGGAATTTTGTGATTTGGGATTTTGTAATTTGGGGTTTTGTGTTTGGAATTTTGTGATTGGGATTTTGTGATTTGGGATTTACGTACCCAACCCCACCTAAATCCCAATGATGCAAAATCCCAAATAAGACAAAATCCAAAAAAAAAAAAATCAAGAAATATAATCCCAAATTACAAAATACCAAAGTTACAACATCCCAGAAATTTTTTTTTGGGCTTGGAATTTCGGACCCAACCATTTTCGATCCCTACTATTTTAAAATTATGATAAGTAATGAATTGTTGCAATTTTAAAATATGATAAATTATGATAAGATTCTATACATAAATTTCATGAATTATTCAAGCTATTCTTGGGCTCATTAAATATTTATTAAATTGATTAATTTCAAGAATTATTCATAAGCTAAATGAAATTAAGTTTTTGAATGCATATTTCGAAGCTTTTGGTATATTTCTTAATTTATATGGTATTAATGTCACTTCTAGAGTTTTGACGTCGATGTCTTATTTCACCGGTAAACTATTTCTAACAATTCTTTTCAAATTTAAGCGTCTCATTGGTTACTATAGAAGTTGAAATTTAGTAATGTTTTAAGCTATTTAACTGCTCTGTAAATTTAACTGTAAATTTAACAATGTTGAGAATCATAATCCCAATAAATTATAATATTTATTTATAATATAATTACTACATATCATCAATGTTTAAGCAATAACTTAAAAGCATCGCTTACTGAGACCGTTTTGAATATTATTATTAGATGCTATAATTATATTTGATCTCAAAAAATATGGAGCCGGGCTTCCTCGATTTATACTGTAGGGACTTAACTACTACGTCACTAAGGGCCTTGCATTTTAAAAATTTTAACAAATAATCAAATATTTTCCAACTATGACCGACAATTGAAGATACGCCATTACTTGAGACTTAATGAAGAGAAGTGATGTTATTTAAATTTTTGAAAGATCAATTAACATGTAACCGCCAACCCTAGAGCCTGGTTATGAGACTTTAAAAAAAAATTGTCCAGAAAATAATTTAAATATTTCGTTGACTTTGTAATTAAAAAGCGAACTGGATGGAAAAATAATATTATAATTATAATTAAAATCTAATAAATCTGCATGTGTAACAATTTAGAAATAAGTGTTACCGTCTTTACAATTTTTTAGTTTATAATAAACATTATAATCTTTGAAATTCGAACATTTTAAAAACCTATCAAATTTAATTTTAAATTATAATTTACTAGCCGATTTACCCGGCGTTGCCCGGAAGCTTGCAAATTGTAAAAACGCAAGCTTCAGCCAATTTTTTGAAATACTACTTTGCTTATAAATGAAGCCACAAAAAAATATTTGTGGAGTTTCGTTAACCCATCGTGGCCCAACAGCTTTTTATAGGTTTTTAAGTTGCTTTGTTATATATATTAGGAATGATTTAACCGATTTACTTCAAATTTTGTACATGTGTTCTTCTTTGAAAATGAACTAACAGACTTGGAAGTTGTTAACCCCTGTCGACCCGACGATTGTTCAAAAAAAAATTTGTAAGTAAATTACGTCCAATTTTTGAAAGTAGGTACAACTTCTTTGAATTAGGGGAATGCTTAAAAAAATGTTTTGTCGAGTTCTTTTAACCGATTGCGAAACAAAAACTTTAAAAAACAGTTTGAACGATTATCTCTAATTTTTCTATACATGGTGCTTCTTGAGAATTTGGTACTCCTTGACGATAGAGTTGAGGATGTTAGGTTCCCAGCGAATAATGTTAACTGAATTAAAATGACTATTGGTCAAATGGGGATATTAAGTTTGCCATTATGTCATTATACTATGTCAATTGTAGTTATCTTGAATTGCCAACGTTTGAATAAAATATAGTCGATGGATTAGAAAAGATTTAAAAATTTGCTTTTCAACTTATATTTTGTTTAGTACTCACCTGAAAGTTGTAATACGCTCTTCCTCGTTTTTTTATGATTTGATGAGAGAAATGTAGGCTTATTTTTTGGAAAAACTGTTTTAAAATACTATGTTTTTAAGCATTATATATAAGAAATTGAATTTTTTGATTTTTAGATTTCATTTGAAGAAAACTGAAAATTTCATTGAATCTTTGTTCAAAACGCACAAACAGGTCAAAACCAAATTAACCATGTGGGTTTTAATTAAAATGCTGGTACAAAATTTTCAATAAAATACTTTTAATCGTATAAGAAAATAAAATTTATAGAAAACTTCATGGCGTCGTCGTGGAAAACGGGTTAATCGAATTAACTAAAACTTTTTGCAGCCTCTCTTTAGACTGCAAAATCAACCTGTAAAATTGGACACAAATCGAAAACACAAAATTTTTTGAAAGTCCGCCAGGCCGAAATGGGTTAAATTATTCCAACCAAATTTATACAACTAATTTCTGTTGCTAAGAGGAACATTTGTGCAAAATTTCAAGTCAATTTGTCAAACGGTTTTGACTCGAAATCAAAAACATTGAAAAAGCTTCTTTGCGCCCTCGTGCCCAAACGGGTTAACCGAACTCAACAAAAATTTGTGCCAGACTCTATTGTCGACTGCGAGATCACCTTGTAAAATTGGACACAAATCGGAAATAAAAAATTTTTTGGAAGCCCGCCACGTCGAAATGGGTTAAATTATTCCAACCAAATTTATACAACTAATTGCGGTTGCTAAGAGGAACATTTGTGCAAAATTTCAAGTCAATCGGTCAAACCGTTTTGACTCGACATCAAAAACATTGAAAAAGCTTCATTGACCCTCGTGCCCAAACGGGTTAACCGAACCCAACAAAAATTTGTGCCAGCCTTTCTTTTCGACTGCAAAACCACCCTGTAAAATTGGACACAAATCGGAAACAAATAATTTTTTGGAAGCCCGCCGGGCCGAAATGGGTTAATATTTTCGAACCATCTTTATACAACTAATTCCGTTTGCTAAGAGGAAGATTTGTGCAAAATTTCAAGTCAATCGGTCAAACTGTTTCGGCTCGACATCAAAAACATTGAAAAAGCTTTATTGCGCCCTCGTGCCCAAACGGGTTAACCGAACCCAACAAAAATTTGTGCCAGCCTCTCTTTTTGACTGCAAAACCACCCTGTAAAATTGGACACAAATCGGAAACACAAAATTTTTTGGAAGCCCGCCGGGCCGAAAGGGGTTAATTTATTCCAACCAACTTTATAACATTAATTCCGTTTAATAAGAAGAACATTCGTGCAAAATTTCAAGTTAATCGGTCAAACCGTTTCGACTCGACATCAAAAAAACGAAAAAGCTTAAAACGGCTCTGGAGCCGCAACCTGTTGACTTATAAAAATGCGACATAGCCTATGTCACCCCCCGGGCTCCCAGAATTATTCCTTTAAAATTTTGTGATAATCGGACCAGTGGTTTTCACGTGAATCCTGGACAAACAAACAAACAAACAAACAAACAAACAAACAAACAAATTTTCTTCTTTATATATTAGATTTAACTATTTTCTACTTAATTTTTTAAGATAAACAGAAATTAGATAATTATAATTAATAACTTTATAAAATCTTAACTAATCATAGAAAATAATATAAACGATTATCCTGTCAGATAATGACATGGAAATTAAAAAAAAGCAAATTATTAAAACAAAAGATTTTGATTAATTATAAAACAATTAATAATAACAAATTGTTTTAGTTAAAAGTAAAATCAAACGATTTTAAATATAATATTAATGGAATTTGTATAAAAACGTGATAATTCAATTCTTAATAATGAAATTTTATAATTATTCTGACATATAACTATGTTAAAACATTTAAAAACTTTTTATATATTATTATTTAGTACCTATTTCTCTTTATAAAATTTTTAATTAATTTAAATTATAAAAGTTGTATAATTAAATTGTTTTTTTTTTTAACATTGTGAACTTGAAATTTTATTATAAACATTTTGTTTTTTAATTTTAATTTATTTTAATTAAATTAAATTAAATTTAATTAAATAAGTATAAGAAACCTGTAAAATTAAAGTGAATGACAAATATAAAAGTTCAGATTATTGAAGTAAAGAAAACATTAATTAAACTTAATAATTAAAAAGATTTTTTATAGTGCTGTCCTAAAAAAGAAAGTCGTTTCTACATTTTCTTGGTTTTAGATAATTTAACTTTTAGTGTTTAAATATTCGAGAAGCGCTATGTTGAATTTTTTTTTGAATTTTTGAAAAACAAATATTTTAAATAAAGAAAAATAATTTTTTTGCCCTACAAGATATAAGATAGTATTAGGCGTTCATAGTTAATTTGGACATACGACCTTTTTGCTAAGCAATACTAGATTTATTAAGTTATTAAAACTTTTAATATTAATTTGATTAGTTATTAGTTTTAAATGAATTTGCAAGGAGATATGTGATATTTTTTCTTAGTACAAAGTTGTAATACATTTATCTGATGCCAAATATTCCATTATCCCGAAAATTCGCTTTTGGCGCTTATGTCTGTTTTCCTTAGCACTGCAGTATACGTACACATAAATATTAATTTTAACTAAATTTAATTAGTAATTTATTAAAAGATATAGTAGTTATAACTGTAGTCTCCAAACTATATACATTAGAGTGAGCTTTCATTTTTCAACCGTACGATGATTAGTTGTGGGTATATTGAAAATGCTTTTCCATTTGTAATGCAAACATGTTGTGCGCTATTGAGTCTGTATTTCCGTGTTGGAACTGTTTAAATAAAATTAAAACTTAAGTTGCCTCTATACAAATTTATAGAACATATTTATTTTTATAAATTATAAATTTGAATAAATAAATATTCATTGTCGTTTATTTCCAAAAATTAAGACAGAGGTTTTAAATTACCGAATGTCTTCTTCCTCTCTTCATCTTTGTTTGTTTTAAAAACTTCTAAAAACTTGTTTTTAATTTTTATATACAAATGTTCAATTAAAAATATTTTTTTAATATCAATTTTTAATTTAATTTTATTATCCCTGAAAATTTTTAGCAAAAAGAGAATTTTAAAAAACCAAACTATATTCTTTAATTAGATTTAAAACCTTAGCTCAAAATGAAAAGATTAGGTTGAAGAGTCGTTTTAATTTTCAAATATACGTTAAATTTTTTTATCATGGGTTTTTTTTTTAATAGGAGTTATAAAAAAAACCTAAACCTATAAACTTATTTTTTTTATTATAACACTTAAAAAATTAAAACGCAATTTAATATCTTGAAACTTTTAACTAAGAACTAAGACTTTTTAAGTAAAAAGTTGCTTTAATGTTAAAAAATTATCAAAAAAATAAGCAATAAAATAAAAATTTGTTATTTTTAGAAAAGTAAATGCGGATAAAGTTAATGGTTTTGGATATACGTAGGTACATAGCCAATAAATTTTTTTAATATTTTTGTTTTCCAAGAATTAAATTAATAAAAATAGTTTGTAATTTACTATTAAATAGACTTTTATAGTATTTAATAGTATTTATATACAGTCATGTAATAACATATTGGAGTGTAATATGAAATTATTGTTTGGAAATCCCTTCTTAAAATTCATAACAAAAAAATCTTAAAATTACAAATTAAAGTTTTACAGAATTTAATTGGCGCAGCGGGAAAATTAAGGGGCGCCTTTGAGTTAAACTAAAAAAATTAAGGGATTTAGTATAAGTTTGGGGCCTGCATTAATTTTTGTATATTTATTTGTTGTAGAACTATATTGAATTAAAATATTAAGAAAGTGTCCAGGAATCGATTTCTCAAAATTCGTAACTACTCGTATAAAATCTAAAATTTACAAAGTTTCAAAATTAGAAATTTTTGAAATCAAAGTTTTAAAGAATTTAACTGGCGCAAAGGTAAATTAAGAGGCGCTTTAGAGTTAAATTGAAAAATTAAGGCGTTTTGAATAGGTTTAGGACCTAAATTATGTTTTGTATGTCTTTTGTTGATATATCTATAAAAAAACAACAATTAGGAAGTGATAGGTGTTGGATTCGTATAAATATAATACGCGCGAGTAAAAATTCATTATTTGGTATTATTCTATGTGGATTATTTGTTTGAGGCGCGATGAATATTATCTGGGATTTTGTTCACCTTGTAATGTAATTTGTTATTTGGAATTTTGAAGAAAATGGAAAATTAACTTTGAAATGGATAAGAAGCAAACATTACATAAAGTATAAAATAGTATTATTCCTGTAAATTAAGAGTTACTAAGTATACAATTTGCAATTTTGTAAACATTTTTATATTAGTTAATAACTACCATGATGTTAGTGTAGGACTAGAACATGTCGATTGGCCTTGAAACTAAAAGGAATTATTAAGGAAGTTGCAATTTTTTTTGTATCATTGATGAATGACTACCTGAACTGAACTACTTGAATATTTTTTTTGAAAATTATGATATAAAGTAATGTAATACATTACAAATGAATGGGAGCGTCCGGAAATGTATTTCTTAAAAATTGCAAAGTTATTAAATCTATGTCGGAAAAATCCACTTCTATACAAATGAATGGGAGCGTCCGAAACGTATTTCTCAAAAATTGCAAAGTTATAAAGTCCATGCTGTATAAACTCATTTCTGTTCGTAAAATTTTTTTCTACCAAATTGTTCAAAATACCTATGAGGTAATTAAATTAGATTAAGCATTAAGGTTATATTTTAGGTTTTTTTTTATTAGAGCATAAACTTTTAAATGTGATTGTAATCATTTAATGGATAAGTTTTGGTGTCAAGTTTAAATATAGTACATTACAACTTTGCATTGTAAGAAGTTTGCATATGTAACTTAAAATAAAAACTACGTATTGTAATTATTTTGCAAGGAAAAATTACATATAAATAAAATTAAATACGAATTGTAAGTGATTAACTGATGGTATTCACTTTTATTTTTAAGTATACAAAATCATTTATTTCAAAATGTTTAGTTCATTATTCAACTCCAAGGTCGGAATCAATGAATATGTATAATTCTTTTATGAAGAGTTGATATATAAATTAAACATATTTTTTTAAAAGGAAAACCAGCATTATTGTTGATAATTTACAAGGAACTGGTTAATTTTTTAATATTGCGCGTATTAAGTATATAATTTTAAATAATATTCAACTTTTTTTTTATCTTAAAAAACATGTTTTATGGAAATACCTGTAACGTAATTTTAAGAATATATATATGTATATATATATATATAATATACTAGTTAATAACAACTATTAAAATTTACTATACAAAAGATAGAACATAAGATTAAGAAGAAAGAGATACAAAGTTTACATGTTCAGAAGTTTAATTTTTTAAAAAGTAACGAAATACAATGTTAGTTTTCATGAACTTGTAAAAGTAGTCAATGTTAATAATTATGTTATTACTTTTATTAAACTTGAATATCATGTTATTTATATAACAATCAGTTTTATATTTATCTGAGAGATTCTTTTGTAAAATCCTTCAAGGACAATTTGAACTTGAAGTAAATCAAAACTGGGCCTTATTACAATAACGACCTGTCACTAATCATTTTTATTAATAATTAATACTTATCCTAATCAAATAAATTATTATATCAATATTTGATTACGGATATGTAGTTTCTGTACAATAAACCCTCAGGTCCTAATACACAACTTATCACAGATTATTACTAATCAAAAACTTAAATAATCACTTTTTGACAACCTTTTATTGCACGGAAATGATATTTGACAACAACTAAATTAAGTTTGATTAGTAAAACACTCACATGACTACTTAATTCGGGATAAGTAATTATGGTCCAATAAGGTCCCCTTGGAAAATTAATCATAGAAAGAATTTAAAAAACCAGAGTTTGTGGGTAGACTTATTTCTCATATAATTTAAACCATGTTAACTATTAATTTGCTGACAGACAACTTAAATGTCAAATGGAACAGACAAACGTTCAGAGCACAGATTATCAATTTTTATCCAAATTATTTTCTAACGTCATCACTGATGTTTTTTTTTTTTTTGTTTTTTTTTTTTTGCCCGCACCTCTACGTGCTAACTGTTCACTGTGATAGGCTAAACAGCCTGACTATATATGTGCATGTCGGAACAGGGGAGATATATTCATATATTAGAACTGATCAAATGAATTCCACATACAATTTAAACATGAGATAGTACTACGCCTTATAACATGTAGAAATGTCTTAGATTTTCAATAAATGCAGTTCTATTTTTGTTTATATTGTAATATTTTGTATTAGATTTATATGGTATTCTATATCAGTGAGTTATATTATTTTAATTAAATTATTTGTTTACATTTTGTATTTGTTTATATTGTTATATTTATGTATTTTTTTATTAAAGATATATAATTATTAATTATTAATTATTAATTAAGCCATTAATTTGAACCCAAAGGCGAATGGTAGCTGAGTCGAGTTGAAAACCAGATAAAAGATTTTTCACTTTCACTGGGATTCGAACCCGGGGCCTTTCGCATGAAAGGTTGGCACTCTAACCACTGTGCCACCCAGCCGTGTTTTTTTTATATAATCAATATAGGATCAATGGTCAGTTCAAAAAATAATAATTAATAATGATTGCGTCAAAATTTATTTTATAAAATTGAAATTTAAAAGATTTAAATTATTATTATTTTTTTTAATGGCGTTTTTATTATTTTTTTATTCTTAATTTGACGTTTCCTTGTTTGAAAACTCTGTGAAATATGAGAAATTTTTGCGAGCTCACAGATCGTGGTCTGAGTACTCTGCGACTTAAAAAAGAAACACAAAATGGATAATCTGAATATTCTGAGCACAAAAAGAAACACATTTTTTTAGCTTGACAATTCTGACTCTGCTTTGATGAGAAAAAAAAACGCCCTGAGTTTAACCAAACAAGTTTTACATTTAATAGCATGTTCAGAGTACGCTCAGATCATTCAGAATTAAAAGACGATTGAGAATAATAAATGTCATATTTATTACTTCACGTTTTATAATATCATTAAACGTCAAATACAGTTTTTTTAAAACTTTGATTCATTTGATTTCTTAATAATTAGGACTTTTTTAATAAGAAACGAAAACAGCTTCAAGTGAATTAAATTTAGATCAATTGATGATCATATGAAATGCCAAAATGTAACTGTCAAAATGTAAAAAAACATGAGTAGGTTTTTAATATCGCAATGTCTTAGATATAGAGTGGAAAGTTTTGAAAGATATTTGTTCATATTAATATTATTCAAGTTATTATATATTTTACGCAAATCCATAAAAAAAGAGTTTAAAAACAAAATTAAATTTTTAATAAAATATCTTTTAATAAAAATAAGAACATAATATTTTTAAAAATTTTACTTCTAAAATTTTATATCCGGTTTTGTATTATTTGTTTCAGGTTATTTAACTTATATTAATATATTTAATATTAATTAAGAATGAATAAACAAGTTTTTTTAATAGTAAGTTCAAAATTTGCTAATATAATGAATACTTTAAATATTTTTCTGTCTGGTATGGTCTGGTTTAACTTTTTTTTTAAATTAATTCTTTCATATGCATCATGTTTTATTTGTCTAATTAATAAATGAGATTTATTCAAATTATTTTTTGAACTGACCATTGATCCTATATTGATTATATAAAAAAAACACTACTGAAGATTGTTTTTTATTTTGTCTTAAATATCATAATATGTAGTATTTTTTAATCTATTGTTTTATATTATTAGTCTATGATCTAATTATAGCAATCGATATTTAAAAAAAAATATTCAATGAAATGATTTACGAGATTTTGCAAAAAGAAGTCAATAAAATAAATTAATTCTAATTTGTCTTTTACTGATCTTCACCGATACTGATAGAGGTTACGAAATAGTATCGAAACCAAAACTGAAATAATTTCGATAGCAGGTTTTTGTTTTTATTAAAAAGAAGTAATGAAGCAACACTAAGTCGATGCAACCGGCTTCGTAATAGCAAAATATTCAAAACAAATAGATTTAAAATGGAAAGAGGAGCATCCTTGTATCAAATCTTAGGTTTCTATCATGATTAATTTCTAAAATATACTTGTAAGATCTCGAAATGTGGGTGGGAAGTATCCAAATCACCACTTCAACTAATCTCCAAAGAAGTCCATTGCACCAAAATTGAAGATTTTATCTTTATTAGTTTCAGAGATATGCTCGTTTACTCTAGGCTCGTTTAGAAGCTTCTAGAACTCGAACTCATTTGCTCATTGTCTAAATTTGCATTCCCCGAATTTCTTTTGTCATTAGTAAGAAACAGTTTAAATTTTATCAAAATAGCTTCATTGTTTTTGAGTTATTGTGGAAATTGATGGACTGACGACTGACATCGCCAGATCGAGTCAATAATGTAATAAAAGTGGAGTATTATAAAGTGGATAGTAATATAGATGCATTTTTAAAGCAACTACATATAATTTGACATAATATCATTTAACCTACTTCCTACTTCCTTCTTTCGTATTTGGTTTTAATTTGGTAAAAAATAACTAGGAGTTTTAGAATATCTATTTAAAATAAATTTCATTGATACTTACTTGTAACCGGACAAAATATTCAGTAATGTACTTTTACCAGCTCCGGATGGTCCCATAATTGCGGTAAGCTCTTTTGAGCGTAATTTACCGCTAACACTTTTAAGAATTGTTTTGGCATCTGAAAATTAAAAGAAAAAATTAAAAATAAGAATAAGCCCAAATCGATATTTACTAACTATCTTAAATTATTTTCTATAATTTGTTGTTTTGTAATTAATTGTTAAATATTTTATTATAGTTTTAAATTTATATTAAGTTCGAAATTAACCAAATGGTTCAATGACTGTAAATAAAAATTCTCATATTGCTTTATAAAGAAAGTAATAAAATATTGTTGAAAAGCTTTGGCACTATTTAAAAATATTTGATCTTCAATATTTGGAATATTTGGCATAATTAAGAATCAATTTAGAATCGTACATCCAGCGCGTACCTAAACCGAAGACAATCGCACGTTAATTTTAAAAAATTACAATTTCGAAATCTTTGATGAGGTGCATTCTTAGTACTGCCAACTTCAATAAGCCTATATATAGCTAGCAGTAAGCCTGCGTTCGGGGGCAGCAATCAACTCAATTTGTTTTGAATTTTAATCTGAGTTATCTGAATTATCTGAATTTAGTCCTTTCCGGATTTCGTACCCAACCCATAGTATGTATATATATTTAATAGTGTCTGTAGTCTGTCTGTGTGTATGAATTACTTTATTCAAGGACAATATTTCCGATTTTTCGTGTGATTCGAAAATTTTTTTAATTTAAAGTAATTATTGTACAAAGTTCATATTTTTTAAATGAAATAGTTCAAGGTATTTTATACCATTTTTTTTTTGTATTTAAATTTTACTAATTTACTATATTGAATCTTCTATCTAATTAACATAGTAATCGGTATTAAAGTGTTAAAAATTGCAGTTAAATAAAAAAAAGGTCATCGTTCGGTTCATAAAAATTAAATAAATATTTATATACCTTTTTAAATACGTAGAAAATTGCATTATATATATAATTTAATAAATAAATAAAATAAATAAAATAAAAAATAATCAAAATATTAAAAAAAAAAAATGTAAATCAATTTTGAAGACAGACTTGTAACTAATTAGTACAATTAACACGTCAATGAATGTTTTTTATATATGTTTACAATTTAATAATAAATAATAAATATATTAAGTACATATAAAAATAACAAATCAGTTAATCATGCTTTTTTTTCCTCTATATATATTGCAATTTAAATTGAATTTAAATTGCGAATATAGAATATCAATGTTTTTACATTTTTTTTTTTATTATATATTTATAAATTAAAAAATCAAGACGTGATTTGCGTTGCTTTTTGACTTTGATATTGAAAAATATTGGTATAACCTTTAACAGAGGTTCTCTAATTTGAAAATTTTTGTATTAATTGGAATATGAGGAAAAAAAACCAAAAT
This sequence comes from Dolichopus griseipennis, assembly GCA_963082915.1. Lineage (NCBI taxonomy): Eukaryota > Metazoa > Arthropoda > Insecta > Diptera > Dolichopodidae > Dolichopus > Dolichopus griseipennis. The sequence continues at coordinate 65,910,895 of OY720444.1, read as the reverse complement.
TTAAATATTTAAATTTTTGACAACATGTAGTATGTTGATAAGTGAGTATAGAATACAACATTGCTAAAAAGAAGTGAGTATAGACTATAGCAGTGTAACTAAGACACTGTATTTGTATATTATTCTTTATAAATTTCAAGATTAGTTTTTAAACGCGTTATTATATCATCATTGCAATCATCCGACTGGTAACCCAACAATGGTAACCTAGCAACGAACAGGCGGAGTGGTTATATTATAAATATGTATAATAATTAGTTATACTTAAAAGCTTCGAATTTCAATAAAAAGTTTTTTAATTAACATAAAAAAAAACTATTTTAAATTCATCATTATAAATCACAGATTGAAATTGTAAATATTAAAAATATTTAAATTTTTTACGATAATTTCAATATTTTTTATATTTCTTAATATAAATTAATTAAAATAAATTACTTATACAATATATTAATGTATTTCATTTTAAATAACAAAGTTTAGTAACACTTTACTATAATTTTAAGTTAAGTAGTAATCATTGTAATCATCCGACTTGTTTTGATGTACTGGTAACTCAACACTGGTAACCTAGCAACTGATAGACATTATAAATATGTATAATGATTTGTAATACTTAAAGGCTTCGAATTGCATTGAAAAGGGTTCTAATTAACAGAAAATAAAAACAATTTTGAATTCACTATTATAAATCACAGATTAAAATTGCAAATTTTAAAAATATTATTTTATTTTTAATAATAATAATCGGAGTAATTAAATTTTTTTTAATACAAATTAAAAAAAATGATTTAATCAAACAATATATTAATATATTTCATTTAAGGCAAAGTTGAGTAACACATGCAACATTTTACAAATTTTAAGTTAATTATATTTTTATAATTACAATATTAATTAAAGTTAATTATTGAAAACAAAAGAATCTAAATGTAATAGGATTCTTATGTTTCGATTTTATTGAATAAAAGAGGGGATTATTATTGTATAGCAGAATAATGTATAAAACATTTTTATTTAATATAAGTTCTTGTATTTATAGATACAATAATATACAATGTATTTTAAATTCATTAATAATTAATTATTTTTTTATATTAAAATAAAAATAATAAAAACATGTTTAAAAATTTTTTTTTAAATAAAATTTCCTATATATACGTCAATAAATTAATTAATTATTTAAAAAACAATATGAGGTAAAAAAAAAAAACTATATATTAATTGTTAAATAATTATTCTTGCCATAGGCTATTGATTTAAAAAAAACATTAAATAATTAAATTGTATTACAAATTTTTCAGAACTTAGAAATTTTCTAATTTAATTCCATAAAACAAAAGTTTTAATTTACTTAATAGTTTTTGTAAATTAAATTTAATAAAAATTTTAAAAAATTTTAAATTAAATAAATTAAAAAATTTTATTAATTTTATTAATTTTTTAAAATTTAAAAATATTTTCCATTATTAGTTTTTTTTATAAAATTACAAAAAAAAAACTTATTAAAATTACAATATCATTACAAAATAATTAATTAAAATTATGATTGAAATTATCTGGGTTTTTTTTTTAAATTTTAAACATTTTGATTACAAAAGTTATTAATTATTTTCTATGATTTTAATTAAAGTTTATTATATGCTAAAGTTTTGCAATGTTGATTTGCATGCACGCAAAGGTTTTAAAAAATAAATAAAAATTGATAATTAATATTAATAGAAATATTTAAATTATATTTATAAATTTTTAAAAAATTTAAGTTTATAATTAATTTTATAAATAATTTAAATACATTATGGATATTAGTTATTAAAAATTTTAACTATAAACTAGATTCAATTAAAAAAAAACATACTCCTAAAAAGGGTACGCAAACAATTATTTAAAAGGTTGTCTAATCCTGTTCAATTATAAAAAAATCATATATAAAAATGATATTAATTTATATTTTAATCAATAAATTAAATTCATTAGATCATAAGCTTAAATTAAAATTTATAAACGTATACACATACCGTTTATGTTTTTTTTTTCATTTATGAATGTCATAAAAGGTCAAGCGAACCTATACACAGCTCTTAGTACTTAATTATTCTGATTGATTTGTTTGCATTGAATAGAAATTGTTCTTTTAGATATGGTAAAAAAAAATATGTAAATTAAAAAGTTATAAAATTTATTCAAAAAAAAAAAAAATTTCAAAAATATTAAGTTTAATTTAATATATTTCTAGAATTTGTCAAGTAAATGCATATTATGTATTCATTTAATTGTAATTGTTTCAATATTCCATTCCATTTGCAAGAATACGTAATAATTTTTACTGCGCACAGGAAAGAGAACTTATGATATACGATAGGACGTGAGGTTCCTAATAGAACTTATTTCTAAAGTTGATAGAAGAATAATGCTTAAATTAAGTAAAAAGCTGTTAGTTTCCCATCTATCTAAATATAATAAAAGACAAACTGCTGCTGGTGCTAATTAGCGTGCCCTATGTTATGTTAAGTGTTATAACATACTATTTCTCTCTTTAATTCTTTAGTGTTTGAAAAAAAAGGAAAAAAAAAAATCAAAATGTTTAAAAGTGATTTCTAACATTAATTTTTTTCTAATGTAATATTTACATACATAAACTTAACCAAAAAAAAAAAATTATTAAAATGTTAATTTAAATGTTCACGTATAACATATTTATTTTCCTTCTAATTTAATATATAATAAAAGGCTAGAAATTGCTGCTAATTCACGTGCCTTTTTGGTCCAAATTAACACTTTGCAAGTAAAATATAAGTAACCAGCGGTCGGATTGTTTGGACCATTATCTGTATTTTTTTTTTTTTTATTCCTTTTCCACTCCTTTAAGGAGTATAGGGCATTCACCAAGTTTATTTTAAACTTGGCTTCAGTTTCTTTTTAATCATAATATTCACTGAGCCTTTGATTACTCGGCTGTAGCTATTGTATAAGGTTATGTAATATGAATACACAAATGTTAACTTTGTGCGCCATCTATTATCTTACACAAGAATTATTTATATATTTTTATTAAATTTTATTTACGATATAAACTTTTACGATATAATTATACAATTTTACGATATTTTTTTATTAGATATGGTCTGATCGGGGTTTGAACCCGAGACCTTCCGCATGAAAGGCGGCGTCTTTACCACTACGCCATTGGTCAGATAATTATCTGTATTTAATTTGCATATATTATAATTTGCCTATATATTAATATGTATATTTATTAATTAAAAACATTCAATATTGAGAGCTGTCGCCCTCAAACCCAGACTAAACAAATTATTATAAACCCTGATTTTGTAATCAACTCTAAAATCTCTCTTTACTCAGAACCTCACTTGCACATATATATAAATATTCTGTAAAAGGCGTATAGCCCTGCTTTTGCAAAATATGGGCAAATAAAAGTACAGGCATAAGTCACGCTCTCGTATATTTTCAAACAATTTTTCATAGTCTGGTTAGCATCACCAATGGGGCTTGAGTATTTTGTGAAGAAAGTGTTTGTAAACATCAGCCTGATCTAAATGTGTAGAAAATTTTGACAAAAATAATAATTACGATAATCCCGAAATTTTTATAAGTTACTAATCAGTAATCACAAATAGAATAAAAAATATTCAAATACTCTATCCATTTGACTCCATTTCATTTTAAAATTGTTTTATAATTTTTTTTTTTTAGTAATTAAACTAAAAACCTCAATTTAAACTAATTATCTATTATAATTATTAATTTTTTTAATTTTTTTTTTTTATTTTTATGATAAGTTAAAGTACAAAATTTCAGAACAAAGAGTACAAACTAATAACAATGTTGTGAATCATAATAAATTAAATATGAGAATGAGAATGAGGCATAACACATAATCAAAAAAAAAACAAAAAAAATAAATGAACTTTGATTAGTAATTAAAAAAAATTTACTTAGTATGAACTATTATGAATCAATTATTTACAATTTAAATTCGATTCATATCATTATTTAATTATCGGTTTTACTTTTTAAGTATTCCAAAAATAGAAAAATTTATAATAATTTCGAATGGCCGGTCGCACAAAAAACAAAATAAAAAAACAAATAAAATTAAAATTAAGATAAAAGTAAAAATTAAAAAAAACTAATGTTATACTTAAAAAATTAAATGTTATTGTAAACATCAATGACAATTAGTTGAAGATGACAAATATTAAAGTTCAATATGACAAATATTAAAATATTATTATGTATTATTTTATACTAGCTGTTGGCCCGTCACAGAATGACGGAAGGTCACTTGAAAGAAGAACTTTTTCTAATTAAGAACTATTTCTAATTTAATTACATATATTACATATACATATATTATATATCAATACCATTTTCTTAAATAAAATGGTAACCGTTGCATTCTACGTAATACAGACTATGCTTCAATTCTATAGTTATGTACAAAAAAAACAAAAACTTATATGTTGTTGTATCTTAAAAATTTGAAGATGAATAATTTATTTAGTCTACCTTTTTTATGTTTTGAATTTGATAAAATTTTGGGGCTGTTAGTTCAAATCCCTTCTTGGTGAAATGTTTTTTTAATTTCAATTAATATTTTTTTTTTATTTAATTACGTACTTTTCAAAATTAAGTTCGATAAATTTGTGTTAATAAGAGATGTGAAATAGATTTATTTTGTTTCAATAATGATTTATTTCTCCAACTATTAATGTTTTGTATATACATTTTTAAAAAATGTTGTTATACATTCTATATTGTTTCCTTTGTTTAGATTCAAATCAAAATACTTGTTTGAAGGCTGACCGTTCTATAATGTACCTATTTAACATGCTAAATAATGTATCTATTTATATGTACGTGAAATTGTATTAAATAAATGTTGATTTTTGAATTGAGTTTTGCATTATCAAATGCAAATTATAAATTTTATTTGAAATTTTTTTAATATACCTAACCCTAACTAAGTTTAAAATCTATTTTGTCTGGTTTTTGTGGTGCATTGAACTCAGAGGTATTGTATACCTGAACCCACTTTCCCAACCTTCAGTTGTTACATAATTTTTTTCCATTTTAACTTTTAAATAGATAAATAATTAAAAAGTTATGAAGGAAGGGATGAGAGATACATGAGGTAGAGTTCAGAGCGAGATGAGGGGAAACTTTGAAATTACTTTAATACATTTCTTGGTTTATTTGCTTAAGCAAACCAAGCAATGCATCAAAGCATACATTGGGCTTTCGCCCTTATTTCAGATTTTTACTGAAAATTATTAAGACTTACTACACAAATGTTCCTGTGAAGCATTGTCTTCTTAGTTTTTATTTACAAAATGTCTTACTATATATTTAAAATTTCCAGAAAATCTTCTGTGATTTTTAAAACTGAAATGAAATTTTTCATAAACTAATAAGTAAATTTTATTTCAAAAAAAATTTTTTTTTTTTTATTAAAAATAAATAAAATATTTTTTGGCCTGCTTATGATAATTTATGATATTTTATTTTCTAAAATAAAACACATCCAACAAAACGTTAATATTTTATTTTTTTATAATTGAACACATCCAACAAAACACATTTAATTGAATGCGTTTGTTACACCTCATCTTTGACAAATATATTAATAAATAAATTGATAATATTGTTAATTTGTTTTAAAATTTAAATTTTAAAGTTAAAAATATTTTCAGTAAAATATTTTTATTTTTATGCGGTTATGTATACGTATATTGAAGAATTTTAATATCATTAACCTTTGGAATGGGATTACATTGTCACGTATTTTGTTATTTATTTAAAAAATATTAAGTTTTTTGAACGTTAATTAGTTTAATATAGCTTTTGATTTTAATCTTAAGTATGTACTGTGAAGAGCTCAAGGAAAAATATATATATATATAATAAAATTTGGTTTAGAAATTAATTTAAATGCGTCGTATCTAATTATAAAGATGTTTGAACTCAAAATTTACCCACTAATGTATAAATAATATTTTTTAATCCAGCTTAATTTTAACTTCAGTTATTTGGCAAAAGATCTTTAAGCTTTATAGCCTATCTACAATGAACGCTCTCGTTTCGCTCTCTACACGTAGTTATCTGTCAAACTAAGTTAAATGTATTGAATTATATGAAAATAAAATTATTCCATTATTCAAAATAGCTTTACAATAAAGTTTAAACTATTGAATTCATGAAATTTGTAAACAAAACAATGTCAAAAAACGCTGTCATGTACATTTCATTGTGGACAATCCTTTGTTGACTACGTAATGAAAGCGACACAAGAGCGTCATTGTATATAGGTTATTAGATTTGAAATAATTAAATGTAGCTAATAAGAAAGTAATTCACAATAATTTTATTACTATAATGCAATTAGAATTTTCTGTGTTGATTGACTCCATTAAAAAAGTCCTTAATAATAAAAGTCAAAAGTTGAATAAAAAACCTTTAATTTTTAATTTTAAAATGGAATTTGTACACAACTATATTCATATAGAGAAATGTCAAAATTTTATACTTTTCTATATGTCAAATTGTAAAATGTATTTTTTAAAATTCAACATACCATTATTATTTTTTTAGAGTTTGATTAAAAATAGAGATTACCCCCATTTAAAATCTAGAGATTCTGATTTAGCAGGAATATTAGAGTTGAATTCAAAATTAGAAATTCCCGCTTTTTAAGGTTTGTTTTTATATACAGGGTGTTTTACCAATAGCCTGCATTGAACTAGAGATTATTTTGGGTTTCAAAATTAGAAAAAAATACTTTTGAATGTTGGGCCGATTTTCATCCGTTTGGATATGAGAATATATATGTGACCTATTAAAATTGAGTTTTATGTCTATAAACTCGGAACTATAGAAAATTAAATATATAAAATTTAATAGCTTGGGCAATATCATTTTCAAAGTGTTGTACCCTTGATTTTTCCGCAGAACCCTATGTATTAAATTAAATAAATAAGTTTACAAAACAACAACATAAAATAATTAAGATTAAAAACATTCAACATAAACATGTTGACAATAACAATAATTAATTAATAATATTCTTAAAATAACTAATAAGAAGCAATATTGAATCAAATAGTTTATGTACTTTGTTTGTTAAAAATTTCAATGTAAATGAAGTTTTCTTCTTTTAATTTAATTTAAACTTACAAAATTTAAATTAACCTATAAAACTATTAGCTTTAAAATTAAAGAATATTCTAGAAATTATACATATTATATTAATTTTTCTAAATTGCAGTTCAACTATTTAAATTTTAAAGTTTGTTATAATATACAAAGACCTTTCAATCTTAAAATTGACCTTAAGAAAATAGTAATTACTAATTACAAAAACAAAATAAAAACAAAAAAGCTATGAAATAAAAGTTTTAATTTTTTTTAATTATTTGTTTCGTAACGTTTTTGCAAATTATTTCCTTGTTCGTTAGACGTTATTAAACGTAATAATTCCATATGCATAATAATATGTACTTATTAATTATTTTATATAATATTTAAATATAAGTAAGTGTCATTGTGAATGTCATCAGCATAGTGACAGTTTATTTAAAATTCTATGTATGCACATATAGGTTATCGAAGAATTTGATTTGTTTTTTTATTTTTAATCACGTAATTTCGTTCTTTTTTTTATACAGGGTGTTTAAAAATTGAGATTGATTAATTAAAGTATATGTATAAAGAATATGTTTCAGATGCAGAACATGAAAAATTGTTTTTGTAATTTCTTATAGAATAATTTAAAAATATGCTGTATTCATCACAGAACTAACCGCTATTACAATAAAAGCGTAATGTAAAATTTCTTTTAAAGATCTTTTACTCATATACGTAATAAATTTTATCAAAGCAATTTAACTTTTAATTATTATAAATGTCTTGATTATGCATGACTTTATGTAACGCTATTTAAATTAAAGTAACTCGTTATGGTGTTAATAATTTACTTTCCAACAAGATTTATTAAAAATTCCAATTCATATGCACTCTAATTTTATATAAGCTAGACGTTAATTATTCTACAGTTTGAATTTTGCAATGCGCCATCAACAAGAGCAAATCTATAAATTTTATAAATGTAAAAAAATAATATAAAAATTTTGACGTAGAAAAAATTCATAAAAATTTTTTTAATTTAACTACAGTGGACTTTAAAGTTTGTCGGAACATAAAACTTGCTATGGTGAAGTTGTTAATCTTTATTTGTGTAATAACTTTTATTTCATAAATTGTTTCTTTTTTTGGTTTATAAAATATTCGCAAGAAACCTAAAAATTACCCTAGACAAGTGCTCCTTGGGGGTACTCGATTTCCTACAAATCAATATTGCAATCGCTTATCAATTCTCAAGGTATTAACATCAAAACAATGAAAAATAATTTAATTTCAGAATTTGCTCAAATATTTAGATATAACTATAAAATCACTTAAGATGGAATATTTATAAAATTCATTCATAACCCGTATTTAAAATTTGATGACCATAAGACGGGTTATATTATTTGTTATATGTTCAATGAACAGGTTGAATTAAATATTGCCTAAATTTTATAATTTTGATTGCATTAAAAGAAATTAATATTAAGCATTTTTTTTATATTGAATTTAGTTAAAAATGCTTGTATATTATTTTAAATTTAATTTTGTTAAACTAAATTGAAATTAATGTATGTATTCTTTCAAAATTATAAATTAACATTTTCCCAGCTTTTTTTGCCTTTACAAGGTGTCTCTTATTAAACCAATTGTTAACTTGAATAAAACATACTTAAAGAAAACCAGTAATTTAAAAATTACTTTTTATGTCATTATTATGAAGAGTATAAATAAGTCTAGCGTGTAGTGGAATAAATTATTATAACACTACCTTGTAGTGAAAAATTTTACTAAAATATCATTTAATTAAAATTTATATAAAATAAAAAAAAAAAATTGCGAAATTTTTGTAAATTCTGTTTTATAGTAAAGCATAAGTTCAAGAAAAATATAACATAACTTTATGTTGTATTTAAGCGTGTATATTTATTGTTTTTTATGCTTGTTTTTTATGTGGTTCTTAATTAAGTAAGTATTATATGTATGCATTTAATTAGAAATTATAATATAGGAAGACTCTGCATATTAAATGTTTAACAAGTTTTAAATTTTTTCATTTTAAATTCATGGTTCTACTGAAAAATTAAGTATCTAAGCAATAGAAACCAAGTACTGTGCGAAAGTTTAATTATCCCACAGGAAGACTGTGTATACTAAATGTTTAACAAATTTTAATTATTTTAATTTTAAAACCATGGTTCTACTCTATAATTAAGTATCTGAGCAATTGGAACCAGGTACGATGCTAAAGTTTAGTTATTCCATAGTCGAATTAATTTTTGAGATATACGATACTGAATATAATATAAATAAATTCGTTTCTAAAATCCGGTTTAAGAAACTATAATCAATTTTCAAATAATTCATTGCAATTTAACTCGATCCATCGGCAGTGGTTAGAGTGCCGACTTTTATGCACTTTTAATTTTAAAAGGCCCGGATTCGAATCCCAGTAAAAGTAAAAAACTTTTATCTGGTTTTCGACTCGACTCGACCATTCGCCATTGGATTCAAATTAATGGCTTAATCAAAAATTAATAATTATATATCTTTAATAAATAATACATAAATATAACAATAAAAATAAACACAAAATGTAAGCAAACAATCCAATTAAATAATAAAACTCACAGATATAGAAATACCATATAACTGAAATACAAAATTATTACAATATAAACAAAATAGATCTGTACCCATTGAAAATCTAAGGCATTTCTAAATGTTATAAGGCGTAGTACTATAGTACTATCTCATGTATAAATTGTATGCGGAATTCATTTGATCAGTCCTAATAATATGAATATATTTCCTCCTGTTCCGATATTCACATATATAGTCAGGCTGTTTAGCCTATAACAGTTAGCACGTAGAGATGGCAGCAAAAAAACCTATTAAACCATATTTCAGAGGAGTTTTTACACAATTATTACTTACAATTTGGCTGGGTGGTATAGTGGTTAGATTGGAAACTCTTCATTTGAATTAAAAAACTTTTATCTGGTTTTCGAATCGACTCATTATTACCATTCGACATTGGGCTCAAACTTATGACTTAACCAATTATTAAAAATTGTGTACCTTAAATATAAAATACATCAATATTATATACATAGCCAAAAAATTTAACTGAATATTATAACTCGCAGATATAGAAATACTTTATAATTTAAATATAAAATAATAATAAAATTTATAACAAAAAGAATTGTATCTATTGAAAATCTAAGGCGTTTCTACATGTTACAGTGTCTACTATCTTATGTTTAAGTTGTTCGTGGAATTCATTAAGTGCAATCCTAATAATAATATGCCCCTTCCAGCATGTATCTATTGGAAAGAAGGTCTTTGAAAGGCTGTAAAAATTTAAATTTTGAAGTCCTGTTACCGTAATAGTAAAAGGTGTATAGCTAAATAGATCGATTCACTATCCTTTTCTGATTGGATTGTAGTATTAGTGTAAGTTTTTAATTATCTTGAAACTACATTAATAAATACATATACATATGTATTTTATTTTATGTATTTTTCTTGTATTCGATAATAAACATAGTTTATTATTATGTTTTTGAAGTAAGTTAATGGTATGTATGATAGATTTACGCAAAGATTTTTTAGCTTTTCTAAACATTTTTTATGCTTTTAATTTATGCAGCATAATCTATACTTTTTTATCTAATTTATTATTATCTATATCCACTATTTCTATTTATTTTTTGGTATCTTGAGTCATTCCGTAACAAAAACACATAATATTTTTTTTTGTATTTTATTTAGTTTTTTTTTTAAAGAAGACAAGTTTTCTAAGTTAATTAAACATGTATCAAATACAAGTTATTTGTTTATCAAATTAATATAATTGAATTGATATAAAAATGACAGGTATTTTAAAAAAAAAATTAATAAATTTTTGCATTTTTTCTTTTTCCAAGTTGTGGAAAATTTTTTAAATATTTTATTTTAAATTTTTTTTATTTCATTATAAATATTTTTAAATTAATTTGATTTATACATAATAATAATATGTTTATAAACATTGTTGATTTTGATTTTTGACACTTGAATTGTGTAGAGTATGGGTTACATTATAAAATTTTATAACATTCTTAATTGTCTGCAAAAAGAAATAAAATAAAAAAAATTATAGGAGGCAGTCAATGTTGACACACCCTGTATACATATAGTTGTAAACATTTAATTATAGTTCATTGATATATTTAATATGCATTAAGGACTTTTGATTTTATTTTCTGGATTTTTGAGTCCGGTATTAAATGTAATTTTGACATTCGAATGACATTTTATTAATATTATTCAATTTAATTGTAAGAAATTTGTGAAATTGATTCCTAAAATTCTCATTTTTGGATCGTTACTTTAAGAAATTTTACATTGAATTTAATTGAATACTTATAGAGAATTATAAAGCTTATAAAGATATTAATTCTATTTTTTTCAAATTAAATAAACAAACTGTCGAATTCATTCATATTATATTATATTATGCATACATACGTTTGTGTATGTATTTACAATTTATTTTGTATTTTAATGTCAAATTTTTTTTATGAAACCATCTAAAAATAAGAAAAAACAAAAAAAAAAAGTAAAAATTAAAGAAAAACAAAAATGTGTACATTTTGAAATGGACTCTCACCTGCAAGAGTGCAATAAACCTGTTTTTAAAGCTAAGTATTATTTTTTGTTAATTTTCTGCTTTGCTTTGCTTTTAACTTTTTGCTAATAAACGTTAAGCAAAAGCATTATTAGCAAAATGACTACGAAATATTAGTTTCTGTGTATTTATGTTAAATTTTTTTTTTTTTTGGGATAAGTTTTTAGCTTCTAATGGTAAAAAGTTTGTCTGCCTGTCAAAATTATTCTTGTGCTTAACAAATTAGAAGTGGAACGTTTAATATGGCTTATAAATTAAATCAAAAGAGGATTGAAATTAAAGATCAAGGAAAAAAATTGAGAACTGGTTGGAAATAGAAAATTTTCGGAAACGAATCTGTGATGTATTCAAGGCTGCAGAGTTGGAAGTAAAAATAATTCTCACTCTCAAATTGTATCATCAACATATGACACAGTTAACCTCAAAATCTTGTTTTTTGATAAATGGCATAGTGTTAAAGACGTCGCCTTTCATGTGGAAAGTTTCGGGTTCAAACCCCGGTCAGATCATAAAAAAATACCGTAATAGTTAATATCGTAATATAAGATCAGATTCAATGTAAATATATAAATAACTCTTGTTTAGGAGAATACATGGCGAACAAAACTAACATTTGTCGGGTTATTTTGTACACGATTTGCCCTTGAACACCAACCTAAAAACGATGAGGCAAACTCAATTATATTTTTTTTGGCATTAGTTTCTTTTAGGGGAAATTCAAGTTTGTTAAAAGCTTGTTGTTTTTGGAAATGCATATCAGATGGTGCTCGATTCGAGTATATTCGGATCTATTATAGTTGTAATCCTATAAATTTAAGTCATTTAAGTGATTGCTATCAAATTATTTAAGTTGGCTAAGCTGTTGGAGGCTTATTCTTAATATAAAAAAGTAATAAAATAGAATCTAACTATAGTTTATTTTAAAAGAAGAATAATAATTAATAAATTTCGGTAACTTATATAACGGTTCAATTTTAAGTTCAATTTATTTTGAAATTAATTTACAAAAACAAAAACCTAAAAAAAAAAGAAAATAGCAATAATATAAAAATTGTTTATCTACAGACTTCTGAAAATTTTAAACTAAGCTCATTAAAAAAATGCAAAGTTGTTGTTTTTGGTTCGTGTTTTTTCTTTTTGTAACTTGTAGTTTTAATTTATCTTTGTATTAATTTATTTTTTATGTTTTTTTTTTTTTGCGGGTTTTCTTTTTTTTTATTTTTGTGTTAATTTTTAATAAATTTATGAATTTATCAAAAATGATTATGAATTCAAGTTTTCAAAAAAAAAAAAAAAATAGGAAAGAAGCAAGAAATAAAAATCTTAGGTTAGAAATCTATACTAAAATGTTTAAATATTTAGTAAATATGTATTTTTATTTTAAATATTTCTTCATAGAATATCTGTAATTAAACATTTACTAAATTATATGCTAACATAATATATTATTATGTATATAATTAGTTATTACAAATACATAAGATTTATAATTTATTAGATATTTTAAAGTTTTTGTACATTAGTATTACATATTATAAATATGTACATACACATGTTTATAATTTTTTTTTAATATTAATTAATAATTATATTAATTTAAATATTATATTATATACATATATATATATATATATTTTTTTTTCAACAATTTTTAATGAATGACTTAGCCTTGAGTTACAAAAATAAAAAAAAATGTTTTTTTGATACTAATCTTTGTTTTAGTGTTGTGTTATTTTGCCGGCCTATTTACCAAAGAACCGACTTACAAAAAAAAAATGGTGTAACTAAATTATATTTGGTGATGAATTTAAAAAAAAATTAAAATTATGTAAGAAAATTAATTTGTTTTTAAACCAAAAATG